>OX388315.1:15376722-15992722 GCA_947579605.1 Athripsodes cinereus
AAAGTTATCTGTTGTTCTCCTTTAAAGTCTCCAATACAATATTTTTAAAATAAAGACACAATTTTCGTATATATATATCTGAATAAAATAAATGAAATGAATATATTAAAATAATATAATTTGAATTAACTTCAAACATGGACTCGATACAAAACGGACATCGAGTAACGTTACGCTACTTCCCATTGTTACCATTAAAACTTTCTAATTTTACGTCAAATATTGTCTGTTACATCATATTTAATATTTGAAATTGTATTACAATAAACAATACAATGAAAAATATTAACCTCACAGGTGATAACGCTGTTAATACACTCCCAGGATAATCGATTTCTGCTTTCAAATTTGAGCAAATATTTATAACATTGTGCGTTGGGGGAGTTTTTGTTTGTTACTACACGTGTTGATATACATTACATTTTATACTATGTAGAAACCAACAAGAAAGGAAAATATTATCGCTGAATACTTTTCATAGCTAACAGTCTTGTTTGGCGTAGTGACAAGGAATAAAATACAATGTGTTATAGAAAAAATATTTCTCATATTTTATTCAGCCATGAGACGAGATTCACCCTGAAATCCTTTTATATTTTATATAACGCATTTATTTTCTTTCTTTATTTTTAATGGCTAAGTACCTGAAATCGAGAGAAAAATCTTTCACGTATAGATCTTTATAACATGTCTCTCATGACTTTATGAATTTTAGCAATTAAATGATAAAATAATAATATAAAATAAATTATTCCTAAAAGTGAGTTTGAAGAATAAATAAAAAACATTTATGAAATATTATAGTTACAAAAAAAATAATGTAATGTTTGAACATGTAAGGTGAACGTTATAGTGATTCTGCAATTAATATTCTATACGTGGTAGATCAGAAAAATAATATCAAAGATTATATACGGTGTAAGTGTTGTATTATATTGAAAAATTCTCATTATCCTTATTATCACGGTGTATGCCAAAACTGGGGTAGCAAGAAGATTAACTACATACAAATAAACATGCAAGTGTCCTCTGCGTATACACAAAAAGTAAGTTATTTAGGATGAGTGGCATAACTCATTGCTGAATGGTATTGTTATATTCAATTTAAAATAATTATTATAATCGTGATGTTTTATGTACATCAGTCTTATACAGAACAAAGGAAATCTTACGGAAAGTGTGAGGTAAACATTCTGTATCGAGAACTTCACTGAATTCTATGAAATAAAAGAAGAACAATGTATACTGCAAAATATAGCTAAAAGTATTCGATGTTTGGATAGAGCGATACAAAAGCCCTTAGATAAAAAAAAAAATGGAAACCGGAGGATTAATATTGGAGATTGAGGATTCATTATTTCGGAAGCTTATTAAAATTTCAAAAGATTCGGCCATCAGAATTGAGATCACAGCAACAACACAACTTCTGCAGACATTGTTTAATTTTTCCTTAATTCGAAAGTAATTGAACGAATATTCTCCGTTTCTTTATATTCCATTTACAGGTTTCCTACCCAATGTACCTTCCCACGAGGAAAGAAAATTGGTGTCTCTCAACTATTTAATAAATTTATAAGCGAGACTCACTTATAAATTCATTGAATGAAAGCGATAGAGATGATTGCTACAATGGCTTATTTTAGACCTTATTATAAAGACCTAATGTAAATAAATAAATAAAATAATTATCTCTTTCACTTATTTTAGAGGCATTGACTATGTAACAATTACGAGACATTTTCAAATAAAATATTTAAAACTTGAATCACTATGTTTATTTGTTACATTAATTTAAATTACGCTATCGCGATTTCAGTGCACTTGCACCATTGACGAGCTTTTCAAGACTCTTGAAAAGCTCGTCAATGGTGCAAGTGCACTGAAATCGCGATAGCGTAATTTAAATTAATGTAACAAATAAACATAGTGATTCAAGTTTTAAATATTTTATTTGAAAAATAATTATCTATAAATAACTGTCATTTGTGTTGGGTGTATGCTCCAAATAGTCTGTCGATTTAATAATATTATGTAAATTAAAAAATCTCTTTGCACGCAGAACAAAATGAAACTGAATTTTCTTATAATGGATTCATTGAATTGAAAAATTCAATTTAAGATACGAACCACGAAGAGAACCACCAGAGATTTTTTTAATGTTTCATTAGTATTATGTACGCATTTATTTTACACCCATATCGCAGAAAAATACTAAGTTACGGATTAATGTAAAACTATAGTTCATAAAGATCCCTTGGAAGTACAAGGTGGAAATAAGCTTCCCTTATTCGAAGCTACTTGCCATTCATATTACTTCAAAGCATAATTTTTTATCAAGGATGCATTCAGTATTAAGGATTTAAAGATTAATTTCATCACTTGTTCATTTCATTGAATTGAGAACTTTTAAATTTGGGTTTTTAAACAACATATTTCCTTAAACTTCATTTGCCTGTTTTATTTAGTTTTTCACCAAAATATGCTTAGTAATTCCAAGAAACGTGTTTATGTAAATATATGAGCTCTCCTATAATTGTGAATTTCATATGTTTGTTTACTTTACATGATGAAAAGCCAATTCAATAAAATAATCGTAAATGATTCCTCTAGAATAGATAGCTTAAACAACAATAAATTCATTTTTAACTTTATATACGTAATTCAATCCAAAGTCCTTGATGTATCCAGATACATATTTAAAAAAAAAATAGACTAAAAACTTCACAAAACGTATTTTATGGGATACGTGTCGTATTACCTCGATACCTTTTGAGATATAATAAGCTACCTTATAAATCTTCATTTAACCTTATTGAGAAATGTTTTAAATTAGTTAACACCTTCAGTTCAGTCTTTACATTCGTGAAATCTTTCTCCATTAATTGTCACAGCAGTAGCGTGTCTTTCAATTACCTGAGTTTTTTTATGTTTTTATATAACATAAAGATGATAAAAGTATACATATTAACGATCCGAGAAATTAATTTTTGACGTGCGCTCGTGTAGCTCGCCCATTACAATACTGTTTCAGCGGAACTATAGTCGTATAAGACATGCAAATTATAACATTTTGTCTTGTTTGCTCATATGGTTACTTACGGTGCGTATTTCTGTTATATTTTTGTTTCACTCATCACGCAATATTAGTAACAATTTTGGCATGTAGGTATATTTTGCATTTTATCATAGTGGAATGTATCGATTCTCATTTAATCACCGAAGTAAAGAGATATTGAGTAGTTGGATGAGAGACCATCATAATAATTATATATAATTAACATGATTAATGTTATATTGTCTGTAAAACTTTCGTTTCTTTAGTCTAATTGTTTTGTGTCTTTTTTGTAACAGATCTTTCCTTTGTTTACATGTTTTGTATGTATACAGAGGTTTAACATGTTAAAGGCTTTGGCCGTAAATATTTGTAAATAAATAAATAAATAAATATAGTGAACTTACATAGTATGAAAATTTAAGACACGCCACTGCATCACAGTATGACTGGAAGGTGGTACAAACATTTATTTCTCACAAATCTTAATTAAGGGCTGCTGAATAATTTACTAGGAGATATCTTTTTAAAACCACGATTCAAATTATATACAACAGTCACACTTTCGGAACTTTCATCAGCATTTTTTTCATATTGATTGAAAGTACATAATCACTCTTTATTGCTGAGAACTCGTGAGAAAAATCTTTTTATCAATTCTGAATAAAGCTTTTGGAGGAATAAGTCTTTCAATATTTTCTGTAAATTTCCAAATGATGTGTAAAATAATAATAATAAGAATGTTGGGGTTCTACATTTTGAATATAAATTTATTTTAATATTTTATGGTTTTTGTTATTTAATGTTATATTTAAATTTTATTGTTAATCTTACATTGTGTTCAAAATGTAGATTCTTATATTGTTTTGTTAAATAAATGAGATATGAGATAATAATAACCGATATTGAATAGTAATGATAGAATGGACATATGGAAATCCAAGTCTCTCCATGGTCGATTCTATGAAGTGCTAACATCTCAGAATGTTGATACTGTGGATTCGGTCCATTGGTTGAGATTTGGAGATCTTTTTGGCGAAACCGAAGGATTTGTTTGTGCCATTCAAGACCAAGTAATAGTCACAAACAATTATTCTAAATTTATAATGAAACAAAATATTTCGGATAGATGCAGAGCCTGTTATCGGGAGGGAGAGACATTAAGACATATTTTGTCTGGATGTTCTCTTCTTTCCGGAACAGACTATTTGAAAAGACATGATCAAGTAGCAAAAATATTACATCAAAATTTAGCTTTGAAATTTAAATAAATTGAACCGGAATCAAAATTACCATACTATAATTATTGTCCAGTATCGGTACTTGAAAACAATGACACTAAACTCTACTGGGATCGACCAATACAAACTGATCGAACTATTCTAGCTAATCGACCAGATATTGTGTTGGTTGATCGCAGATGCCGTAAAACATACATCAAAGACATCACTATACCGCACGATGAAAATTTAAATAAAGCTGAGCAAGATAAGATAATAAAATATCTTGATCTTGCTCACGAAATCAAAGATATGTGGAGAACACCTACCACAATCATCGTGCCTATAGTGTTGTCTGTGAATGGTTTAATACCTAAGAGTCTGTCAAACAATCTCAGAAAACTGGGAGTAGATGACAGGCTCAAATACAGCATGCAGAAGGCCGTACTTCTATCGTCCACCAGGATAGTAAGAAGGTTTTTGTCCCTGTAGCTCTGTCAGTGATCTCCCATGATTGTACTATTTCATAGAACATCATGGAAGAATCAACTCGAATAATGTTGGGGTTCTACATTTTGAATATACATAAATTTATTTTAATATTTTATGTTTTTTGTTATTAAATGTTATATTTAAATTTTATTGTTAATCTTATATTGTGTTCAAAATGTAGAATCAAATATTGTTTTGTTAAATAAATGAGATATGAGATAATAATAATAATAAGTGATCTCCCATGATTGTACTATTTCATAGAACATCATGGAAGAATCAACTCGAATAATGTTGGGGTTCTACATTTTGAATATAAATTTATTTTAATATTTTATGGTTTTTGTTATTAATTGTTTTATTTAAATTTTATTGTTAATCTTATATTGTGTTCAAAATGTAGAATCTAATATTGTTTTGTTAAATAAATGAGATATGAAATAATAATAATAATAATAACCTTTATTGCACAATAAGAGGCATACATAATTATCAAGTTATAAAACAATGTGGTACAAATAAATGATATTGTGCAATTGGCGAGTTTATCGCAGAAGCAGCGATATCTTCCAACTAACCCATAAAATATGATGTATAACATGTTTGTCAAGTAGGTTATTGAATTTAATTATGTATTTATTGTTAAACTATCTAATATTTTCCGTCTGCATGTGCTCGGTAATAGGTATTAATTTTTCGATGGAGATGGCTCTGTGAGGAGGAAGATGATAGAATGTTTTAATCAGATTTATTCTAAAAATACAAATTAAATTTAATGTTTATTTTATAATTTAATTTTTATCAAGATTATTGTAGTCATTATGTTTTCATTGTTTTGAATTTTGTAAAATTGTTCACTTTATACTTGTAATATTTTTTATAATCAAAGGCTATTATGCCGTAAATAAAGTAAATAAAATAAATGAAATTTAAAAATAAATTAATAAATAAAATATAAAAATAAATAAAATAAATAAAATAAATAAAATAAATAAAATAAATAAAATAAATAAAATAAATAAAATAAATAAAATAAATAAAATAAATAAAATAAATAAAATAAATAAAATAAATAAAATAAATAAAATAAATAAAATAAATAAAATAAATAAAATAAATAAAATAAACAAAATAAACAAAATAAATAAAATAAATAAAATAAATAAAATAAATAAAATAAATAAAATAAATAAAATAAATAAAATAAATAAAATAAATAAAATAAATAAAATAAATAAAATAAATAAAATAAATAAAATAAATAAAATAAATAAAATAAATAAAATAAATAAAATAAATAAAATAAATAAAATAAATAAAATAAATAAAATAAATAAAATAAATAAAATAAATAAAATAAATAAAATAAATAAAATAAATAAAATAAATAAAATAAATAAAATAAACAAAATAAATAAATAAATAAATAAAATAAATAATTAAATATTATATCATTTTCTTATATAGAAATTAGTAGTATGCAATCAAAATGTGGACATGGTTATAGATAAACGAAAGTGGAAAATTGCAGTGGAGATGCGATCGATGACAATAATGGTTGGTAAAACGTTGCGGGATAAGTAGCCAAAGAGGATGTATTTATCCAAAAGAGGGGATGTGGGTAAACTTGAACGTCCGAGAACACGCGTATCGGTGTGCAAGTATGAGAAACTGCATGAAGGTGCAGGAACCGAAAAAATGATGGAAGGATACTTTCTGTCCTCCTACGCCACCTAAGAAGCAGCGTGAGGTTATATGTAGATTGATTGGAAACACGATAAATTATCGTTGGTTTGCTTCATTCTGCTCTAGAAAATGTTACAAATGACATACGTATGTAAAGTAAATTGAGATATCTAGTGATTAGGATGTTGTAGGAACTACAAGTAAACATGTAATGCAAATAACTCAATATATAGGAGGATATGTATCTAAGTGTGCATATACGTATGTATATACTTACATAATATCAATTAATTTGAACATGCAGCGTTTGTCGTTAAAGCAATTAAGTTCTCTGCAGTTTGTGTCAAAGACAGAGAGAACCAATATTAATCTATGTAGGTAGGTACTACACGAACAAGATTATTATATTTATGTATATAGGTGACTATGTAGCATGTAGCTACGTAAATTGACAAGCGACAAGTATTATTGGTTAAAAATCTGTTAGACATTGCGAGAAGATAGAAGATTCTAATAGACCCACACATAAAGGTTCTACCTAAAGTATAACAATTTATTTAATACGACACAAGTAAAACTTTGAATATTTCAAGAACGTATTTGATTATTAAACTCAGTAAATTATTAAAGATTTTCTCTAGGATTAGTTTTGAAAATATTAGATAAGTTTAAAATATTTATAAAGTTTTGACATTCATTATAGTATATTCTTACAAAGACAATTTTGAGTTGAATTAAAGTTTTCGTCATTTAATTATTTTACTCGGATTCAAAATTTGCATTGTTAAATGGGAATACACATAATTTGTTAACGTAAATGTTTTATATACATATATGTAAGTGTAATTGGCAACTTTTGTCGTTATTTAAAAAAAATCATTCATTTTCGATCAATCAATCAATCATTCATTTATACTATCTCGGCATTTTCCACAAGTAGATAAGACAGCGGATAAACTGCAAAAAATAAATATAAAAGTTGTTCTCTCCGCGACAATAAATATTAAATGCGAAATTCTTCACATGGGTTATTTTACAAATTCCTGAAAGTTTTCTTTTTACAGAATATTCGCAAATTAACCGAAAATAGTGGAAGACATTTTTTACCTGTTATTCGGAGTAATATGTTATAATAAGATTTTACAATTATTGTATGTAACACAGTCTGTTGTGTTGAAAACTGGATTTTCAAATTTTATAAATTTTACAAATTTTACAAAATCAGATTTTACAAATTTAATTGACAATATCCGAAGAGCTTTAAAAAAATGTTTTTCAAAAATATTTTTTTTTATTTACGTTTTTGACAGACACAAATTATTTGTTATCAAATTAATTAACAATAACATAAAAAAATAATTGGAGGCAATCTCGTTAAAATACATATATTCCTTAATTGAATAAATTCGTTTTTAAAAAATATTCTTAACATTAATGACAAATAAAAAAAAATGCAAAATAAATAGGTACTGATAAAATACTAACACTCCAGTAAGTAAAATAGATTTCTCTTTTTTATAAATATAGAGTAAAGTAAATATAGAGAATATATAGAGTATCCTGCAAAAGGCACTAAGCACAATGTAAAAAATCACGTATAAAATTTTAAGCATTTTCAATTTATATGCGTCTTTTCCACCCATCCTGAATATCTTATTTTCAACAAGACGTGCAGTGGACAACTTGTATGATTATGCTTATTAAATACAGCTAGTTCACTAGCCATCATTTTTGTGGGATATGTTTCAATGGTAAAATTTTATATACTCGTATAATATAAATAATAGTACCGAATTACCTAAAGACTTGTTTTACGCCTTTGGCATCACATGGTTTGCCTCTTCGTTCTGGTGCACTTGGTACGCTGACAATTCCTTCTCATCGTTCTTCTTTTTTACATCTTCTTTCACTGTACATGCAGCTCGGTTATGGAATGATTTTCCTTTGTTGGTCAGACTTGCTCCAACTATTTCCATCTTCAAGAGTAGACTGAAGCATCATTATCTCGCTCTAAATGATTCATCTTGAGCTTTGACCCTTTTTTTTCTTTTTTCCCTTCCCTTTACATCTTATTTATGTGTATTGTAAACTTTTTGTCTATATGTGAATGTATGTACGTTTGGTTTTGTATCCTGTATCACATAAGTGTTGTTTTTGAGTTGTAAGTATGTTTCTCAGTTGTATAACTGGTTGGTTGTCAGAAATTGCCTGCAAGCAATAAACCCGCCGGTTGTACTCCTTTAAAATGTACAATAAAGATTATTTTATTTTTATTAATAAATAGAGAGATAATTTTATCAAAATCATTTTACCTGTGAATATTGTATTAGGTACAACAGACAACTCCTAATTAATTGTTTAAGGGCTCACTTTGCTCCTACTAAATTGTTGATTTAATGTTAACGTTGGTACGATAAAGTTATCAAAGTTGAGTCACATACCTAACTGGAGTGGAATGTTGTTTGATATAATTAATTGTAGGGATGCTAGTACATACATACATGTAGATACTATAATATATACAATAGAATAATACCACGTGTCTTTGGACAAAGTTTCTGCTACTACCGGTCTTCATTTATTTACTTGCTTAAATGAAGTTCGATACAATGTTATGTAGTGGAATTAAACAAGAGCAACACGATGTGTAAAGTGAACTGTGTCGCCGAGTTTCAAAATCCCCTAAAATACATTTTTGTGATTTTGCGAAATTTCATAAAAACTATTGTACGAGTATTAAACGTAAGTACTTTCCTGAAGTCAAACAAGTTTGTTAATTATAAGATTGTTAGAGAGATTCAATTTTAAAGTAAATTTTGCTTAAATAAAAATAAACTGTTCAATGTGTATACATAAAAATAACTCATATTGGTCGCTTGAGTTGTAGAGGATATTAAAAAACACAAAGTTTCTTTCTCAATATTTTTTTCTTATCATCATTTTATTTTAATTTTATTGTGCAAATGGTGAGGGTTTTTTAAGAAAAGTTCTAAGATTATAGAATGTTTAATTACGAATCCAACGACATATAAATAATTAAATTTTCGTAAAAAATGTGTTATAGCGGATTTCGAAACTCGGCGACACAATTTACTCATGTTTCACTTGAGACGATAGTACATTGGTCTAGGTTATACGATAGAATACTCTTCAACATTCAACTTAATGAAAATCTAATTTTGAGACGATATTACGGTTCATCAATTTGACACAATTACATATTATCCAGTAAGTTTTTGACAATATGAACTTTTTAAAATATTGATTTCATTGTAATAATACGACCATATATATTGTATTACCTTCGATTGTTCCTTTGAGTTTTTTTTTTGCAAAAAACATATCTTCTAATCTTCTGTCCTAACTGACGGGCCCTGCTCCCTCTGAACGCCTACGTAGGTGGGCGGAGGATCCGTTAATAAGCGAACCTTTCCTTGCCCAAGAACACCTTGCTGCAGGAGGCGATCTAGACCAGTGTTTCTTAACCTTTCTAGCGAGTCGCACCCCATTGAATCTGAAAATATATCTCCGCACCCCATTGAAAAATATGTTTTAATTTTTTAGTCTAGAAAAATACATTTTCTGCGAAAGTTATTGTTTATTGAAAAACGGGACACTATTTCAGATTTCAAATATTTTATTACAAGAAATTTAATAAATGATATTTGATCATTTTTACGATAAGGTAGGGGCTTCTCCCGCACCCCCAAAAATACATTCCCGCACCCCCAGGGGTGCGGGCACCCCCGGTTAAGAACCACTGATCTAGACTATAGGACATTGAAAACACTAAATCGACTAAGTGTATGGGGCTTCCTACAAGACGAATCCGGAGCATGTGACTGTGGTGCAACACAGACCATGCCACACTTATTGGAGTGTCCATTGTGCCCTGTCACATGCACTATGGAGGATATTTTTGACGCATCTCTACCTGCTGTGCGTTTTGCACAGTACTGGAGATCAATTTGATTGTTTTTTTTTCTGGGTTTCGACACGATAAATCTTCTGTGAATTTGTTTTTATGGGAATGATGATGATGATGAAACCAGATGCCGGCAAACTCTTCTTTCACGGCATAAGCTTTTAGCTTACTGTGAAAGGTGTATAAGGTTGTATTTGGGTTTATAACAAAACCCAGATATATATTAAAAAAAAAAATGTTCAGTAAAGAAAAAAGTGACACACAATGAAGAATTTCGAAAAGAATAATTTTCCGAACCACGTCATGTTAAGGTATTCGTTGAACATTCTCAAACAATGCATTTGAACATCTTTGATTTTACAATATTTTTTATCCCCATAGAGAGGAGAACCTGTTTATTTATTTACATCCAGATAGTATGTACTACTTTACTCGTGGCAGTTGTGGTGTCTAAAACTACGTTGTGTAAACATAAATTTAGGTAAACTACAACTTGGTTTAAATATAATTATATTAGTAATCTCACGTTTTATTTAGATATAAAATCATTCAAAAATTTGTGCAGAGAAAAGCATTTAAATAAAATGACTTTGCGGTGTGTTCCTAAAGGAAGATAAACATTTCAACCATGGTATGTGCTCATGTGAACATAAACATTTCTTGATTTTATTGTTTTGTAACAAATTGCCTATGCCATATCGATAGATTATTGATAATGGAGTCATTTTAATCCCCTTTTGCCGCATTTGAAAAACTACATATCCGATTTAAAGTAAATATGTATATAAAAAAAAATCGGTACATATTGTTTTTGTATTGGTAATTCAAAGGGAGTTTGTGTTATTTTATTTGCTTTATCAGACATTAGGGGGCTGATTTTTATTATTGTATGGGGTTTATGTTTTATTGTTAAAGGTCTTTAAATGTACATAACTGTGAAATAAGATTATTTTTTCAAATGTTGAAACCATTGCGATAAAAAAGGTTTCCATTTGATCAAAAGACTTTAAAAAACACATTGGTATTTGATATGTAGCTTATGTTTTTTTTTTATTTCAAGCCTTACTACATGGAGACGCTTCCATTCAGAGAAGATGCACAAAAACTAATACGTATTTATCTTAATTTTCTTTAACGCTCGGTCACATATTTTATTTCATAGCTGTTGGGTATTAGATTATCAAAGTCGATTCAAATATTATTTTGTTTGATAGGTAGTACAATTATTATAAACTAGAGAAATTAATTTTATATAAACGATAAAAAAAATATTATTTTCAATAAAATATTCATATATAAGGACATTTTATCATTTTAAATTACACGATATTGTTATGTCAAAATAATTCATGTGAGTAAGTTTTTTTGTGAAAAAGAAGACGGTTCTGGAGGGACCATGTGGACAGTAGCGATAGATTAGCTCACATCGCCGCGAACTCGAAAGACTCCACTAGGACGAAGATTGCCTGGAAGGCCACCTAAAAGATGGAAAGATAGTTGGTCTTCAGCATCGCAACAGGAAACAAATTCCGAACAGATCAATGATCTACTACAAGGAGAAAAAGAAGAAGTTTTTGTGATTATATATTGTTTTAGACTACCACTGACTGTTGTTATTCAGAATAGCATTAACCCTTATACTATTCTACATGTAACTATCAAACGGCTTAAGAGGAACATAACTCCAATACGTTGATATTTAATGTATCTTCATGGAAATGCTAGTATTATCTAGATTAACCTTCCAAGTTTAAAGTACGTAGTTAGTAGAACTATTCAACTAACAACAAGATTGAATATGGAATTTATCGCAGTACCTATAGGTCTACTGAAATATGCTGAATTTTTATTTCATGTTAAATATTAGAGATTAGATTATAAGGATTTGCAGTGCTGCCACTCTTCCGGTGAAGTAAAAATGGTAAACTTGGATTCACTTTATTTCGAAGTTTGATTTATTAGATAATACATTTGCCCAAGTAGAAGAAATCTAAGCTTTTTTTACCCAATACAACATAAATAAATACGATATTTTGGCCTGCACGCGTAAATAGACACAACCTGAAGCCTATTATTTGTTTGTTCAAAAGGAAATATCTTTGCCGTGCATGGTTTGTCAAAACATTATGTAGGTCAATACAAAATACATAAATAACACGAGTTTGCCATAAAATTTATGAAAAAATACTGCTACTATACCATCACAGCATGTCCCACAATCAGGGTGGCTAGGAGACCAGCTGTATGTAATGTAAATGTAAACTGTGTTCTCCGTGCCAAAAAATAAGATATTCAGGGTGGGTAGCAAACCTCTTCGCTGATTTTAAGATCTCTTTATTAATTTATTCAAAAATAAAATTATGTCAAGATAACACTTCCCGGATTCCGTATATGGGAATATTTACTTACTGTTTTCGTTTGCATAACACGCATTCTTTATTGAAAAGCCTAAAGCCATATGAAAGCAATGTTATTTCGCATTTCATGGTTTTCCATTCATTCTCCTCCTTTTGTATTTTACAGTATAATTTATGATAAAACACGTTTACATCGACTGCTTTACATATTTTATTTTGCTTGGTTATCTGTTAACTAAAAAAAAATACTAAAAATAATAATATGAAATGAAATTAATTGTATGAACATGTAAACAAATGGCTGGTGATTTCATTAACTTATTGAAAATATCGCAAAACAAATACTTACAATTTGTTGTGCTTGTCGAAAGAGAGCACTTTTTTAGACATTTCTAATAGTTAAGAATATTCTTATTCTTAATTAATGCGACATTTTAACATTTAGAGTATTAGAGGAAGATATTGCTCAACTGGCAAACTATTATTCTGAATAGTAGATATTAATTAAACCATTATGTTAATTAAGAACAGGCAATTGTATCACTTCACTGTGCAGAATTGAAAAACAATACTCTTAACTAGGCACACAAATTTTGAAAAAACAAGTAACAATATAGTGCGGTATACTATAAAGAGGCAATCAGCTTTTATTATATCAGTCTGAAACTATGAATTGCTTTGATAACGATGTTCGTTACGATGTTGAATTTAAAGAAGTTTCAAAACTACTTCAGTTCATTACGCTGTGAAAGAAAATTGTGAATGCTAAATTCTCGATTCATAATGTCAAAGTAGAGTCTCTGTACTGTAAGTATCAGGTAAAATATCTAGTAGATAGTTAGTAGCTTCCAAGCTCAGTCAGTAACGTAACTAATGGGAAGAGTAAAAGCTTCGCTGTGAAACACATTTGCGGTGGCACTTTTCATACAAGGGAATGCGTTCATTCAAAGCGATATAAGAAATGGAGAAACTTCAAAGTGATAAATATACTAAGGACAAAAGCTAGAATAAAAATATAAAAATAAAATGTTCTGTCTAGAAGATCATTTGTTAGACATTGTGTGTACATATTTACAAATGAATCACAAAGTTTTTTAAAATATATTTATTGTGATTGTCATAAATAAATGATTTGATAAATATTTTTTTTGAATTTGAAAGAATTTTTTTCATTTATACCGTCACAGAATCTCTCACAAACGGAGCCAGTGGACCAACTGCATGTAATAAACATTCAAGTCGACCTCTTCGTGCTTATTTCGATAGATGATCAATTTAAAAAAATTAGTGATGTGTACTTCAATTGATAAGTGCTCAAAACATCATCATCATCGCTCTAAACGCTCCTCTCGGAAGCACCGTGCAGAAACCAGCCTCTCCATTCAAAGCGATTCTGCGTCGATTGCGTCACCTCTTCTCATGTCATTCCTTGCGATCTGATGTCGTAGTTTTAGGAACAGTGTATTGTGAAAGAGAAACGTCTGGGCTGGAAGAACAGTGCTCTATTTGGCCAACAATTATTGAGCATTCTCAAAATATGACCCAGCCAGCCAGGTAAGTGGTACGACAGTCTATACATTTTTGAGTTATTACTTTAAAAAAACGTGCATGTAAAGTTATCGATTTAGATAATTTACAAATATAATTATAATAAAAAGAACACATTTTTGTTTAAATGTTTTTAAATATTTTATTCTCTTCTACACAGTTTATTCGATTCTTCTAATTACAAAGTTTGGCAAGAAAAGAAGTCTTTTATTTAAATGACGGCAGTTATGTATCTTTACAATATTGATATATGCAGAATCTAAATATTACCACACTTAATAGTAAGAACCTTAGAAATTATAATGAAGAAAAGCCAGCAATAAAAACTTGAAATGGGTATTCACTTTAAGACTTTTTATTTTTTAATCATAAAAGTTTGACGATTATACTTGTTGTTAAAAATGTTGTTGTTATTTTCCACTCATTACACAAGTCACAATTGCTACTTTATGTTCAAGGGTTGTTAGTTTCAATTAAGAAGTAAAATTATTCATAGCGCCTAGGTACATATTTTATTCAGGTTCATTTGAATTCAGAGACAAATTATTGGAGCTTTGTCACACAATTGGTTTCCAGATAGTTTAATCTTACTTCACTGTCTCTCCAGATAGTAACATCACTGGGCGCACTTCTAAAGCTTCTGTCGTTCCTTCTTAATCCTTTTAACTTTCTTAACATCCTTCCAGCAATTAACTTCAAAGTACTTTATAGTTGGAATAAATGAGAAATGTTGAATATGTATAATAACTTTTCTGAAACTATTGTATAAGAAAATAGAAGTGCGATGTATTAAGTTATATGTCATGAAAGAGGAAACCAAAGAAGATTTTATTTACGTAATATAACGTCAGATACTTTAATATATCTGTTTCAAATTTTCACTCCAGTTCTTGCTGGAAAATAAAATGTATTATATTATGTCTATATGTACTTAAAAATGAATAATAAGTTATACGAAAAAAGTTCTACCCAGTGTAAAATATAATAGTTATGGTCCGTGGAGGATTCGGAAAACAATTGGTCTCCTTTTCTTTTCCGGAAGTTTCCGAGTGTTCCGAGTGTGCTGGCCGCCACACTTGTGGAATATTCCGTGATGTTACATATAGTAGCAAAACATATATGTACCAGCGTTATCATACCATCACGGCATATTCCTCAAGTTGGCTAGCCAGTAGACCAGCCGCATGCAAAATAATATTTATGTATGTCATTAATGACCTATTTTTATAATTATTTTTCTGAAATTCAAAATAACTTTTTATGATAAAAATGTTGTGTTGGATGTTTTCCTGCTTTTATTACTGTTATTCAGTCTGTGTTCTGTTAAATATGTCAAATAAAACAAATAAAATAGGTATTTTCCGTTGATTGAAATGTCCGTTGCAGTACTAATTGCACAAGCAAACGTTTAAAATTAATAAAACTTGATACAGGTTAAATATTCTAAGTACATAATAAAATAAAAAAAGCGAATATAGTTTTCATTGCTGTTACAAAAACAAAATGTTTCAAAAACAATTAACTATAACAAATATTGTAAATAATTAACATGTAGTGCAATTTTCGATTATCAAAAGTTAATTAGTTTCATGATAATAAACAGAGCTTACACGACATCAATCAACAGTAAATTCATGTCAGGAAATTGTTCACATTTACGAGGTAACCGAAATAATATATAATTGAAATCAATTCGTATTGTAATGTGAATAATACGAGTACACACTGTTGATCACTGCTTCATTAATATTCGTATACTTTTTAATTAACTCATCAAAATCATATGAAGTAAATATAAAATTGCATTTATTAACAGTGAGTTAAAGAACGACTAGGATAGTATAGAAAAAACAGTTTTCAAGTTATTGTTGAATTTCAATTTTGATATACAAAAAATAAAGTGTTCCAATTACAGGCTTTAAAAATACTCCACCCATTGAGTTAATCGAGAAACAATTCACCTCCGTGAGTTGGTTTCAGATTTCAGCCAATCGGAGGCCGTGTTTTTAAATTAGTTGGTGAATTTTGTTTACATAAACCTCAAGATCTGTTTAAACACACAAAACGTGATGATATCAGTACCGCCTTATCATGTGTTAACGAGCAGATATAACATACATATAAAAAAATTAAGTAGTCTTTATAAAAATGTTATTCGTAAAGCGTTTCAATACTTGATAGTCATGCATATTCATGTGAATATCTAGTTAGATTTTATGAACATACGAATTGCTAATTTTATAATACACTGTACCCATCTGCGAGTTGTGCGTCATATAAAGTGAATAATTTATTGAATTAGTGTTTAAATACATTACATACATATGTATGTAAAATTGATTCTGTCTATTTATGATGTTGAAATGTGTATGTAGATATTTTATATCAGCAGACAAATCAGATGAAGTTATTTTGTAAGTACTTATTGGTTTAATATAGTATACAATGTGTTTTTAAACTCCTCTGCCAGACTGAAGTTTTTGATACTTAAAAATATGGATTTGATTTTGAATTCTGAAAATGTTTTTTTTTCTTTTTGTTCTTGAGATGGATGTTAAACTAAACAGTGCCAAATAAATCATTAGACATACATATTATTTTCACAATATTTTCTCCTACACGTATTTAATATAGTCGATTTCTTTATTCTGATGTTATTGCAATACTGTTTACGTTATTTAAATATATTGAGGTTATTATTATCAAATATTTTAGTATGCGACTTTCAAACTCTGCAAACGAAAGGGTGATTGATACTACTCGTATCTGAAATAGTTGAAATAAATAAGTAAATAACAAAATATTTCATTAACCAAAGCTCGATGCAGCGTAAAATATTTAATGCAATTTTCTGGAATATTGTTCGAACATTTTAAGACTAACTTAATTTTTTATAAGCTATCTAAGCTTTTCGACTGATAGGTAAGTTTTGATACATATTACTTCAAACCTACGCAATATTTCCACTCAGCCTGAAAGCTCAGGTAATCTATTATTGGGAATAATCGTTATTGGAAGGGAGAATTAATAAATTTAAAAATTATAATTCAATCAAACCAACAAAAAAAAATATATTCCATTTTTTATTATTTGATTTAAAAAACATTCTTTTTCTTTACATAAATCATTAAAAATATCAAATCTATATTCCCATTCCCTCCCAGAAAGCCACGACTTCTCTTACAGCTCCCCCCAGATGAGTTCACTCCACAAATTCCTCCCAGTGACACTGTCTGGGAGCCATTGGGCATTATTAGGTATTTATCTACTAATTTATTTTTAAAAGAAGTATAGAGATAAATAAAATAATCACTCATATTATTCTAATTAGAAAGCCATTCTTTGTTTGTTATAAAAACGTGATTTAATTAAAAATTTCCATTGTATAAAATAAACGTTATTGACGAGGGTTTCTGTGTACATATTATAAATGATATATTTAAGAGATCTTAAAAATATATTTTAAACAAAAACGCTGTTTATTTTTCACACTGATAATCTTTTTTGTCAAGATAGCTTGACATTATCAAGAGAACTCTTGATGGTGTCAGGCGAACTGGTGTTAAAAGTAGTAGTTTGAAGATAGCGCTCCAGATACACCTATAGTTATCAGTGTGAAAAATTAAGTGTTGATGAATTGTTTTTTTTTTTATTCCTTTGTTTTTGAAATTGTATGAAGCGAAAGAAGTATGTAAGGATAGATCTGTGTGGTGTTTCGTTCTCTCTGCCTACCCCACATGGGACACAGCGTGAGGTTATAGTATAATAAAGTTTTGTAGTTTTCGTCATGATGCGATGTGGTAAAGAAATCGAAAATCGGTTGAAAATTCTGATTGGAAACTCTGTTGCTTATAATTTGAGACGGAAAAGAATGAAATGTATTTTTTCAAATATCTGAATCAAGCAGTTGAGGGCTTGAACGTATAAATGTGGGAGAATAAAATATAGTACCTATATTAAATTTATATTGAATATTACAGTTTGAATTATAAATTCAAAGAAGAACGTAAATCAATCAAGGAATCATAATCTTAACCATATCTATCGCTTTTGATTCTGTATTTCAACTCACTCGATAAACTCATCAAGTGCGTTAGTTTGACGAAATATAAAGTAAATAACCAAGATTATGATTCTAGAATAAGATATGGAATAGAATATTTGTTCTTAGTTTTAACATGAGCTTATTGAAGACAGGTAGGTAATTTTATAAATAGATATTTCTTTTGTCCCCACATGTTCAATAGGTCGGAATAATCTAACCCAGTGGCATTGAATATACTTAACCCTTACATTATTTCCACTTCAAGATCCTTATAATAATAATATGGTGTGGATGGTAAATTTACTTTTTACCAAAATAGTACGTAAATATTGACAAAGATGAGGTTGACGAGAAATTTATAGAAACAATTTCAGATAAGCAAACAAAACATTTAAACTCAAATTCATCTCAAATTAATTAGAACATCCGTATTAAATCCGTGGAGCACCCGGTAAACATTTGGTCTCCCACTCTTTTTCGTAAGTTTTCGAGTGTTCTGTAAAAGGGAGGTGTTCGAAAAAAATAAGACATTTTACATATTCAGCGATGAGCCACCCATTCTGAATGTTTTGATTTTAGATTGGCACGGAGAGGACAGTTTGCACGGTTATTATATTCAGCTGGTCTGCTGGCTTCCCACTTGTGGGAAATGCCATGGGGTATAGTAGTAGTAGATAGTAATAGATCTATATTAAAAATCTATTTATGTGGATATTAAACATATGTATTAAAATAGTTATTAAACTGTAGGTACGTATTAAACTAAATTTGCTGTTTTCATAATAACAAGTTTTTTTCATATACTTTTGTCCACATGGTTTGTGATATGACTTACGTATTCCTGTTTAAAATGTTAATAAATAAATAAAAATATTCGGTAGTCTTGTTGGTTATTAAAACGTCTTTTCAGACCTTGAAAAAAGATTCATCAGTTCAACTTTTCTCGTATTTGCTGAACACGCATGATCTTTATTCCAAAGTTGATATTTTCAACCGACGGTACTTGGTGGAAATTCATGTTGAATTAATTAAAATAATAATCTTTATTCCACAATAAAATAAGATGTTAAAACAAAATGCATGTCTGCAGACCGTCCATTCAATTTCATGAGACAGATTAGTGATATTAGTTTAAGGTTGAAGCTCAATAGGAACGTTTTACTGCCATGCGCTCGCTACCGGCTTTAAACAAAAGTGTAAATTTTGCAGTACGTGAATGGAACGAAATCGTGTATTTCAACAGCTGTAACCTACATTATTTTGAGATTTCTAGTATTTGATTGACTTTTTTTATAATCTAGACTATATCGTATGGATCACAAATGATAACTATTTCTTTCTTTCTGCTTTGATGGAGTAGTCATCTTGAGAAGTATCACAATAGGCATCAAACATCCTGGTTTTATGTTTAATTTCTTTTTACGATCACCACAGGCTCTGTAATTCTACAGCCCTATCTGGAACTTGATTTTCATAAAAAAAGTTTTCACTATCATGTTTTATCAGCAACCAACTTTTTATATTTGTACTGAGATTACGAAATAAACCTTATTTTCATAATAATAAACTTTATAAGGTATAAAAGTAAAACAATGAGATAGAAAATACACAAATTCATGTACAGCAGGCGAGCTTATCATATAATATCTATACTTTTCAACTAATCCAAACATTTCTTCGAAAGTTTTTTGATACTTTATCAATTTCCTCCTGCTTGTGCATTTGTTACAAGCTTAAGCTTTACGAGTTCCCTAATTTTGAAATATTGAAAAGTATACATCTTCATATTATAAAGTTGGTTTATCTGACAAAAAATGTCTGTATGTATGTATTATTGTCTCAACTTGTTGAATGATACCATCCCTTTTATCGTTATTTAACGTGAGTGAGGGTTAAAACGAATACACCCACCACCCTCAAGCCTTGATAAATAACTGTTTACTCATTTCTCTTTAACTCAGTTACAACAATAGGTAGCTACGTTATACAAATATTATCTTTTCAGAACAAAGTCTTTTCAGCCCCGAAGCTTTTTTTATAACAATCTAGTTTGTTTATCACGTTGTGTTAGCAATAAATATATAATTCTCTGTATATGAAGTCACGTATGGGCTATTTAGGCGAATCACCTTTCTCATTATCACTTACGGTAAAAAATGTAAGTAATTTATGATTAAAACGTGATATGGTGTAGGTATAGTTTAAAAGAAAAGCAGGTTTTATGTTATTAAACGTTTCATTCTTCATTGCTGTTTGAGTTTCAAAACTAATTTAAAATTTAAAATATTTTATTTTACAAATTAAATTTAATGTGTTGATTTTTATACTTAAATAATGAAATAAGTACCTATACAATGGTTCACTTTGATTCAGAGCATTAAAAATATTCTATATCTGAACAACAACAAAAAATATCATTTTTTTTATAGTTTACGCAAACATATAGTTATTACAATACATATGTAATACAAATAGATAAAAAAAATGGCACATAAACCAGCAAAGTTTGCTAACACATTTCAAAATAAATCTTACCAAACATACTACAGTGAAAGAAATGTTCTAATGTAACTTTTTCCTATATTTTTGGATACTTATTTTAATTCGTTCAACAACTTGAAGCAGCTTTTTTAGAAATGAGCCCTCGAGTGTATCAATTTTTATTGTATAATTGTGTTTAAAATACTAACAATATGAATGATATACCAATACATTAAAGCTACACTACGATTTTTTTAATTCAAAATAATGTTTGTACATTATGATTAAATTAAGACTAAATTTCTTCATAAATATTTTTTTGAACAGGGCTAGAATCCCGAATATTTTCGTTGACGGTGCCCACCAGGAAGACCCCCAAAATAATGGAAGGACATCTGGGCCTTCACATCGCAAGAGAAGCTCCCTGCGTGAACAGGACCTTTGAGTGTTATAAAAGAATAAGGAAAAAATAGAAGAAACATTTTATTAGAAATTCTTTTCACGTTTGTTCGTGAAGAATAGCATGTAGGATTATCGAGTGTATTACAATGTTAATCATATGGGAGTGGAAAGAACCTCTTCAGATATAGCTTTCAGTAACAGAAGCTTATACTGTTTCTCAATTCGACCGTATCAATTACAATATTTCAACTTTTCAACCCTTTCAATAAAATCTGTTTATTGATTTGAGTCACGTACTGTGTACATGTATGTAGTTACGATTGATTTTTATCAACCAAAAATTTATAAAACATTCAATCGGTCTTTTCAGGTGATTACTGTTTTGGTTTTAAATTTAATATAAATTACTTGTATAAGGGATTTTTTTTTCAAATTTATACATAAGAAATTGATAGATAAGGGAGAAAAGAAAACTCTCTACTTCAAAAAATAATTTAGGTAGTTAATTCTATCTTAATAAGTCATATAATTAATGCCTCTGTCGATATATCGAGCACTCATCATATGGTATTGGGTTGGTTGGAAGATATCGCGTAACATGGTATTGGGTTAGTTGAAAGATATCGCGTCCCTGCGATAAACTCGCCCATTGTACAAAATTATTCGTTTATACCATGTAGTAACCTTAATATTTGTATTCAAATATTTTGTACTATAATCATCATCATCATCATCGCCCTCAACGCTCCTCTCGGGAGCACAGGGCAGAAACCAGCCTCCTCCATTCAGAGCGTCTCTGTGCCAATTGCGTCACCTCTTCCCACGACATTCCTGTTGTGGGTTGTACTATAAAGCTTATTATTATTATTCTTTTATAACTTAAAACAGGCTTCATTATTTATATGTATTATTTATATGCCTCTCCTGGACGGCAACATCTCTTAGACACCAAACCGATCTCTGTCTCCGGCACTGATATAACACCATCGCGCACCATATCTGTTCTCGGCGTCCTACTGGATGGAGCACTCTCTATGGAGGCTCAAGTGTCAAAGACAGTGAGCACAGCTTTCTTTCATATTCGCCAACTGTACCTAGTATCAAGACACTTATCTGTAGACGCGGTTAAGAGTCTAGTCGCCGCCTTCGTCGTCTCCCGTCTAGACTATTGTAACATCATATGTACAGGACTGCCCCAGATCCTTCTGAATCGTCTCCAAATGGCCTTTAATGCTGCTGCCAGGACCATCTATAGAGAGAACAAGCGCTGCCACATCACACCACTGCTTAAGGAGCTACACTGGCTTAGAGTCCCAGAGAGAGTAGAGTTCAAGCTGTGCCTCACGGTCCACAAAGCCTTGAACGGCACAGCACCTCTATGCCTCGCTGAGCTATGTCCCCTCGACGAAACTCTGAGGCGACCACTGCGATCAGCTTCCACCGCTGTAAACAAGCTTGTGGAGCCCAACAGGGCAAACACTTCCAAATTCGCAGAGAGGAGCTTTAGCGTTGCGGGGCCAGCTGCCTGGAACCGATTACCAGCGGATTTAAGAAAGAACCAGCCCACTGCAACGTTCAGGAGTAAGCTGAAAACACTGCTTTTCAAGAAAAGTCATGGCGCCCTTGAGATGGTCACGGATCATTAAACGGCGCCAAATATAAATTGTCTTTATTATTATTATTATTATTATTATTCGTTCTATATTCTGATAGGAAAGATTAGTTAAAAATCAATCAATCAAGTGAACTATATACTTTCTTACGATATATTTTCATGTGTGAAGAACAAAAAAAAAGTAAAAATAAACAGAACTTCAATAAAATAAGGTTAACATTATATTCTACTTTTTATTGGAATTTCCGTTAAATATATTTCAAAGCATTTTGAATAGAATACATTTGTCGAATAATGGTTTTATCTAAATGACACGAGTGTCTGCAGAAGATATAAAAATATATAAAATATCAAGCATAAACTCTTACAAAAATACTATATTTATTTCTGTCGCTCTTTAAGAAAGAACAGTTTTCAATATTTTTTAATCATTTTCAGCACAGAGAGTTCAACAAAGTGAGAATAAAATAAAATGGAAAAGCGCACTTCATTTTTATTATAGAACTACAACTATTAAAAATAAAGAAAAATACTTTCTAGTCTTCGGCTAAAATTTATTATTTGAAGAAGACTACGGCGAAGGAAAGTCTTGTTTCACATTTTGTTCTTTACAATGTTCGTTTAGTTTTGTAAGTACGATATATTTTTTTATAAATAAACCAACATAGATATACTGAACGCAGAAAATATATTTTTATTCTCAATTAAGAAATTGAGGACATATAAGTTTAATCAGAATATGTACACAACAAATTCAAATATGTTTACAATAATAATAATTTTCTTTATAAATATATATAGAGTCACATGTGGAAATAGAAAACAAATGGCATGAAATTTATTTTCTTTTGTAAAAAAATAATAGAAAAGGATAAATTGTTATTTATTTCACGTGTTTTGGAGCATTTTCACAATAATAAGTGCTTTACAGATAAGTAATTACCGATTAAATTCAACTAAACAGGTCAAGTGTTAACATTATGAGTAAATATTATTACTATCGTATGAAACTGTATGAGAATTTACCTTCACATGAGAATAACAATATTATTATTGAGATGAAAATTAATGCGAATAGAATGCAGTTAACTCGCATGGAAACTTTATGGATAAATGCACACACACTTCATCAGATAATGATCAAATCAACCTTGTTCCACTGGATGCTTCTACTGGATAAGATAGCATGATTATACTCTTAGTAGAATATTGATGTTATGAATTGGCTAAAAGTGATTTCGTCTTTTGTATTTGTCATCATCATCACCAGCAAACCCCTTCCCTTGTGAGTTAGGCAATATAAGGATCGAGCACATTGTATACACTTTTCGCTTCCGTCACAGTCATACAATTCGTCATGCATGCTGTCCTACTCTATATGCTCAACACGTGCCCGTCTAGTAGAATCCGGTTTATACAATCTTACCATTTGAAATTCAGACGGCCACGTCTATGAGCACCATTAGCCATAGCCATGTACGAGTTTATTTCTTTTTTTACTCATTCTCCACTCCTCGTCCTCATTCATTCTTTCCACTTGTCAAAATTAAAGTTTATCCACTTAGCGTAAATTCGTATTTCAATGTTTTGCTCGAGAATACAGGCTGGAAACGAACCTCCTCCATTGGAAACATTTTTGGGCCAAATGAATCATCTTTTCCTTGCCCCAACATTTCGAACATTCTGATATATACCTTTTTGTCATATTAATTTTGTATTGTAAACAAGGGTCGATCGTCCAGAAAACTATGAGGGAAATACGATTCTTTTGGCTTAACATTATCGAATATTATCAAACTATGATCATCGTCTCTCCTATATCACAGAAATTATTGCATAAATAATGCTGCATTCTCAGTTAATAAAAATACATTACGTTTTTTCTACATCCCATTATTTATTCTTTATATTGAACAAGATTGTAATATGATTTGTAGAAAGGGGTGTTTTATTTTAGTCTTACAGAAAGAGAGAGAGAAAGAGAGAGAGAGGTAGATCTTATATAGCTTTGCCATGAATCGAAAAAATATGTAAAAATAATAAGTAATATTTCATAAAATATTTTCAACGTATAAAACTTGATAACAGGTATTTCAAAACTTTTTAAAAGTATGACATTATTATGTACTTGTTATGTTATGCTTAAAGATGTAAACGTGTATACTTTAGTGTTTAGTGTGGGCTTGGTTAAAGTGTATGAACTTGGTTAAAATGTTGAACGGGCTGTTTTATAAATAAAAGTGATTTAAATTATAAATTAAATACTAGAGAAAGAATCTCCGGCTATGTAGTTGATACAAAGTCTCTGAAACCAGAAAACGGAAATAATCAAACAACTAATACCAACCTACTGTATATTTAAACGTTTTCACATTGAACTGTTTTACCTTTCTTTAATTTTTAATGGTTAAATGGAGACTTTATTCAGATATTTTAACAATAAAATGATAACGACAAAAGGTTAGAAACACATCCTGAAATATATTTTGTTTCAATTATGAAATTTTTTCAAAGATATTTTTTTTAGCTTTTAAGAAATTTTTAACAGTCACACACGTGCATTCGATAATCGAATTACCTATTTCCACAAAATTACTAACGTATTATGAAAAAGAGTCGTTTAGACCATTGAGATTTTGTGGATGGAAAAAAATAGCTCATTTTGCTTAGCTATTATTGAAAATTCTCTTCAATACGATACAATTGAATGGGATACCAAATATATAATTATAAGGATTCTGCGTATTGAGAAAAAAACTATATTTAATCAAGAATTATTTTAATCTCTCTGCTGAATGTTATAGGTAATTTATTTTTGTATTGTTTGCGTTCTATAAACAAATAAATTTACAAATACTGAACAGTCAAATAACCAATTAAATTTAATTAAAATTCTACGAAATGAATATTGATATTCTTCATTTTTTGTTGTAAAAAATACATTACATTTTGTAAATTTTTTTTTTCATTTTTATTTCATTTCATTTCATTTTTTTTAGAAAAATTAAATACACACGTTTGTATAATTTTCAATAATTTTACTTCAGCGATTTTTTAGTTTAATGAAATGAGAAAATAGAATCAACAATATTATTCTACTGAACACGATAGATATGCTTTCACAAAAATGGAGTATTTTATTCTCCAAATAAAATTACGACACTTCTTTAAATTTAACGTGGTTCCAGTTTTCAGCTATGTTTCTGCGTTTTTTTTTGTACATTTGTTTCGTTCAACACCAATGGATTCTAAGGAAACTGTAATAGATTATTATTCAATATAAATTATACGTGAATTGAATTTATTTCATAAGATAAACTTACATATCAAGAAGAGATAAAAAAAACTATAAAACGATAGCAATACTCGATCATACTAACAGTTTTGTCAAGGATATTCTTCTTTTAAAATTGATTATTTCGATGGCAACATTATCAAAGGATGAAGAATTTCATATGAATAGATTTTTTTTTAAATTATTTTTTGTCAACGTTTTTGCTGAATAGGTACATAAAAAATATAGAAATTATTCACCAGTAGGAATTCTATTTCCAGTTCAGTGTTTTTGTAAAGTAGGTATATCATTTTGTTGCTAAGTATTCTAACATGATTGATACCATAGGCATAGATAGTCTACACTCATAGTATGATCATTTATAACTCGCTACGGTGAATAATGTATTATAAAAAAATGTTTTATCTATTTGTGCTGGTCGGGTTATTTCAAACCCATACTTTTAAACGTTCCAGAGATTGATGTCAGTTTAGTTTAGGGTAAAAGGGCTCTTGTTGTGTAATAAACAACAACAAAAAAATGTTTACTTTAAATGCTTTACTCAAAAGTGTATTGGGATGAGAAAAATCTGGCATAAAGAAAAAAAAATGCTGAAATGCAACGAGTTTATAAATAAACACCATAAAAAATATGCAGCGTTGTTCTGCTGCTTAAAATTGTAGTGAATATATTAAAAATGAGATAGTATTTTTAACAAAACATCAAAAATAAAAAGTCGGTACTCACCCAGTGAAGAATGTTGCTCTGTTCAATATCCTTCAACGTCGTCAATTCCAATAAACTCAGTGCAAATGTGGTTGTATGAACGTTCTAATAAACTTCAATACTCTGAAAATCGATATATTAGTATAAAAAAATGGAATATTTTAGTGAAAATTGTTAATCATGAAGGGTGCGTAATGGCCCCTCTATATTGGTCTCTAGCAGCGCAATTTGGTACGACTTAAATTTTTGAGCATTCCCGAAAATATAATTTTTATTAATATTAAAATGATAGAGTCAAACACTGTTACTTTCACTTGTAGGTATAAATTTTTATTTTGGCAGAGGCCTTTCGGACTTAGTCCATCATCAGTGCCGTCAACTTAGAAACTAAAACAAGACAAACTAGCTTAAGTCTGTATTTTGGAACTAGAGTATTAATATTTCTCTAGAAAATAGTATGAATTATATTTCAAGTATTTCTCTATCCTGACATTTTGAACTATACTGAAATAATACATGGTATAATTTCATAAGAATGATGTCCTTTCATGTGTTGTTGGTACATAATATAATAAATACTATTCAAAGGATCGTCAATGTGAACGTCATGATAATATCGGCAAATTATATTTTATTAGGATTAATTACCTACTAAGTTAATTAACTAACAGAATTCTTTTATTTGATAAATATTTTAGGTCCCTCGAAAGGTATCACATATATTACTTGGTATATTTAAGAATATTCAGAGAGTATTCTTAAATGTTACGAATTCAAGTTTTATTTGTAGCAAAATATGTTGAAATGTCATTTAATGATTTTTGAGGTAAGTATTTTTCTATTTTGTCTTGTCACTCAATAATAAATTAATATATTCAAAGACATAGCATCTGAGAGTAATATCAAGTAAATAGAGTAGTTTTATAAAGACGTCCATTTTCATAAACTTATTGACTTTGCTATCAATCAATAAAATATATTAGAGGAAATGCACGGTACAGCTTACCTATTTAGAATAAGATTTGATTTTAGGGAACGCTAAACTACGCATTTGATGTTGATTTTGAGTGTGACATTTTATTATAATATGTTTGTAAAAAAAATCAAGCAACACGTGATTTCTTGATTCATAAAATGTTTCAAACTGAATACTATTGTGATGAAAAAGATTTATAATAAAATCTTGTTTTATTAATCTTCATACAGCTTGCCGTCATCAAAATGTTTCACAATATTTAACTTCTACAAACTCGTAAAGTACAAAGAGTATTAGATAGATGAAAGGTTCCTAAAAATGGTATCAGGTTTCATCATTTCATAAGGTTTTATTTGAGATCATCTTTAGTAAAACCATCCAAGAGGATTCTATCACATTTCCAATCATATCAAATATCGATTTAAACATACAACCAGATATTATGATACATCGTGGAATATATCGTATTTTGTATAAAAATGACAAGACAACATTTCTTATAAAATAGCGTGTTATTTTCACGAGCGTATTTCTAAAGTTCAAAGTATTTTAGAGACTAGTCAAGTTTGAAAATAGATATAAAATTTCACTATAATAGTTCTTCTTATTATACCTCATGTAGTCTCCGGTTAATAAAAGGTATCCCATTCATTTCTACAAGATTTCGAGTGTTTTGTGAAAAGTAGGTGTTCGTAAACCGAATTCTCACTTATGAGTTCTTCATATTGAGGTTTGCCATATATTCTGAAGATCTAATATTTTTATTGGTACGAAAATAACAATCTGCATGTTTATTACATGCATTTTTCTGCTGGCTACTCTGCAGGATAATATGGTATATATGATGATAATCTTATTAGAATAACCTATCTAAAACGCCTTTCAGATATCTCTTTCAACTCATCATTTCTATCATTAAGTCTTCCTGAAAATAATAAATTTAAGGGGTGGTTTATCATACCTAATTGATGATATATTGAATTGTATTGCGTTTATATTTTAGTTTAGGAAATGTTTGTCATTTTGTTTGGTATCCGTAATATTCGAACGTTCCATTAATTTCCAACAATAGTTAATATAGATAAGAGTTGATCTTTTCGTGTTCAACTAAAAGGTAAACCTTAAAAGTGGAGATGCTGTAACAATTATTTGAATAATACATAGTCTATAGACGTGAAAGAAAATCAAGGCAAAGAAAATATACCGCGTGGTAAAATCGTACATAGATATACGAAGCGTTGAAAGTTATTGAAAAATAGAGGGTTGGTATAGAGAATAGTTTCAATCTAGGATGTAGTACAGACGAATAATAGAAATGGGAGATTTATAGATATAGAGGAATTATGAAATTATATTATAAAAGACCTTAGATATAATTATGAGATACCATGATGTTCTAGTAACTTAATTGTTTTACTAAATGTTTTGTGCTTTCTTCCATGCAAATAGTCTTCGTATAACCAAACTATTGAAAGAATTTTGGTGGCCTCTCAAAGTGAGATGTGAGAGATATATATGTAAATTGAAAGCATAAAACATTAAATTGTGTAAGAGACCTACTAAGATTTTACACATGAAATTACCAAATGAAGTTGAGAATACAGAACTACGGTACGACACATGGGGCTTAAACTTACAACCCATTATTTTCAGTTTAATTTATCGATCGACGGTTCTTGATGGAAGTTCATACTTATAATTTATTAATGAAATACGGTAAATACGAGTATTTATTCCACTGTTGACTTTATTAGGTTTGCGAGCCGGCCTTCAAGAGCTTCCGCTCTCATTGTCAGGCAAAAATAAGGTGAAGCTTCATTACAAGGTAGGTATGTGACGAATAGAAGACAACAAAATAAAAATATTCTTAGATAAGTTATTGCAAGCCGGATCGCGAATTTAATAAAGTCTTGAGGAATAACTATATATCGTGTTTCATTAATAAATTACCATTATTTTCATATGATGTGCTGTAACCTTATATTCATAATGGTTGATTCTAAAAATAATATCATACTACTAATGTTGATAAAATAGTCAAACTAAAATTGTGCGTAATGTTTTCTATAGTTATTTCATAATACCATATGTTAGATACATACTGTTTTGCCTACATACGAGTATGTACCTTTTATCCACTTTGCTATCAAATATATCCACATTTTCTTTCACTTCCTTTTGCCATTCAGAACAGGATATGAAAACTTTTTTCTACAGAGTAATTCCCTTGAGAATCTCAAGAGAAGAATTATAAATACACTTTTTATGCCGCATATGAAAAAAACATTTTTTACATGATTTTATTTGCGAATTATTTATTTGGGATTGAAATATGCATAAAAGAAAATAGGGGTGTGCATTTCTTTAGCAAAATACAGTATTACAAATAGATTTTTAATGTGCTTACCACATACATAAATACATTTTCTGATGGTTAAAATTAATATTTTATACGTGTCTAATGGCCGGTTTCAATAACCTATCTATCCGTGACTGTCGATTGAAATGTATGATTTAAAATATAGAACACAATAGATTTCAATCGACAGTAGCGGATAGATAGATTATTGAAACCGGCCATAAGAGTATTTCGTCATAATTCACTCGATTGCAGGTCCATTGCCGTAAAAAAAATAAGAAGAAGAAGAAGAGTATTTCATGTGTTTTATTATTGGACTGTTCTTCCGTCCGCAAGGGTTCCGTCGGCCCGGGCGTACCTCTTTCACAATACACCGTTCCTATGACAACGATATCAGAGCGCAGGGAATGTCAATGTCAATTTCATAGACCTAGTACGAATTCGGTGAAATATCCAAGAATTCTAGAACTCTAAATCTTTCTTTAGCTTTTTAAGCTCGTGTGTTACTTCCTTTTATGAATGGAAAGCATACCACTAGTAAAGACCCTTATTACCTATTATGAAAAACAAATTAAAAAGGGTAAACTATTTTCAAGAGTTAAAGCGTTTTTTGGTAGACAATTGTCAGTGGGCTGTAGAATATTTTGTTGAGTATGATTTATTGGGTTGCGACTATTTAGATTCACGACCAATTTTGAAAGGTCAGTCTAAGCCTCTTTTGTCAACAAAATGTATAACGAGGCACCAGCTCATACGATAAAAAGTCATGGAAATGAATGCTTTGTCAACGAAATTTTATATCAATTCACTAAAGATATTTAGCTTAATATTTACGTAAAAGGTACTTGAATATATTTTTTCAGTTACATTGTGTAAGCAAAAAGTAAAATCTAAAATTTATAGTTAAGTACATATCTAATAGTTGCAGGCTTATGTGATGATAAACATAATCTAAAAATTATCAAATAAAATAAAATAAATATTTATTATTTTTGTTTCGTGTTACTGTTGAGTAAGACTAACGCACGACCGGTTTCGCGGACTCCGAGTTCGCATCATCAGGTGCTGATCTATACTGAATTAAAACAAAACAAATACAAAAGTTCGTTAGGGTTTACAGTGAGGGTGTAGGGGTAGGCGGGGTCGTGTTGGTTTCAGGCGTGGAGTTCTTGGAATATGAGATGGGAGATATTCTAAAAACTCGAACAACAAAAGTGAATAATGATGGGGAAACCAAAACTAAACACCCAGTAAATTGGCGAGTCATTAGAATGGAGGTTATACTGCCCAAAACACTCACAATGTACACAATATGTAGAGAATTAATCCAAATAACAAATTAATCTCAAGTGTTTGTGTAATAAACGAAGAAGGTTAATATATTTTTCCTATTTCCTTTTCACGATTCGTAAATAAAAATGAATGATATATTAAAGTATACTAAAAACAAATATTAAATGTTATACTTTTACCGCTACACATATCCCATTAGTGGAGTAGCGTGTAGAGTAACTGAATGTAATGAACATGTAAATTGTCTTCTCCGTGTCAATAAAATTAAGATATTCAGGATTGGTGGATGAGCATACATACCTTATTGGATCCAATAAAAACGTAAAATATCACAAACATACTAAACATCTTCAGTTCAGCGATAAGGTATGTATGCTCATCCACCCATCCTGAAACGTTGTCCATGGACACTGAAAGTGATCACTTAAGCCAGCCTAGAGCCAATTCGTAAGCGTTGGGACACCTTTCTCACTTCTTCCGATTAGATTTTACACAATGTTGCATTGTGTAGACATGGTTCACCAATTAAGGTTTCTGATTGGTAAATAAAAGTAATAAATAAAATATGATGAAAATTATATTCGGTAATTGAAAGACATGGCATTTTAGCGATGAACTAGCCCTCTATACATTGAATTGTATAACTGATATTTTTTCTGTTTTGATTTGAAATATTGTTACCAATGTACAGTGAAGAATAAACTAAATAAATAAATTGCTTCAGAAAAATTTATTGGTACACGAACAAAACAAATATTGTTTACCTACTGAAATCTTCAGAGAAAGTAAGTAACCTACAGATATTCGTTGCATTTAAATAAAAAATATTATCATTGGATGTTATTGACGTATTTTCAAAGAGAATAAATCAAAGAGATTATATTGAAATACATGAATATTATATTAAAAGTACATAATAGACAATCTTGTTTGAAATATGATGCTTTTATGATTTTTCCTTTGTGATAATATGATTTAATTTTATTAGGTATAATTTTTTATAATTTCTATGGAACCCTCGGCAAAAATACGTGTCCTTTTTTTCTGTTAGCTTACATTCCATAAATACCAGATATTCGCAAAACATCGCATGCAAGATAATAATTAAAATCTTCAATTCAGCAATGAAATATTTACCTTGAATGTTTCCTTTTTTATTGTTACGATAGAGATTACTTCCAATATGTTCATTAGGTACATACAAGTCTACTGCGTCTCTTGTGGGTATTTCCATGGTGGTAGGAATACATAGATTGAACAACTTGGATGTGTAAGATCAAATTGTTAAAAAATTAAATGACTTGGAGAATGAAAAGCATAAAATATATTGTCTAGAAGTTAGCTGATGAATGAAAGTTTGATGGTTAAATTTAATTTTAATTTAATTAAAGTAATTTGGTTGTTTGTTTTTGAAAAAAAACAAATTAATGATGCTGCAAAATCAAGGGAGAGCGGTAATATAAATAAGAAGTTACATTAAAAGGAGCAGTAAGATAAAAAAAAAATTTGAATGTCTAAAAATTTTTTTGACGAAAAAGTACCTCCTTATTTTAGTTATTTTGTAAAATATGTTTTCAAAATTGCCTATGGATTATGTAGGTAAATGAATTAAAAAGGCAGGTGTTCGATAAGATAAAGAAATTTAACATTTTGAACTCAACCATGAAGTTTGCCACTCATCCTGAATTAATATTTTTGTTGGCGAGGACAGCTTGCATGTTTATTGCATGGTCTGCTTTGACGTTTTGATACTTTGAGAAAGTAAATATCACCAGATCTCACCAAAACTTTTCGAAAAAAAAATATTATTTGATAGAAACCTTCGGACATTGACATTTAAGATTTGGGAAATATACTTTCCAATGACCTCAGAGGGTTAATGTATTTTGTAGGCATGCTTATCAGAAAAAGTTGTTTTATTCTCCTAAGGTTGAGGTCTACTGTAGTAATATAATAAAGTAAATATGAATAGCAAAATATACACAATAATTGGTATATTTATTTATCTTTATAAAACACACCTATGGTTTATTTGGGATCTTTTCCATTTACTAAACCATAGAAAGGGTGGAATAATTCAACTGAAGCAATAATTTATTAATTCCCGGTTGGGGTATTAATTTATTTCAAAATAAAGTTTATAAACTTGTTAGACTTCATAATATTATAATTTATTTAACTGTTGATTTGTATAATAATAATAATACTTTTCTCTTGTCTATTGTGGACATCATGATCTTACTATTTATTATTTACACTCTGTTCCGTTATAAAATGTGTAATGATTACTCAACTGAATTGTTTTAATGAGTTGAAATAACCTCTTTTCCCGGATATTTCAGTAGTCGAAAGACTATGTACTATTCTTGTTTTAATGAGCGTACGAATCAATTTGTGTATCATTTTGTCTGTGGTTTTAGATGTATGTAAGTCTAGTATAAAATAAATAAAGTCAATAGTGGAATAACTCTATATCGTGTTTCATTTTAAAAATTACTAGTATACGTCGACGCCAGTTAGTTGAAGATGCTAGTTAGCTGAACGGTTTGGCGGTAAGTTAAATGCCGGCATAGTTACATGAACAAAGTTTGGAAGGCGTCTGGACTCAGCATCAGGACAAAATGCCGCTTGTTTAATGCGTGCATCATCCCAATCCTTCTATATGGCTGTGAGTCTTGGCACTTAACCAAGGTTCAAGAGCGGAATATACTAAGCATTGAAAACAAGTGTCTTAGAAGGATTTTGGATGTCAAATGGTATGAACATGTCACAAATGATGCTGTGCGCCGGTGCAGCCAGCAGAGACCTGTAATCTCCGTAATACAGGAGAGACGATGGTCCTGGCTGGGACATGTTTTGAGAATGCCTAATGATAGTTGGCCAAAAAGAGCAATGTTTTTCCGTCCGCAGGGGTTCCGTCGGCCCGGGCGTCCCTCTTTCACAATACACCGTTCTTATGATAACGATATCAGAGCGCAAGAAATGTCGTGGAAAGAGGTGACGCAATTGGCACAGAGACGCTCTGAATGGAGGAGGCTGGTTTCTGCCCTGTGCTCCCGAGAGGAGCGTTGAGGGCGATGATGATGATGATGATAGTTACATTCAATTGAATGATTAACAGAGGACAAGCCAAATTGTATAACGCAACATTCATCAACTCTAGCGCCACCGTTATGTTGAAAACTGTACTGGCTAATTCAACGCTTTTTTCGGAAGTGCAATACAGAAACAAGCCCTCTCGATTCAGAGCGTCTCTACGCCAATTCAGTTACCTCTTCCCACGACATACCCAGCGCTTTGATGTCGTTGTCATAGGAACGTTTTTGGTGAATGGTGAATGGGACATCCGAGCTGTTTGAACTCTTATTCGATGAAAGAACAGTGCTGTCTTTGGTCTATTAGTTATCATTGAATATTCTTAAAACATTTTTCCAATCCTTCTACATTTCTGTGCCTTCGTCTTGGCACTAAACCAAGGGTCAAGAGCGGAAGATACTTCAAGAGTTTCAAAAATTGTGTTTTGGAAGGATTTTGTGATATGATAGCTCAGTAAAGGTCTGTAGTCTTGGTAATACAGTATGGACAATGGTCCTAGTACTATAAAATATTACTAAAATTACTTTATTTGAGCAGATTTTTAAATGACAGAAATTCTGTTATTCCTATGGATAAACTTTGACTTTGCCTTTGACATTGAGTGTTACTATCGGAACTCGCTCGCAAATAGTTAGAAAATTTTAAAACTATCCTTCATAGTTTACACTATGTATTTACAGTGTACCTACGTAGTTATGACATTAAAAATAGTGTTTAGTAAATATTATGTTCTTAATCCCAGAATACCTGTGATTTTTCTCGACCACAGTTTCTCTTTGTATTTTCAATCTCACTGAAAATTATGAAAGAGTTACATATGTTCAGTGACATATTACACCTGAATAGGTAACAAATTACCAGAAAACTGAAATGGCTTATTCGACTTTAACCATGTGAATTAGCGAACCAGTTTCATAAATGTGATATATTGTGAATAACACTAAAAAAATCATGAAATAGGTTTTAATTCATTGTGATACAACGTAAATAAACAATGTCTCTAGTCTGTAGATTTAAGGGACATATTTTGGTTTTTATGGTATAAAACTGTAATGGACTACAATAAAACTTTTATTTTATATGTATATTAATTACGCAGCGATCTTTCTGGTTACTCCACTTCTAGAAACATCTGAATGGAATACATAGAAAATGATGCATGCACTTTCCGAAAAACGAGTTGTTTTGACGTAAAGATACTTTTTGATGTTATTTTTTACTTTATTAGGTAACCTTGCAATATCCAATTATTGATATTTACACTGTTTATTAAATTAATTGTTAGTTCAAATGTAACAAAACATAATATCACAAATAACATTGGGAATCTAAAGTCAAACATTTTAATGTAATATAATATTGATTAAGGTACATAAAAAATATATGAATTGCATTTACGATCATATTGTATCGAAAATGATACAATACGATCGTAAGATGTGTTTGTTACTTAAAAACTTTGACTTACTTATGTAAGATATAGATTAAAAAGTACATTTTAATATTTTTTTCCTAAACATTTAACGCTTTCCCCGTATGGAAAAAGTATAATTGACAAATATCTTATTTTTTTCTTTTAAAATAAAAATTTGAAATGTAAATTAATGTATTTCACTTCTTGCTTTTGTATAGTTGTATAATTTACTCAGCACAAATGATTCAGTACAACTTTAATACGTTAAATTGTCAAATTATTCTACGATGTTCAAAACAAATAAAAGTCGTTTTAGAATCCCTTAAATTAAAAGATTAATTAATAAATATCTAAAAAATTATATTTCTTTATTAATTTCTTCCTCTTGTCATTTCATATTTATAAAATACTAGTCCCTCGATCGCAAAGAGTAATAATAAAAGAGAAATAAAGTAAATTTAATGTGTCGAATTGTGAAAATTTTAAAATGTATCATAGTTTCGTGAAAATACTATTTTAATAACTTAGAAATGTTACATAATTTCAAATTGCGCCGCTGGAGATTTTCATAAAAGTTGCGCAGGAAAATGCGCAAACGCATATAAACAAACACTGAGAATTTTCAAAATAATATAAAACTTTATTCGCGTACAACTGGACGCCAACACTTTGGAACTAAATAAAAATATCACTACGACAGAGAACACTAAAAATATAGAACAAATTTATTTTGGTTGAAATAATAGTTTTACAACTTTCGAAAAACCAACCATAAAGTTAAAAACACTTTTTGTTTGAATATGTACTGCGTGCGTGAATATACACCGCGACAATACTCCCCGAGATAAGGCTGGACCGCTACTGGATTCTGTCTACCTCCGATGCCCTTAACCAACCCAGAGACCACCCAGTTTCCACCCTTCCCTCGTATTCCAGATCCCCCCATGGCCTCTCCCTATACATCTCCGTGTCGTCTCACCCTCCGCCCTACTGCTTCATCCCCTCGCGTACAAATTCCCGGAGTATGGTTTTAGCAGGTTCAGACTTTGTTATTACTACAACATATTATACATTATTACTATATTAATATTAACGTTATTATTACCAACTAACCATCCCTTGCCAGGTAAGCCGCGAGGTTTTCAAGCCGCACGCACTTACATGAAATTTATTATTTGACATGACATTCTTTTTTTGTGGTATCATCCTTGTAAGATATTTATTATTATTTGCAAACCCAAAAGTCTTTCCTTTGTTAATATTTATTTGTTACAAAAATATACATAGCATTCATTCTCATAAATATTGTTTGTTTAGGTGCATTAGTTATTCATGACTTTTCATCCAAAGGAATAAATTCAAAATAAATATTTTTTCCTTTATTTTTCATTTTCAAAATACTTACAAAAATAAGATGAAAAAAGCTTAGAGCTCAGGCGATTTTTTTTAAAATAAAACCATCAAATAACGTCTAGCAAGAGGAGTTTTTCTTCATCCACACTGAGAAACATTTCTTTACTGTGCCTGCATTTATAAATATGTGGAAATTTGTTGCGTGTACATTAGAATTTCCAATTTTTGGAACAAGCTATCTTAACTTAATTGTAAAGAAAAAAGCCAACCTAATTCTCATCAAAAAGGTGCATAAATCCGACACATGTGTGGGTTTTATTTATGTAATCATTTCAACGGGAAAAGTGTTAATATCCGTATCTACTATATAGTTATGATTCAATATGTTTTATTTTTATTTTATGATTTGACATGATGAATGTGCTGTAATTTTATTCTATAATTTGACATGACAGTGTGTTTTATTTTTATTTTGAAATTCGATGTGATGCAGTGTATTGTAACTTTATTTTATGGTTAGATATGATACAGTTTTTTTTATGATTTGACATGATGCTGTTGATATGTTGTAATTTTATTATGTGGTTTATGTGACACAATGTGTTTAATTTTTATTTTTATAATTTGAAGTGATGCAGTATATTTTGTTTTTGTTTTGATTTTAATTTGATACGATGGTGGTGTTGTACAATTGTTGTTTATAACTATGTATTAAAGGCGTAAGCCGTATGTATTATTATAAATAAATAAATAAATAAATAAATAAATAAATAAATAGTTTAAAAAAAAATACTGTGCTGTACAGAGTAACAAGCATAAATTGTACCTCAAAATACAAATAAAATGGAGAAATGACCATATTTGAGCTGATTAAACAAATATTCTTGTTATTTGATATAAAAAGAAAACTATTCGAAAGAGATGTCAATTAGTTAATTTATATTTTGCCGAATACCTGTGAGATTATTTATTTGACGAATGTCTTCACTCTGTATAAGATATTAAGTTACTACCTGAGAAAGAGGTTGAACAGTTAGGGCAGGTAGGTATTCATAATTTATTTCCTACTTATTATATTGATTGTATGTATCTAGTACAATTGCTTGGCGCTTAAGAAAATTAAATAAATCAAATTAAGTAACTTTTTTCTTCTTATTATTGATACATTGATATATACATACAAAACTATAGAGTCTAGTGGAGTTCTATTCAATATTAAATTACCATTAGGTTTTGTTCCAACAAACCCTTCTCTACCAAAATGATTTGTGACATCGTTTTCTAAGTATGCCAGTATTATTTCAGAAGCGATTACAACTTTTCGAATTAACAGTAAAACCTCCTACTACTGCTGCTGTTGCTGCTCGCGATATAAATTTGTGAAAGTCGGAAAAAACTGCCCGTTTAATACACGGTGATGATTTAATAAAAGCGCCATTAAACTTTTTTAATAGTTTCCTATTTTTATCTTGGTATATGAACGAGAATTCGGTAACATATTATTACGTCATATTATAAAGCGTGATAACATGTTCACACATTATGAATAAATTGAAATTAGTAGACATTCATGTTGGTATTATAATAAATATACATGCACAAAGTATTATAATATACATTGTACGAACAACGTAGACACAATTGAAATCATTAAGGCTTCATTACAAATGTACTGGATTAAAAATAGTTCGTATAAAAATGAAAAAAAAAAACAGTTAAACTTGTATAAGCACACTGTATCAATGCAATTACAAGAGTGTATTAATGTTAACCTATGTTACAAATGATGTTGTGCGCCGGCGCACCCAGCAGAGACCTGTAATCTCCGTAATACAGGGAAGACGATGGTCCTGGCTGGGACACGTTTTGAGAATGCCCAACGATAGTTGGCCAAAAAGAGCACTGTTCTTCCGTCCGCAAGGGTTTCGTCGGCCCGGGCGTCCCTCTTTCACAATACACCGTTCCTATGACAATGATATCAGAGCGCAGGGAATGTCGTGGAAAGAGGTGACGCAATCGGCGCGGAGACGCTCTGAATGGAGGAGGCTGGTTTCTGCCCTGTGCGCCTGTGCTCCCGAGAGGAGCGTTGAGGGCGAGATGATGATGATGATGATTAATACCTATAACATTTTAAAATTCATATTACTGTATTTTGAAATGAATTTTCACAACGTTAACGCACCAACTTTAATTTTTTTTATTTATTAGGCAACCCAGCCAACTAGGGCTAATTTATGCCATTAAAGAAACAATGTTTTTTAAATTTACTTTGGACGCAAATTGCATGCAAGTTTAACTTGCAAATGTATCCACATCGCGCCAGTAACTTCCACATGCCATTAACAAGCATGCTCGCTACTGTTCCATTTTACAGGCATGTGTATGGCCGCCTTATATTTTTATTGGTTTACTGGCCACTACACTTATAACACATGCAATTATGGTATAGATATATATTTTTCAACTATGATTTAGCTTACAAATGGCCAAATACTCGTATATGAGAAAAAGTAAAAATGAACCTGGATATAAATGTTTGTTTTTGTACACTATAAATGAAAACCACTACTACTACTATACCATCACGGTATATCCCACAAGTGGGGTAGCCAGCAGATCAGCTTCATGTAAGGAACATGCAAACTGTCCTCTTCGTGCCAATATAAAATCAAGACATTCAGGATGGGTGGCAAACCTCATCGCTGAATTTGAGATGTAAAATGTCTTATTTTTTTCGAACACCTGCCTTTTACAGGACACTCGAAAACTTACGCAGAAGAGTGGGAGACCAATTCTTTACCGGGTGCTCCACGGATTTTTTTTTATATAATTGAATATTCTTATAGAGACATGTTGACGAAAAACACTAAATAATTGAAAATAGGGATTGGATCTTTCGTGAGCAAATATTGTCTTTGACGACAATACGAGTATTTCGTTTGCGTAAACATGTTGAGTAAATAAAACAGCATCGCATTGTTGTATTCAAATATTTGACATTACTGTTAGTTGTACTGGAAACAATAATACAACAATGTCAAAATTGAACGAAAATTATTGTTAGACCAGTTACCAATGACTTAGAAGAACTTTAATTATTCAATTACAGTGGATAGAATCATAATGTCGTCAAACGATTACTAACGAATAAATTCTAATACCATATTATTAATTTTACAATTATGACATGGATCGGAAGAATAAGATGGCTGAGAAATAAAACATGAGTACAGGTTTAACAAAAAAAAATTAATATATTCTAAAGACAAAAAGAAAAACATAAGCATGAATTTGTATGGTTTCAAAATTAATCGGGAATCTATTACGAAATCTGTTGGTGGTTGCTTCAGACCCTGCCTCGGCTGAGGATGGTATGGCAGAGAGTGTCTTATATTGGGTATTTCCAGAAGTCGCCTCTCGTTGTGATTGTTGGGGACAGTACTGCTTCGTGGTCCATCAGAGTCGATGTTGTTCCGATGAAGTTCAGATGATCAATACCAGAAGTACCGACTTGGTAGATGGTAGTAAGGGGCGCTCGCGCAGGGGTCGCTACTGCGCATGTCCTCCCCGCTCTGTAACCACCCCTCCACAAGATTTTGGTAGCACAGAAGCTGCCCCAGAGAATGCCCACGTGATCCACGTTCTCTTTTTGATTTCACCATACGTTGAAAGGGGTACATGTATAATAGGTACTATATTATAAATAGGTACGATGTTTAATTACTAAAGGCGGGAAGACAGACACGATTTCGCCACACTGATGAAATAGGAATTTACTTAGGTATAGTTAGTGAGTTAGTTGGATAGCGAAAAAATAGGTATTAATTTATTAGTAGGTAAGGAGATTTATATTTTTGAATCATCAGCACAGCAAACACACGTCAATTATCTGTTAACTCAGTCACCTTCTTTTGAAAGATTTCATAATAATACTGTTAAAGAGACTTCTCCAAATACGTTTATATTCTGCACCAAGTAGATAGATTTGTGTTATCAAAACTACATTGTAAATTATAAATCATTTTGTTGTTTTTTTATTTCTAATTATTTATTATAAGCTAATGCTACACTTCAGATAATGCATAAGAATACAAACAATATATGTATTATAAAAGTTAATTTAAAAAATATAAATAAGAGAAATAAGAAATTAAAATTCACCACACTATGTTGCTAAAGTATTGACTGTAATGTGAGTTAAGTTAAAGGTAAGTATAGTTTAGAATAATAAAAGCCGATCCTAAAAAAAGTCAGTAATAATAAATGAATAATATTAATCAAATTTTATTATAACAATTAAAAATTCATAGCGTACATACAATTAAATATAATTGAATAATTATGAACCATATACTAACAACCCTGTAAAAAAACAAACAAATCTACCTTATCAAAGCAAAAACATAAAACATTTTCTATATTTGGTTATTTCAAATAGAATAAACAATTAACTATAATAGTTTAAAATGAACAAAGTTGACGCCTGTTAATAAATGAAAAGTATTAAATATAATTTATTTCTGGGAAATTTAAGATAAATGTTTAATATTTAATTGTCTGTTTCCCTTAAACTGCAAGAGGAATATAGACATTTTAATTATCAAGTATATTATAACATAATAGACCTTGACCAGGCTCGGAACCATCCATGTTCTTGATGAAGGTATACGAGTATATATTTATCTTTCACAGCTGTTTATTGAGTACACGCATCATTGGGCTCTCCCTAAATAACGATTCTGTATAATAATAATATAGAGGTGTGAAGGAGTTTGGTATGGAATCAATAAACGCTAATGAAATTTCCCAATAGGATTGATTACCTGTTAGGTACAACATTATTATATTGTGTTGTCATACATGGGTGGATGATATAATAATTAATTACCTAATGTAAGACCGCAATGTTGATATGTTTTGTACATGGCTTGGTTAATATTTTACTCAAAATTTTAAAGGAACATTTAGTTAATAAATTACAATTTTTTTTTTTTATATAATTGTATTTCTTTGTAAAATTGTTTGTTATCAATGTACAGACAATTTATAAATAAATTATACAATTATACATTGTTTAATTATAAATTATTAATATCAATATAAAATGTTTAAATCCTTCACAATGCTTCATATAAATGACTACAAATGATGTTATGGATGAATCTTCATTTCCAGTTAGAAATGGAGGTGAACTGGACAGAAAGGTTTCTGACTGGGTAGGTCTTGAAGCGGGGGTTCCTCAAGGAGGTATTTAATCTCCCTTACTTTTTTCTATTTTTATCGCTTCAATGACTCGTGATCTTTCATGTTCATACCATGTATATGCCGACGACTTACAGTTATATTCTCACTTTAAAACCGATTGTATTTTCTCAGCTGTAAACTCTATGAACCAGAACTTAGATCGCATTGGGCGTTGGTGTGAGCACAACGGTCTACTCATAAATCCAACTAAGTCACAAGCAATTTTGTTAGGTAGTTCAAGGCTTTTATCCCGGGTGGATAATTCCTCTATTCCATTGTTACTGTTAAACAACTCTTCTATTGAACTTGTCAATCATGTGAAGGACTTGGGTATCTATCTGGACTCAAGGCTGTCGTGGTGGAAACAGGTGTGTGAGGTGAGCCGTAAGGTTTTCGGTACATTGCATTCTCTCAAACGATTTCAAAACTTTCTCTCTCCCAAAACCAAGATCCTGCTGGTGCAATCACTCATCCTTCCCATGCTCGATTATGCTGATATATGTTATTTGGATCTCACTGTTGAGTTGCTAAACAAATTGGAACGTCTTCAGAATGTCTGCATCAGATATATTTTCAATTTGCGCAAATATGATCACATATCATCTTACAGACACCAGTTAAATTGGAAAACTATTAGTCAGAAAAGAGACATACATATCCTCTGTTTCCTGTTTAAGGTGTTATCAGATCCTAACTATCCGGTATATCTCAGAGACAGATTCCAATTTGCCGCAGAGCATGGACTTCCACTCAGGTCTGGGAATAATGGGTTGCTTTTAATTCCTTCACATCATTCCGATTATTATTCATCATCTTTCAGTATCCACGGCGCTAGACTCTGGAACCTGCTTCCTCCCACAATCCGTACCAGCTCATCGTTTTCTTCATTTAAAAATAGATTGGTCTCTAGATGATGTTTTTTTATGTAACTTATTGACACTTAATAAAGAGCTCTTTTTCCTTTCCCCCCCTCCCCCCCTCTCCCTTGTCCTCACCAGGAGTGCACAGATATCTATTTTATCTATTTTATTTTATTTATTAATATTAATACTTATTTCTGAAATGCAAGTTTCAATAATTGTTTTGCACATGTATCACATGTTTAATTTGTTTTTATTAAAGTATTTTATCTTATCTTATGTATGTATCTTATGTATGTAGAGTGTTTTGGCGCTGTCCTAGCAGCCAGACACGTTTTACATCACTCTTGAAAAACCAGCCGTTTTCACGGTATATCTTGATCCTACAGTGTTCAGCTTTCGCGTGTGTAATCACATAATAAATCCGCACATTTTTCGTATAATATCATTGTATGTTATACGTCAATTTTAATCAAATTCTTGCATTTAATATTCTGTGTTACGCATCATAATAATCTTTCATAATAAGTGCATCAATAGTTCTAAATAACATCAAAGTTTCATAACATGTGTCCAGTTCCGATCTCTTTCTGAGAACTTTGTATCGGTCCGAACGCTAGCGACCAGCAGTGATAACACGTGTCGTCCTTAGTGTGTAACAAAGACGGCAACACAACACCACCCACCTGCAGACACAGCGGAGAAAGGAACAACAACATCACTTCGTTCCTCTGGTCGTATACTGCTATGATATTGCATGATAATACTATACTAATACCTATTACAACATTTACTTACAAACAATAACACATTTTAGTCTTTAGTTGCCTATATTGGCCGACTTTTTACTGCTTAGTTTTGTATATGTATGAGTATTCATATAACACATTGGTTTTTACACTTCCGTTTCGACTCTTATGGATCTAATTTTATCACCTATCATTCGATTCGTCACTAACATAACACGATTTCTTTGATGTCACATCTCGCGCTACTATGACCTTGCGTTACACCAGAGATGAGCTCCTTTCACTCAGTGTCTTTGACAAGTCTTCTTGCGACATACATCTCTCACTACCTGTCCATCTGTTAAGATCTCATCGTCCTTCAACTTATGTTAAACGCCACCGCGGCTGCAGGGCCGGCTCACATGTGAAACGAAACAAAACTACCAGTAGACATACAGCTTCATCAGTAACTTTCAGAATTGGCCATTGGAATGCCAGGTCCATCACAAATAAGGTCGAGAGCATTCATGATCTGTTCACTGGACATGACTTGCACTTCCTAACACTAAACGAAACATGGCACGACAGTTCGGAGTCGATTGCAATCAAAACTCTCCGCAATCACGGATACACAGTATTGGACAAGGCCAGACCCCGCAACCCAGAATCTGAACGCTCACTGAAAACCAACCATGGCGGAGTTGCCATCGTCTGTAAACCAGAATTACGCATATCCAATATAGCCTCCTTTGGAACATACAGTACTTTTGAGTATGTTGGCTGCAAGCTAACTCTCGACGGTACATCATTCATAATTCTCACCATATACAGACCAGGTACTTGCTCACCCACGTCTGACTTTTTTACCGAGGTCACTACCATCCTGAACCTCACATCTCGTTTCGCAATACCAGTCATACTGACGGGAGACTTTAACATCCATGTAGAAAAACAGAATGACGTCCACGCAAAGAAATTTGTTAAATTACTGGAGGACCACGGCCTCCGACAGAATATTACATCTTCTACCCACGATGCCGGAGGAATCCTCGACTTACTGATCACACGCACGGACTTTGTTCCGTCATCAACCGCAGTCCTTGATGTGGGACTCTCGGACCATCGACTTCTTGTCTCAGGATTCCATGTCACTATTCCACCGCCTCTCTATACAACTGTCACCTCAAGACAATGGCAAGATCTTTGTCCTGATGCATTCCGAACTCGCTTGCAGAGCTCGGTATTATGTTCCGATGTCATTCATGCCAACGACGACATAGATAACCTTGTAGAACAGTATAACTCTACGCTTCATGACATCTTGAATGAACTTGCACCATTTACATCAAAAACTGTCAGAGTTCATAACCCTCGACAGCTGTGGTTCAACTCTGAGTGTAGAGCTGAAAAGGCCAAAGTCCGCAAGCTTGAAAGAGTCTATAGGCGTCAAAGAACACCCGAGTCTAGGAGCACCTGGACCTCCGCCCAAAGGACATACCGAAGACTCATCGAGGAAGTGAAGTCTAGGTTCTGGAGAGAGCGAATAAACATCAACAAAGATAATCCAAGGAAGCTTTGGCAAGACTTACAAGGAATCATGGAGACGGAAAAATCTACGACGCCTACAAACTTGAGAGCTGATCAGTTTAAGACTGCATTCCAGACGAAGCTCGACGAGATCTCTGCATCCCTTCCAAAGCACAACACCGTGGTCACACTTCCAACAACGTGCTCCAATAATCTTAGTACTTTCACACCTGCATCTGAAACAGAGCTCAGAAAAGCCATAGGAAATTCTCCCAACAAGCAATGTCAGCTTGATCCTGTACCCACACAATTGTTAAAGGAAAATCTTGACCTCCTCTTGCCACTAATTTTACGTATATTCAATCTTTCTTTGACGCGTGGAACTGTGCCGTCACTTTGGAAAGTGTCGCATGTCATTCCTCTACTCAAAAAAAGAACACTTGATGCCGACGATGCAACCAACTACCGACCAATCTCTAATCTTCCATTTCTATCCAAGGTGCTTGAGCGTGTCATAGCGTCCCAGCTTACAGCCTACCTTGAGAGTAACGATTTGTATCAAAAGCACCAATTCGCATACAGAAAACACCACTCCACCGAATCTGCCCTCACAAGACTGACATCTGACTTGATTGCGGGCGTTGCATCAGGAAACATCGGTCTGGTAACGGTCCTTGACATGAGCGCCGCCTTCGACACTGTAGAACATGAAATGCTCCTTCAATGTCTGGAGATCGAATACAATCTTAACGGCACCGTCTTAGAATGGCTACGCTCCTACCTGACCAATAGAAGGTGGTCTGTAAAAGTCGAATCTGGCTCAACTGATGAAGACATCGTAACTCAAGGAGTTCCACAAGGATCAGTTCTGGGTCCAGTACTTTTCATATTATACATAGGATGCATTGACCGCCTGCTGGAAGAGTGTGGCCTGCGAAACTATGCATACGCTGACGATCGTGTCCTCGTAGGCTTCTGTAGTCCGGATCAAAGAGACAACTTGGTAGCTACCACTGTCCAGTGTGTGGCAAAACTCTCGAACTTAATGGCCCAGAGACGTCTTAAATTGAATCCAACTAAGACGGAATTTATGTGGGTCGCCTCTCCTGGACGGCAACATCTCTTAGACACCAAACCAATCTCTGTCTCCGGCACTGATATAACACCATCGCGCACCATATCTGTTCTCGGCGTCCTACTGGATGGAGCACTCTCTATGGAGGCTCAAGTGTCAAGGACAGTGAGCACAGCTTTCTTTCATATTCGCCAACTGTACCAAGTATCAAGACACTTATCTGTAGACGCGGTTAAGAGTCTAGTCGCCGCCTTCGTCGTCTCCCGTCTAGACTATTGTAACATCGTATGTACAGGACTGCCCCAGATCCTTCTGAATCGTCTCCAAATGGCCTTTAATGCTGCTGCCAGGACCATCTATAGAGAGAACAAGCGCTGCCACATCACACCACTGCTTAAGGAGCTACACTGGCTTAGAGTCCCAGAGAGAGTAGAGTTCAAGCTGTGCCTCACTGTCCACAAAGCCTTGAACGGCACAGCACCTCTATGCCTCGCTGAGCTATGTCCCCTCGACGAAACTCGACCGAGGCGACCACTGCGATCAGCTTCCACCGCTGTAAACAAGCTTGTGGAGCCCAACAGGGCAAACACTTCCAAATTCGCAGAGAGGAGCTTTAGCGTTGCGGGGCCAACTGCGTGGAACCGACTACCAGCGGATTTAAGAAGGAACCAGCCCACTGTAACGTTCAAGAGTAAGCTGAAAACACTACTTTTCAAGAGAAGTCATGGCGCCCTTGAGATGGTCACGGATCATTAAACGGCGCCAAATATAAATTGTCTTTATTATTATTATTATTATTATTATGTATTATTATTTATTGTATCTGTGTATTAATTATGTATGTATAAATTAGATTATTCATTTATAAATTTAAAATTTCTTCTCTTTGGGTTCCTATATTTTTAATTATTTCTTTACTTTTTTTTATTATTTTGGGTAGGCATAGACCTACTTTTTTTATTTTTATTTTTAAGGTTGACTGGAAGACGTTGCCTAGCAACAAGTCCGCCTTTTGGCCAAATTTTGTTAATTGTCACGTTTTGTAATGTTGTATTTTATTGTTTATGTATTTGTGTAAAATTATGGTCAGTAAAGTTTTATTTATTTATTTATTTTATTCAAAGGTAGAGTTAGAGATTATAAAATATAAACTTATACCTACGTAGATTCAGAGAACAGCGGAAGTATGATAACATACAGCAGCAGCCCTATCAGCAAACCATTAAGTAAGAAACGTATCTTTATATGGTCACAAGTGTTTTCGACAGCGCTGCGTGTTCATTTTCAAACGTCACAATGATGTCACTTGACTCAATTTTTCTTCGCGTTAAAGCTTCGCTTATAGGTACCTTGCATACTGGAGATTACTAACTAGCGAACTCAATTTATCAAATAATTTGACTAAACTTCTCAGTATATTTTACATGAAATATACGTACTTTCATGTTAAAATATATAGTCTATTCGTTCAGGATGAACATAGAGCGATTTACAAACGTAATAATCCTATGTAATCTCAAGTATGTGCGTATGTTAGATATTATAAAAACATTATATAATTGTGAGTTTGTGTTCGAACACGCGAAAACCTGTTGATTTTACTAAGTACAAAGAGGGTTCAAATGGTTTCACCACTCTTATGACGCCTCTCCCTCCACATATAATATGACCCCTGACCTATTTTCACTTACTTGATCGCCAGAACGCTTTATCATACTAGAACCATTAATATCTGAATTTTTAATTATGTAAAAATATTTGAATTGAAAATATGTTTCTAAAAATATGCCAGCGTATTTTTTGTTAATTCGATAGACAATAATATAATTTCGCGTGTTTTTGTCGTTGCCTGAATAAAAGTTTTTTTTTTCAGTATTTTACTCTCTACTTTTCTACATATTCGACGTTGGTTGCTAAGGTAACAAAGAAAAGGATTATATTTTCATGCCTAGGAAGGGTGGAGAAAATGTACTTTTATTGTATTTTTGACTACATGATTCAATTTAAGACATAATATAAAATAGAAACGCGATGGAGTAGAGTTTTACCTGTCCCGAAAATTCCCCTCATTGCAATATTCTGATGGTCTTCTAATATGTCTCGTAATAGAAATTTCAATACTTTGAATAATAGTACTACTTTATGTTACTGAAAGGTTTCTCACTTCAGAGTTTTCATGAAAAGATTATTTTATCATGAATAATAATATTATCCCACCTTTGTACATATTTCAACGAATGTTCTTCTTGAAAAGCATTTCGTGCCCCACTGTCCTTTCTCGATATTGAGAGAACCAAGCTGATCAAAACTATTATGACTTATAGCAATGATTTTTGTGACGTCAGATATTATCGTCATTTCGCCCTTCAACGTTCCTCTTGGGACCGTAGTCTCGGGAGCGTCTCTGCACCAAACGAGTCACCTCTATCCAGACATGTAGTAACATATAGAAAATCAGCTAAGCATTTTTTAATCCCTAAAAAAGGGATTAAAAAATGTCTTGAATCTTAAGAATGCCAAATATTTTTTCTTCTTTTATCCTATCCTATTCTGTTCCACTGCTGAACCTTCGCCATCTTTCTTCAATCCATGGCTTTGTAACCAATCACTAGTGATTCTACTTATGCCATCATTTTGGTCATAATTTCCTTTCATCTTCACGAGATCTTCACTCTGTTGCTTCTTCGTTCATTAAATTTAGCGACATGTTCGCCCCATCACAACTTCAACTTTCCCATTCTTTCGACGACATCATTAACAACCTACTATTGAATAGTTGACATCAAGGAGAAACAGATCAAGACAGTTTGAAAAAGACATGGCATATCGTAACTCGAGTTACTCTAATTAAGTAACTTGTTAAGATAAATAATCACATTTTATTTCTTGATTAATATGGAGTTTTAAAAAATAGAAACCAATAAATACAATCGAAGAGAATAGGTATATAACAATTTGTTACAGAGGTATTGGAAGAAAAAACATAGAGTAAGTATAAATATATTTGTATAACAGAAAAATCAAAGTCTCTATATTATACGGCTGATAAACACGTGGAACTACCTTTTATGCATAAACATCGTTGAATATAGTAGGTACCTACTCTAGCTGTTTAGTCTATATTGTGGAATGTTGTACGCCGCATGTTTTGGGAAATCCTCAGGAGATTTCTATAATACTATAATACGGAGGATATAAAAAAAAAAAAAAATCGTTAATAATTATATCGGTGAAAAACAAATCTTTGACTTTGTTAGGTACTTACATGAATCAAATATTGAAATACATTATTTTGTTTAATAAAATATGCCAAAAAAATGGATAAAAAAATACGTGTTACAAAAAATCTATTCCCTGAATTTAGTTTATGGAGTCTTCCGCAAAGAATAAGTTCTCTACTTTTTTTCTGAATTTTTGAATATCCTGTAAAATGAAAGTGTTCTAAAGCATAACGAATATGATCTTTAACTCTATCAATCCAGAAATGAAGTGTGCCAACGATCCTGAATGCCTTTTACTACTTATTTACATGGAGAAGACAGCTTACATATTCATGCGGTTAGCCCGCTGGTTACCACACTTGAGGGAGACCGTGATGATATTAACAGATAGTATCAATTTATGTTGTTACGATACAGTTATTAGTTTGTTAGTTTCGTACTAAATTAGGCCTAAAGTAAATAGAAATCAAAACACATGTCAAAAGTTTTATCTTTATGAAAATACAGAGAATTTCATAATTTAATCGCGCTATCTATTTCAAATGAAATAAAAAAAAATCTCTTTTTATTTGCAGCGTCTCGCGTCTCCCACTTTTTTCATCCCTTTATTAGGTTAAGTAATGATTAAAATCACAGCCTTAGGTACAAAGTTAGAAAAAATCTCATCCTTAGATTATTTTCTTCCCAAAACAATTCACTTTATGACATTAAGATAAATTTGATTTACGATTTTTAGTTTTACGATAAATTTCGTTTTGTTTTTGCCTACATCTATGAAAATATTACGTATTTTCTTTTATAAACATTTCTTATACGAGATCAGATATTATGACAAAGCACAAAAATTAATCAACGAATTTATTATGATTATTTACTCAATACTTATAATTGATTCTTTTAAAGCACATTTATTTGTACTATTTCGACGTTTTGCTTAAGTGGGATAGCCACTGTAAATCATACATATATACATACATCTTCTTCCCCTTGTCCTTGTTGGGTCGGGGGCCCATTGCGCCTAGGTACCTCCTCCAGAGATCCCTGTCCACCGCTGCTTCCAGGACCTCTGGCCACTCCAAACCAAGCCTTTCAACACACATGTTTGACACCTGCCCTTGCCAGCTTCTTCTAGGGAGGTCCACCGATCTTCTGCCCTCTCCCACAGCCTCCAAAGATCTAAGTGGTAGTCTGTCTTCTGGCATGCGGAGAACGTGACCCAGCCATCGCATCTACGACCTCTCTATATGCAGGAGTACTGGTTCCACCTTGAGAGCCTCACGAACATACGTATTCCTTATACGGTCTCTCCATGACACACCAGCCACTCCCCTGAGGAACCGCATTTCTGCTGCCTGTAACCTTGATCTCACGTTCTCCGTGAGCATCCAAATCTGGTGTCCATATGTGAGGATAGGGCGGTATATTATCTTATGTTACTGTAAACCAGTTTTCCCTAAATATTTTTCTATAAAACATGCAAAAGAAACGATGTGTAAGTCAGATAACTCTGACGTTGTTCGATGATAGCTCTCATGCAACTAAATAGTAACTCTCGTGTTACTTGAAACTAATTCTAATATAACCTAGACGTGACACGAAGGGTAACTCAAAGGTAATTCAAGTGTAAGAAAATAGTAACTCTCATATTACTAAAAGGTAGCCCTCATACAACTTAGACGTGACACGAAGCATAAATCAAAAATAAATCGCATGTAAGTAAATAGTGATTCTCATGTTAATCAAACGTACCTACTTCACAGGAAGGGTAACTCAAAGGTAATTCACATGTAATGATATAGTAATACACACAATTTTAAAGAAACATGTACTTAATTCTCATGAAACATGAAGGTGGCTTTTAGGAAATAGGCAACTCTCTTGCTGATGATCGCAAACTCTCAGCATTTTCTATTTAACGATCTTGCAATATTTAACCCGATTCTCCGATTGAATGGGTGTTTAAAAATAAATTTAAATTATTATGTAATAAACACATAGATAAAAAGATATTATTATATTATAGGTATTTAAAATCGCTAAATAATATCTACAAAAGAGTAGAACACTGAACTTTTTCGTTATGTTTTGGTAATAATATATACTTCAAAATAATCCCTTTGAAATAATATCCTTTTAAACCTTTTTTTTAAATAAAATAACTAAAAACAAACTATGAGAAATGTTTTAAATAAGAGGTAGGTATTTTTTTTCACATCAAAAAATATTTAAAATAGTTTGAATAGCCATCGTAAAAAAACTTCTCCTAATTGTTTTTATTCTTCAAACACGAGGTTTCTTTTCAATTCACAATTGAGCATCAAAAAAATATTTAAAGGTAAATTTTCAAATTTATTTTAAAATAGTGAATATTTTTCTTATCATTTTTTTTTTCACATACGTAAATCAAACCGAAGTGTTTTATATGTTTAAGAAAAAACTTAACAATGGCATCAATTTTTGGGGTTTTTTGAAATTGTTTTGGTTTTGATCACAATCAAACTAGAAGTAACAATTTTATATAAAAAAATCAGATAATGAAGAGCAGAAGACTCCGCTCTCAAATTTCGTTGTATTAATTGAAAATATAGGAAAGGATTAACTATGCCCTATGCCTGTTTAATATTAGAGCATGATAAATATTTGTTTATTGGAACAAAATACCATCATCGGACTGATTTTACCGGCTTTTGCATTGCGCAAAGGTGTTCGTATTTTAATTGCACTGATATGACCTTAAAGGTTTCCTTGTAAACTATCACTCGTTTTCGAATCAAATAGAGGGTTGAATTTTTTTCATTACAATCTTCAATAGGATAATCATCATCATCATCATCATCGCCCTCAACGCTCCTCTCGGGAGCACAGGGCAGAAACCAGCCTCCTCCATTCAGAGCGTCTCTGTGCCAATTGCGTCACCTCTTCCCAGGATAAAAAGATTAATAATTAATGCCGTGAACAATCACTTACCTACCACCAATTACAACTCTTTTATAATTTCTAACGAATTTTTATTCGTTTACTAGAAAGAGTAAACTAAGTTCTCTTAGAATTTATAATTAGTTTAGTTAATTATATCTACAAGTAGAATTGCTTCGCAAATACACACAATCACTTGGAAGTACGATTAATTGTTTCGCCTTGTGATAACACAGAAAATTAAGCCAAGAAGTCATTACAAGCGAATATAATGTTATCATCATTTTGAAACAAACAAGTAATTATTACACTATCTTTAGTTCTATTAATTATCTCACAATATAATATGCCTTTGAGCAAATAACAAAGACTGTTTTATTTAGGTATATGTTATTTACCAGAGGAATACTGAAGGTAATTAAAACCATTAAACACGTGATCTAATTGTTCAAAACCACATGAGAAAGGAAAAGTTATTTTTTTCAAAATTCATAAACAAAATGTTGGAATAAAATATATTTATTTTGACGCTGCATGCAAATTAAGTTGATTATTTGTTATAAAAGTTATGTTAAATATGTCTTAAATAGGAAAAGCTTTAGAAAATCCAGTTCCCTCTACAAAACTTACATCTATTTACCACGTTTCTTGTTATCCTATGGGTAGTAAAAACACTTCACATAACCCTGTCTTGAGTATACTTAATTTGAACATCACCGATCTTTTCTGTGGCCTACTAACATCTTCTTTCCCGTTCCCGACCACTTGGGAGAAATCTTTTCTATTCTGGACAGCACAAAACAGCTTCTCCACACCTCTTATCTCGGTCCAATCTCGAATGTTCTGAAGCCAGGAAAGCCGGTTTCTTCCAACCGCTCTACGGCTCTCAATCTTCCCTTGACCAGTTTTAGGATGGCATATTTTTCTCCTCTAATAAAGTAATTTAAAATATTTAAACACAAATTTACGATAATTAATGTATATCTCTGCTTATTTTAAATAGGTATTTCTTGTAATTTTTTCGGTAGTTACTGACTTTTAGTACAAACTCTCTAATACGAGTAGGTACGCACAATAATAATACTCTGTCGAAGGCAAGTTTGTTAAAAAGCTAATTCTTAACATAATTGACTACTTCCATTCCCCTTTATAAATTTCTTTTTCAAAATAATGAAGCTGGAGCGTATCTATATAAACGGACAAAACATAATGATAAAAACAAAAGTTTATGGTTGTCATGAAAACATTTAAAAACTGAGAAACAACTTGAAATACAATTTTCCTTTCACGGCTGATCGCTTAATAAATTATACTTTTTCTCGCAATACCAACGTACTACTTTTGTTTTCGTAAGAAAAAAACAATTATTATAAAATACATAATATTTAGGAATAGGAATAAATACTAACTAAAGTGCCCAATGCTAACTAAAGAACCTTACTAAAGCCTTTGTATGGAGCATTCTGCTTTATAGTTGTGAGACGTGGACCATCAGCAAGAGTGGAAGCGGACGGTTGGCGGCCTTTGAGATGTGGTGTTACAGACGCATGCTGAAGATCCATTGGTCGGAACACGTCGAAAACGAAGAAGTATTAACCAGGGTAGGCGGAAAAAGGCAACTTCTTAAGAGTATCAGCCAACAACGAGCTAACTGGATTGGCCACAACATCAGGCACCCAGGACTACTCATCACCATCGCGTAGGGTAAAACCGAGGGGACAAATGGCAGAGGCCGACCAAGAGTTGCGTATATGGACCAACTGAAGAGGGACATGAATTGTGGCTCATACGTAGAGCTGAAAAGACTAGCCGAGAATAGGGAGGAATGGAGAAGAAAATGCAAACTCGTTGCAGACCAATCCAATGGATTGTAACTCATTATATATATAAAGTGCCCAGGAAAAGGAAATGGTATTAAAAACTAAGTTATGTATTTACTACCTCATATTATAACGAGTACGAGTACCTATCTATATTTGAGTTTTCATGATACGAATAAGTTTCTAATATTACTTTACCTGGGAGCAACCATAACGCCAGAGGGTGATCTCCGGTCGGAATTACCAATCCGCATAGGGGCAGCTAGTGGGGCTTTCAATAACATGAACAAAGTTTGGAAGGCGTCTGGACTCAGCATCAGGACAAAATGTCGCTTGTTCAATGCGTGCATCATCCCAATCCTTCTATATGGCTGTGAGTCTTGGCACTTAACCAAGGCTCAGGAGCTCAAGGTCTTAGAAGGATTTTGGATGTCAAATGGTATGAACATGTTACAAATGATGCTGTGCGCCGGCGCACCCAGCAGAGACCTGTAATCTCCGTAATACAGGAGAGACGATGGTCCTGGCTGGGACATGTTTTGAGAATGCCTAATGATAGTTGGCCAAAAAGAGCACTGTTTTCCGTCCACAGGGGTTCCGTCGGCCCGGGCGTCCCTCTTTCACAATACACCGTTCCTATGACAACGATATCAGAGCGCAAGGAATGTCGTGGAAAGAGGTGACGCAATTGGCACAGAGACGCTCTGAATGGAGGAGGCTGGTTTCTGCCCTGTGCTCCCGAGAGGAGCGTTGAGGGCGATGATGATGATGATGATGATTACTTTACAAATAGGGAACTGTGTGAAGGTATAAAATTACGCCATGCACGATTCATTATCATCATTATCTCACCTTACAACTCTCCTCACGGGAGCACTCTTCAATTCAGAGCATCTCTGCGCCAATTGAGTCAATTTCACCGATATTCCTAGCGCTCAATTTGGTTGTCATGGGAACAACATATTGTGAAAGGGATTGTGACAAATTTTTGTTTTCATAGGGATGTCCGGGCCGCCGGAACCCTTGTGAACAAAAGAACTGTGGTCTTTTTGTCCAACTACTTCTAGTAGAGATTTTAATAAATGGCCTCATCAAGGCCATCGGCTCTCCTGTATTGCAGAAATCTTTGCTAAGTGCGACGGTACGTTTACAATGATTGAATTTATTATTTACATTATTCACCCTTTTAGCATTTTTTAATTCAGCGGCTGAGAGGTCTGTCTTAATATTTATTTATTTATTTCAATTTTACAGGATACATACAGTTGATACAAAAAATATAATGGTCTACAACATATTTGGCAACAAGCAAACCAGTGAAGATCCCTATATTACCCTTATGTGCTCTACAAAACATACATAACCAAACACAGCAGCACCAATAAGCAATAAATAAGCAATAGATAAAATCAACAAACAACAATTACAATAGAATAGAGTAAATTATGTTATGCTCACAAAGCAATAATCGCAGGATTAAACAATAAAACAATAAGCAATAAAAACAATACAATGAGTCATGAAAAATAAAATTAATATCATCATATAAAATCTCGAAAATTTGAAAACCTAAATTTAAATTTTGAGAGATTCATATTGTGCGTAAATGGGTGTGTAGTGTGCTATGCTTTGAGTGCGATTAAATGAGTATATAGTATGCTATGCTTGAATATGAATATATTTAATACTAGTCAAACATATTAAAGGCTAGCTTATTTCATCATAGAATTTAAACTTGAGACAAAAAATAGCCTAAAACTATTATAATAATTATGGGCTTTATGAATATTTATGATTTTACTCTAGGTGTATCATCATAAAATTTCAGTAGAAACCAAAACTCAAAAAGCTATATCATCAACAATATTTTTCATCAAATTTACATAATCTTATTTAAGTTTGATCAAAGCGTATTAATAATATTTTTATTCAAATGATTTGATTTTAATAAAGGTATAATAAGTGTATATAAAGGCACGCTTCACTCGACTCAGTAATTGAATAGCTAAGAAATATTTGATTCGTAATAATTACATTGCAGATTTCTCCACAGAACTTAAACATAAGGAACTCTTGTCATGATTATATATGTACGCGTCTGAGAATATTCCGAGGCTTATAACTTGTTATGAATTTTTCTAATACATTTGCTACACTTGTTAGCAACGCGAATCTCAATTCTACTCTATTCTGTTCTTCTCAAGATCATCCACTCGTTTGCGAGTAATTTAGGATAGGCAAATTTCAATCATAGTTTTTTGATGTTAAGCTCTTGAATGCTTCTGCTTATATTCAAATGTAAACGATGATATTTCAATAAAAATATCATTATTACAAATATTTTAATAGATTATATCTATCTATCTACCAAAATATGGCCGAATAATATAATAAGGTTCGAAGCATCATTATTTGTTTTTGAATTCATCTTATGTATAACTGCCATATGCCAATAGTTACTTACTTTTCGGGTCCAGACTTTAGACCCTGCCACTCCAGTATACAGCGACGTACCTATATCACCTTGTCATCATTAGGTCACTCACGTTACATACATTCCGCATCAGGGGGCATAGAATAAGTGATAATCACTCTGCACCTCCCTGCAGTCGCGCAGTGTCCTCCCCATCCAAAAAGCCCCACTTCTGCAGGTATATGCCAATTATGATCTAGGTATTACGAAATAAACAAGTATAATACAAATTCATATGTCAATGATACGCTAACTAAAAGGTTGGTGCACTCTGCTATCTTATTGCCAGCACTAATGTATGCAAGTGAGACTGAGGGAGGAAGTAGTGATTTATATATCCTATCTGCCTACTCCGTATATATGTATGTATGTAGACCATTTCTCTCAAAATCTATAAAACAAATATTTTGTATTTCATGACGCATGGTTAGGAGAGAAAATAATTACAAAGCTTGTCTGAAATTTATCAGCAATACTTATCTCACTGTGAAGAAAGCGCTTTAAAACATTTTAAATGTATTCGTGTTTTAGTCTGTGTGTTTACAGACTCTATTCAACGTTATGCAAATATTAAAACGGCTACGACTACATTAATTCTGAAATTTAACAAACTCAGCAGTATCCAACGAACTGAATGTTTTGTTTTAATTTATGAGAAGTATAATTAACTGCAGTATTTGAAAGCGAAATCTACAGAAATAATGGTGGTGAATAACTATTTATTTATTTATTTCAATATAAACGGTGTTAGCCTTTAACATGTATAAAATATACAAAAGACATAAAAAGTACATAAAAGTAAATTCAAACAAGACAGGAGTCACTTAGACAAAAAATAACAATACGTACATAATCCATAACAATATAAATAAATAAAAATCTGGATCCTGACGCGAAATTGACATAATTGTTACTTTTTAAAACTCTAAAGAATTATTTTGTTTTTTTTATTTGCTCTTGAGTTTTTGGTGATTTTATCTATAATATCACGATATTTTCTACGTGGGAGGAAGCCTATGGATATACTGGCATTAAGCGAATCATAAAAAAGACTATCAATATTAGTGCCATTTACATACTATGTGATAATTTCGTGACATGATTTCACGATCGAGTTCTCTTACTATGTTTTAATTATTTCGACTTTGACAAATTCTAGATTTTATTAATAAAAATACTACAAAAGTTCTAACACCACATAAAAATATCCAATATAAGAGACAAGAAATGAAAAAGAAGAACAAGAAATTGAACCTATTATTTTTTCATAAATGATGGTTCATATCACAAAACCTCTTGGGTCATTCAGAAGGCTTTTATTGCGAATTTATTTTCCTTTATCACAAGATTAGCGTTAAGAATGAATTCTTCCTCATTATCTCAGCGTTTTTTCCTTTTTCTGTTCCCTCAATAATCTCATTATTGCCATATTAAATATATACTATAGTCGTAATAATAAACAGAGATATTGCCTCAATGAGAAATACGATTCACATTTCTTTTCATATCGTGAATGAAAAATGTATGCTCCAATATTAAAGTAAGTAATAAAATGAGAATAATATATAAAATGCTCGTTTTTTGGGTAGTCTAGATATAAAATATTTTCGAAAAAGACTTTTTAGTTGGTTTTGGGAAAGAACGTTGATTTCTGCCTGGCCTATAGTGCAGGATTTAACTTGACATCAGCTGGGGTGTTGAGGGGAAGCAGGCAGGCTTCAGCACAGCGGGTGTCGAAGAACGGTCTTGCTCAAGAGCAACTTAAATGTCTTTTTTAAGACTACCGTACATATAGTCCCTGAAAACATAGAAGTTTTTAATACAAAAACAATTTGGAAAGTCTGGTAACGTTCTCATGCAGGACGTTATAAAAATTCTAGAATTGTAATATATTAGTAGATATATACATAAATCATACCTATTGTATATAAATAATATAAACAACGACAATCTTAACAAAGAAGAGGGTATAAGCCATTGATAGTAGAATTCTCATCTGAAAGTTAGTATTCGAGTATGAAAATGAGAAAACTTTTGATTTTAATTTAAACCGAGTCGTTAAATAAATAATTATAAACATTATTATTAATCTATTAAAAATTGAATGTCTGAACTCACTCTAAAGGTAAGTGAACTCAAAATTGGTATCTTGAATAGAAAATAAATTAAATCAGTATTATTATTTTAACAATTAAGACATTAATACCACTTTTAAATAGCGAGTGCTTCATCAAGCAAAGTCGTAAAATTACGAAAACCTCCCAAAATGCTGTCGTTAAAGTGGAGTATAATTAAATACATGTTAAGTGATTAAAAGAGCTTCAAACCAGAATTGGCTAAGGGAATTATATGAAATTGATTAAAATCGATTAGACAAACTGAAGAAAGAGTAGCTGTAAATAAGTGATAATGATTTGGACACATGGGACGATTGAATGATGAAAGAATGGTGAAGAAAATCTATGTATATAAAAGAAGGAGTAAGAAAAAGCGCCGTCGTCAAAGAATTACATGATATGAATTAAATTCTCAAGAACGGCATGATTATAATAAAACTAAATATTTAAGAATACATTTCCAATTCGCGCTCAATTCTTTCTACTTACCCCACTTAGAATAAAGTGTGAGGGAATAAGTAAAGTAGCCGTCAAAACAAACATTTCACTTAAATTACCTTAATAAGATTAAATTAAATGTTTTTAATATTGATGAAATCTACAGACTCTTAAGTCTGATGTTGTTACGCATGATGCCTTCGCTTGATGCCTTCAGCGCAGTATTAAAATAATTACAAAAGCCTACATATACTAATGATAAGACCACTCGGTTGTTTAATATTGTAATATTAATTTTATATTAGGATGTTGTAAATAAAACTATGAAATCTTTAAGTTTTCATAATAAACTTTTCAAGTGAGCTTACGAGAAACTAACAAAAAACAGTTTGCTTCAATAAAATTTTCCCCAAATTTAATTTGTTTTGATTCGCTGAAAACGGGAGTAGAATGATAAAAAAAGTTACCAATCAATTTTGCAATTTATAAATAAAACCACAAATGCAATAATTTAATATAAAAAAAATAGCTATGCTTAGAGTATCTACGTTTTATTTATAAGTATCTAAGTATATCAATTATTTAGAAAACAATTTGGGAAGCCAGAATTCATATATTATGTGAAATATTGCTTAAGTACTTTTAAATTTATTTAACCATTTTGAAACATATATACCACATAAACAACTTTGGCACTGTGGAATTGTCAGAAAATAATTTGTCTCCAATTCCTTTAAATAACTTTTGGAAAATCATTTATAAGGTAAGTAATCGTAAACAGCATTTTAAGACATTACCAATAAGACATCTTGATTGGAGAACCATGTTCACACAATGAAATATTGTGCAAAATTTAATCGGAAGGAGTGAGAAAGGCGTCCCAATGCTAATGAATTGGTTCTCACCTTTCAGTGTCCATGGACAACGTTCACAAATTCCGCCATTCTCACTGTCACAAGTCATGTAAGGTCCACTAATAGAGAAACACTTTATGCAAACCATAGAAGCAATCATATTTTGGGATCTCATATTTCAGATCTCAAATAGATTATACCAGTCTAGAGTCAATTAGAAAGCGTTGGGACCCCTAACTAAATTCTTCCGATTAGACTTTGCGCAATGTTACATTGTGTAAACATAGTTCTCCAATTGAGATGTCTGATTGGTTTTATCATCTGCATGTTATGTCCAAATCCGATTTAACAATAAAAAAATAGTAAATATTCTAAACATCCATTGTAATACATTTAACATCTTCAATTCAGCGACAAGGTGTACCACCTGTCTTGAATTAGTTTGGTTTGTTTATTACGTTTCAGGTAAAAAAAAATAATTAAAAACGTAAAGTTGATAAAAATAAAACACTTACATATACTGAGTATTTCCACAGTGACTTTATTAATCGCGAGCAGACTTTAAAAAGCTCATAAAGTGACTTTATGTTAAGTAGCATTCATATTACTTCACTTTGGATGATCATCCAGAGTGTCAGGGTCAAACCTGTTCATCCTATGCTTTCACTGCCATGTCAACACTCTCACTCATGTTGTATGTTGTTTGACGTATTTTCGTATAAAAATAATTAAACAAATTCAGAAATGAAAAATAATACTTAAAATAAATTAAATAGCTCTCTACTGCATAATAATTTTGTACATGATTCTGACATTCAATACAAATTCATAGAGAATTAAACAAATAATAAGATAAAACTTGTTTATGGTCGTTTCAGTCAAAGGACCTTTCATCAAAATTATGACGAGTGGTAATCTCTTTCTTCCGTCATCGCTAGTGATCACTATTGATGAAACGCCTGTTCACACCTGTTCATCTTGGAGGATCATCCGGAGTGATCACTGAAAGTGAACAAATGTGAACGCCCCTTAAGCGTGATGCTGAGAGCGGAAGCTCTTGAAAGCCGGCTCGCGATTTATAAAGTCAATGAGGAAGTAATATATGTGTAATTTTTTATTAATTTATCATGATTTTCCACCAAGTAAGTACCATCGAATGTTAAAAAATGTTCATTAGCTTTTTAAAAAAAGGGTTGCATTATATTCAGAAATATAAAGGAATGGTTCAGTACAGGTAATCAATATTTATTCTCATTACTAGATCAGCTATCCGATGAAAATATATATTTAGGTTAAAATCGCAATTATTTTAATCATTTTGTAAAGTTATTTATGTTAATCAAAGTATTTTATATACAAATATCAAGTCCAGTAATTAGATCCGTTCTCAGAACTGTAATTATAGGAGAACAATATTACCTTATTCAATTACGGGCTAGCGGTTAGGTAGGTACCTACATTAGGTAAACAAACATTTTACCCAAACAAATTTTATTCCTTGAAAAATAATTGTAGTAGATACTTCTGAATATTTCAATGTTATGAATACTAAAATTTAATCTTCCTTCCCGGAAGAGTTTCCGGGACAGAAAAGATCTTCCACTCTTTTTTGCTAATTTTGCGAGTGTCCTGTTTGAATAAGGTATTAGAAAAATATTATGGATTAGAAATTTGATCGTAAATAATTCAGCGATGAAATATGCCACCCATTCTGAATATGATATTTTTATTGGTACTAAGAGAATGACTTGCTTGTTCATTAGATGCAAATAGTATACTAGCTGCCATACTTGTGGAACATGCCATGAAGGCATAGAAATAACATAGACTGTTTTTATTTATTTATTTATTTATTGTATAAATGAAGCAATGAACATCATTACAGTAAAAAACCTTTTCGCTGTCATTGTACGTAAACAGTAAACAATCAAGACAATAATAAAATATAACACAAAAATACAGACACATAGAAATTCTATGACACAAATATACAAGAAAAAGGAATACCTATTGACGTTTTAAATGCTTTAATTAAAAGTTATAAAAATAAATCCTATTTGTAAAAAAATAATGGCGGATTTATTGCCTATCTCGAGGAGCACCCGGTAAAGAATTGGTCTCCCACTCTTCCCCGTAAGTTTTCGAGTGTCCTGTAAAAGGCAGGTGTTCATCTTAAATTCAGCGATGAGGTTTTCCACCCATCCTCAATGTCTTGATTTTATATTGGCACGAAGAGGACAGTTTGCATGTTTCTTACATGCAGTTGGTCTACTGGCTACCCCACTTGTGGGATATGCCGTGATGGTATAGTAGTATAGTAATTTATTGCCTTAATACCATTTCTTGCTATAGAATAAACCTAATATTTATAAATTTAATATACAAATTAAATTTATGTAAATTTTTGAGAGGTGAATAGTCTACTTAAGAATATCTTAGATAAATACTTTGTGAAAATCGATAAATATTTGAGTACAATATAAGGGTTTAGAATTTATTTTCTTTGACATTCAAGAAAGAAAGAAGGTCAGATTAAATAATTAGTAAATGGACTCTCAGAGTAGTTAATTATACGGATTAGAAGCCCGATTTTTCAATAGGCTTTGTTGATTTTTCTTTATTGTTGTTTTTCTTAGCTATTGATTAATTATTATTTACTTTTCTTACTAGAAATAAAACCCTTTGGTCTTAATTAAATACCTCAAAAGTAAAGCTTTCTTCTTATTTCATTTTACGGCAATGCACCCGCAATCGAGTGATTTATGAAAATAAAGCTTTGAAATGACAAATTCGTTTAGTTTTAATTCCTACTTGTTCATCCGTTTTGGGAAAACAGTATCAAAAGGAATTTCTAGTACCTATTTTGTTTGTACCCCTTTCGAAATTTTTAAGTTGGTATACCTACTATTATATGTTTTTTTAATCATAATTATCTTTATTATTAGAGATATAATATCTTTACTATTAGAGAAATAATAACAGAGGCTGTGGAAGGGAGGCGTGGAAGGGGTCGAGTATCAGCAATATGGAGCGAGGCCTAGCACATGGCGGAGGATCGCTCGAAGTGGAGACATATGGTCTACAGTACCTACCTACAATGCATGATGGTCACGATTCTCAGAATTGAGAGATCGATGGAGATGATGATGATGATCTATTACAGATACATTTTTGTATGAAAAATATTTATAAATATTCATATTTTTTATTATTCACAAATATTTATTCGAATGGAGAACATTGTTTTTCATATTTTTCACGGATACTCAGACAAAAAAATGGTTTCAAATGTTTATATAATGTTAGATTCAGTTTTCGTTTATTCTTCAACGAAATCTTATCTGGCACGTGACAAACAAATTTGATATATTAATTTAATGAATGTATCTTATTGAAAAGTTTTAAAGTTATAAATTATTTCATCATGAGAACTTTATACTCGTAAAGCTTTCAAAAATAATAACATGTTAATAAAATTCTAAATTCTTAAATAATAAAATATCAAACGTTATAATTTCTTTTTTTGAAATATTATTCAAAATACTGCAAGTTAATACTTAATAAGAAATCCATTCTACCCCACACGTGGAAGATACTATATTTTGTAGCTTGATATTGATAAAATATTTTTATACAATATTGATTGTACAAATAAAAAAATAATAATATTTTTACACAAACATCATTAAAATTAAAATCAAAATGTTCGTACAAAAGTAAAATCAAACATCTGCTTAACCATAGTCCTATTAAATACAATTATTTCAATCGACTTTATGAATAAAAAAATTCGTTTCACCCAATCACTTTGTGTAGGGAATAAAAAAAGTAAATATTTGATTGGTCAAAAGATTGGGAAAATTCCGTAAAAAGTAGACGCAAACAATACAAATGATGATAAAATAAATGAACCAATGGGATTTATAAATTTGATTTAGCAGACCAGAACCTTTGTTTAAGAATTATTGCATTCCAAAGCAATCGTATCAAAATTATATGGCTGGTGTAATTTCAAATATTGCAAATACTAAAATAGTTCCTGCGGAAAAAGTATATCAGTTAAAGAGATAGAGATAGTTTTCGGAATCGACGGAATTAAGGATTTCAGTATGACAATCTTGGTTTGTACATTGTATTGAATATGAGATTTATCAAAATTAAAATAATTGAACAAAACTGTTTATTTTTATTTATGTGAGTATAAAAACAAGTTTGATCATAATTATAATAAGAAATCTTCATGACTACAAAATTATTTCAGTACAATAATAAGGAAAAAATATAAATAATAGCCAGATTAACAAGTATTAAACAGTGTGCCAACAATGAACGGTCAAAGGGCCGACTTGTTGCAATACATCTTCCAGATAACCCTACGAAAAGTGAATGTTTAAATTGTGTCAGAAAAAAACGAATATAGTATTTTTCCATTTTTAGTATAAATGTACCACCGAAGCGAGTGCACAAATCAAACACAGCAAGCAAATGGCGAATGATTTTGAAAAAAAAAACATTGACCTATATGGTATAGTTCCTATGACAACGATATCAGAGCGCAAGGAATGTCGTGGGAAGAGGTGACGCAATTGGCACAGAGACGCTCTGAATGGAGGAGGCTGGTTTCTGCCCTGTGCTCCCGAGAGGAGCGTTGAGGGCGATGATGATGATGATATGGTGTAGACAAGTGACGTAGTACAAATTTTCGCAGAAGACATGTTGCAAAATTAATCATATTCTGTTGCACTCCATAGCGTTAATATGCTAATGATTTCTTTTCTACTTACATATAATTCACTTTTGCACATATAATAGACCTTTTTTTGAGAGGGGAAAATCCTCATGGATACCCAGCCTTCTGGGTAGTGCCAGACTCTTACCGGCTAGACCTCCCCCCCTTTTCTCCTAGCAGCCGAATAACATATAACGTACCTGACAATGTTATAATCAATAAAAAAACAATGTACCTGCTTCAAGCCTTGTAACACCAATGTGTTTGGTTGAAAATTTTGTCTGGTCGCATTACCAATATTCCTTTGAATTTATAGTCTATACAATATAAGTAAATAAAAAAAAACACTTAACATATCAACATCTCCTTTTTCATTATATATAAGTGAAGTCATTACTAGTAAATTAATAATAATTAGGTAGGTATCAATAATTTTACCAAGCATATTTTATTATCAGTTTTCGATGGTTTGAATTTCTATGTTATACTTTCCGTCAGTAAAATTGGTAAATAAATCAATTTGAATATATGAGATACTTGATGGGAACAATAGGGTTGAAATGAACGCTGAATGGAACGAGAGAGAGAAGTGTAGTAGTATTTTTAAACAGATTTTAATTCAAAGATAGCAGAATTTATTTTATATTCATTCCAAACCACAAGCTACTTTTTAATCATATTATTGTTAAATTAATTCTGATATCCAGCATTGCACACGAATGATAATTGAATAAAAAAAATATGTCATGGCTTGAACATCCTTCCACATTATTGGAGGTTTTTCTGATAATAACTAGACAACTTATTTGAGATGCGCCGTTTTGTGGAAAAACCACCGCAAGGGTCCATTCAAGAATCATAACACCTCCTGAACAATAGGGTCTTTAACCTCGCCTTGAACTTCCACACTCTCCAGAGTCTGCAAATCATAGGAAATTTTGTTCCACAACAACGGACCAGCCACACACAAGGCACGGTCAACATAGTTGGCCAAACTCCCCTACGCGGCACCACAAGTCTATTGATAGAGTCATTTCATTATTTCTCTGTCGACTGCTTTTTTTATCACTTCTTTTCTTTCCATACATGCGTTTTTTCACCGTTTTATCGTTCTGTTCTTCCTAAATTAATAAAAGTTATTTCCAACTTATGCTTCCGAGAGAAGTGTTAAAACATTAAATAAATAAACATCCTTTCTATATTGATACTATAATTTCAAACATATTAGATATGTAAAAAATCACATATTATTACGAAGTATTTATATTTTGTCATGTATATTTTCGCCGTATGCTCAGAATTCCCTGGATCGACATGGTTACCAATACCGAAGTCCTGAGGCGAGGTAGAGTTGACAGGGAGCTGTTATCAATCATCAAGGTTCGGAAGGTTTCACATCTGGGTCATGTTCTGCGTGGAGAAAAATACCACCTTCTCCAACTGATATTGAAGGGGAAAATTGAACGACGCCGAGGTCCCGGTAGGAGACAGATGTCCTGGCTGCGAAACATAAGGGAGTGGACCGGCATCCGAAGTGTGGAAGAGCTGTTCCGAGCGGCGCAGGACAGGGACAAGTTCGCCGAGGTGATCGCCAACGTTGGGGGGACCCGACAGGGCACTTGAAGAAGAAGAAGAAGATGTATATTTTGTCATTTTTAGAGAATTTCCGAGTAGGAAGACAGGGAAATACGAAAATTGGTATCTAGTTAAGTTTATATTCAGTTCATTTTGCAATCAATCTCCAAGCTGTAAGTAGTAAGATAAGACAATATTTCCTACGAATTACAAAACTTCAATGTGATTATTTACATTCTGTACAAGGTAGGTACTTTCATTCCCTATATTATCATCGCTTTTTGGTTCCATTTATTGGAACATCAATGTGATTAGCATCAACTGTGTATTTATGAACGCCCTGATCTTTTTTAAATATGAATTTTTAACATTATACCATATTGATTTTTTGATTGTTCATTCTTTATGTAAGATTATTATTGAGACAACCATAAAAAATTATGGCATTGAAATATAATTTAATTTACAAAAATAATAGAAAATTTATTATTGCTATAGATTGCGAGCGGAACTTTTTAGAAATTGATATTTTTTATTGTAAAACATTTAAATTATATCTGATTTAAGTAATTTTGTTATTACGTGAAACAAAAGATATTAGATAAAGGTATATTTTATTATGTCTTAATATTATATCAACATAATCCAAAGATAAATAAATAAGTAGGATCATAATCAAAGTTTGAGTGCAACAATATTCTAATAAGGTTCTATTCTGAAATGTATTGCAATATATTTACTTGAGAAAATGAGAAACACATCTCATATGCAAATAGTTCACATGCAAGCGGTAGGTACTCTTATCTAGATGTTTGATAATAGCTTTCCTCAACAGAGAACACATACCATATATCATAAATAGAAAATCTTGTAGAAAATTAGCTTAAGTTTACCGCTATAAACTGGGGCACCAGTCGCAGGTTGTACACGTGAAAATTCAAATTAATCACAATAAGGAGGATAAATTTATGACTAGTTTTTGATTTACGATTAATTGAACAGTAATAACTAAAATGTTTTAATTTTAATGCCCTAACTAAAGAATTAAACTTGTTATGAAAACCATTAGAAAAAAGGGTGATCTTGAGAAATATATCTCGGTGTCAATAAATTATAATGGAGTTTTTGTTATTGTTGAGAGGATGGAATTAAAAATAAAAGTGTGCAGCCAGAAAATGTGATAGGCTATTATATAAAATAAGTACTCTTTGAATAACTAAAAACAAGTTTTTAAGCACAAAAAGTGTGTTTTGTTATATTATGTGAATTTGAAAAACGTGAATGACCCTTTACTGTCATATTTATATAGACATATCAGAAAGTAAATATTTCCGTTTTTTTCAGTACATATTTGAAAAATTAATTAACATATCTAAAGTGACACTTTATGTCCAACAAATGTAATAGGTGGGGGAAAAAGTTTCTTCGCATTTTATATGAAACTTCAAGACATTTTTTTTCATAGTTAACTTACATTTTATTACATTATATATGTGCCATTTTGTTCGTAGACTTTCTGCCATCTTGTAGGTAGAGACATGATTCCGTTGCTATTGAAATTTTGAGACTTCTGATCAAAAAAACGTAACAAGTAGTTTTGGCAGTCCTCTTTTGATGTTAACCTGGCACCGCCTAAAGAATTCCAAAGAGACGGAAACAGGTGGAAATCTGAAGGTTCAAGGTAAGGACTATATGGCGGATGCATTAACACCTCCCGGTCAAACTCTCTTAATTTTTGCTGAGTGGCTAAAGTTGTATGTGATCTAGCGTTATCGTGATGAGAGACCACACCCTTTCTATTAAACAATGCCGGCCGCTTTCTCTCAACTTCTTGCTTTAATCTCATCAGTTATTGGCAGTAGAGATCCGAATCGATGGTTCTGCCCGGCGGTAAAAGCTCATAATGAACAATGCTCTTCCAATCCCAACATTGACACAGCATCACCTTATTGCGAGTTAACCCAGGTTTTGCCACAGTCTGTGAAGCCCGACCGACCTTTGGCCACGACCTTTTTCGCACGTTCTTGTCATACGTAATCCACTTTTCATCACCAGTTATCAATCTCTTCAAAAACGGTTCGGTTTCATTACGTCTCTAAAAAGAATCGCAAATGAGTACACGGTTCATTAGGTTTTTTTTAGTGACCTCGTGTGGCACCCAAATATCGAGCTCTTTTGTGTACCCAGCTTTTTTCAAATGGGTCAAAACTGTTTTGTGATCAATTCCCAGTTCTTCAGCTATGTCATAATTGCCGAACTGCCGATCTTGCTCCACTTTTTCAAAAATAGCGTCCATTTTAGACGTAACAGGGCGACCAGAGCTAGGTGCATCTTTGACATCAAAATTCTCGGATTGAAAACGCTTAAACCAACTTTGTTCTTGTCTTAATGTCACTGCATTAGGTCCATAAACGTCACAAAAAAAAATCGCGACTTGCGTTGCATTTTTTCCTGTTTTGTAATAAAATTTTCAAATGTATCTAATTTCTTCATTTGATTCGTTCATTTTGACAGAAAGAAAAACAAATGAAAAAAAAGCGGGAAACAAAATTTGTCTGATTTGATTCTTTTTTTGAATTGTCACCTTTTTAATGTCACAAAAATCAGCCAGATACAAATAGTACAGCCAAAGATATTTTATTACAAGTTTATACATACTACATGCGAAAAGACTTTTTCCCCGACCTAATAGATGAAACATCTAGTTCGTTTTTTGCATAATTTTAATATAAAATAGATTTCTGGATTAGTAAGATTGTGAAAATGGAAGCTTTAACGAACCGGTAAAAACATACTTTTTGATCAAGCCAAATATAAAAATACTAAATGTTATAGTGCTTCATTTTATTATTTACAGTTTTCGGTCAGTGAGTTAAACATTAACATACTGGTTCATTTTCAATTCAATTTTGAAAATAACCTTTCGAAAGCTTTCAGGCGAATCTTATATTATGTAGGATATAAAATGAAACAGTTTTATTTTTTGTTATTACTCTCAATATGTAGATTGGATTATAAATCTATACGCCAACGGTGCGTGACTTTACTATAAAACTTGCCGACCAAAATGTTGCCCTCTGTGTGTAGTGAAAACCTATTTAGCAAATACAATATTTATAATACGTGTGCCACCTGAACTGAAAACGTTAGAAAAATCACAGAATAAACACGAAGAATCAACATATTTTATGTGACTTAATTTTTATGATCGACACCTCTGAAAGCAATACAATATTTAGTATGAAACCTTATTAGTTCATAGATACAATGCACTTACATTTTTTATGGAAAAACTAGTTAAATTGTAAAGTTTATGAACCATAATGTATTTATTAATTCATTAAATAAACGGTTAAAGGCTTTACGATTGCATTAATAATTATTTGTGGAACAAATTAAAAAAAAAAACAGAATAAAAAGGGTTTGAAAATCAATCTATTACTACCATTTTAAATGTTTCATTTTAAAAAATACTTGTGAAATAAAAACAAAAATTGATATAATAACAATTGAATACTTAAAGGTGATGTTAGTGATAGTAAAAATAATATATGAATAAGAATGAAAAGTAAAGTGTTTTCACTTATCAGAACAAAATAATGTAAATCCCATGTGTTCCGAACCATTTTCTGATTTTTCTGTCACTTACATTACACGACACATACCTAAACCTATTGTGTCTGTATTACTATATTTACTCTCTGCCAAGTGGAGCTGCAATACATTGCTCATTCTTCCATAAACACTTCTTACATCTTCCGTCCTTTCCTCTCAAAGCCAATCAACCCAGAATCATCCTGGTTCTTGCTCGCCTTCTAACATGACTGAACTTGTACTTAGATTAACGATAAAAGTAGCATAAATATTATATTGATTTTATCTTTGTCAAAAGATAATGTTATAATTATTGAACCATCAAGATTCTAGATAATATATTCCAACGTTTTATTTTTGAAGAGCAACCCATATTTGGGTGACTTATCCAATGAAATAGTGCTATTCAAGACTATGAGCGATACAGAAAAAATAAAAACGAATAAATCAGCAAGAAAAATATTATTCTACACGTAACTTTAGAAGTATTGTAAAATTGTTGTATTCTAGTATTCATACTATATACTTTTTTTAAATTTATAACTTTCAGAGATTTTTTTTAGTGCTCTCTCCCTGTACACGAGATTTCTCTATAAGAGAAGTAGATTAGTATAACATTATTTTTAATTTTTATACAATAATATGTGATTATTATTGAAACGAAACGAGAGGTATTTTTTTTATTACTCTTAAATATTTTCACGTTATGTATTTAGTGCGCATTTTTCTTTGTGAAGTTGGCTTAGTAATAAATAAAATTATTTGTATCGCATATCAGAATCTTACCACAAAAATTAGAAATATAATCAACATGTTACAAACACTGATGACTGTAACTGTTCAAAGCCGATTTGTAAGTATCACAACACCTACAATCTGCTAGTTGTGCGGATGAGAGTAATATTCTTAATATCTTCTCACATATGTAGGTATATAGAATATCTATGATAAATATTTTTATATATTACCTACTGGCACGCTCTATTTCCGATATCGAGCAAACACGTGGTTTATTTATAATATTGCGGCTCAATATTGCAAAAATGTATTTTTATTATAAATTATCTTATATTTTTCCTCCGGGAAATACCTATACACACACTTATTTATAGATATCTTTGGAAATCAAATCATGCGTGTAAATAGATGCTTAGGATATAATAAATTAATACGTGGAAATGAAGTAGTAGATATTATGTTTTAGTATATGGAAACGTTTTCATAACATTAGGTAGATTATTTTCGAAAAAATGAACACACTTTATATCTTAAATTCAGTGGTGAGGCTTGATACCCATCTTGAATGTCTTATTTTTATGGTACGGAGAAGAAAGTTGGCATATTAATTGCATACCGCTGGTCTGCCGGCTACCCTGCATGTGTGATATTCCCTGGTGGTATAGTAGTAGGTAGGTAGTATAAGATTCTATTCTATCTATTCCCTCACGCCGTATCCCAAGTGGGGAAGGCAGAGAGAATGGAACGCCAATTAGATCTGTCCTTACATACTTCTTTCGCCTCCTCCACAATCATACAATTTTTCATGAATGCATGTCGATTTCTCTTACTCAAAACACGGCCGTCCTTGAGAATTTGACCATGTTCAAGCCATAAGTATAAGATTCAATAAAATATTTTTTTTATTCACGACAAATATTCCGTAAAGTCCCAGGTTAAGAATAGCTTTCCTCGTCTTGCCTATTTTGTGTCCAATGTCCGGTAAGAGGCAGGTATTCGTAAAACGTGATGTTTAAAACATAAAATATCATCACTTTAGCGATGAGGTGTGCCGCTCAATCTGAATGTCTTTGTCTCTGACAGAACAGCTTGAATGTTTTTAACATGCAGTTGATACACTGGCTACTCACTGTCGTATAGGCAGGTATGAATGAATGAATTGTTTAAAAATGGTGCAATAGAAAAAGAAATATTCCTCTTAAAGAATATATTACTTTTATGTGTAGTTTCCTATGTGTTTTCTCTATAAAGTAGAGAGTCACACATACCATGGACGTGAGGTGAATAAGTAGAGCAAAGAGACGAAAAAAATCTAACGAACACGCCTATCGCATTAACACTGGTTGTCCCAACGGGAATAAACTTATGATTTTACTCTTAGGTGATAATATTATTAATACAGATCTATGCCAGAGTTGTGAACTATCTTGTTAATTCGTTAATAGTAAATTACTGAATCTAAAAAAATGTTAACTTTACATTTATAACGTGGCGTGGAGCTTATCGCCCTAAATGATGTTGGTTTAATTGAAAATATATGAATGAATATATGGATGATCCGACTCCTTTCAAGGAATATGAATAAACATCTCACCTGGCGATATAAATTAATTACTTACATTTAATAAGTAATATTTGCTATGTTCAAATTTGTAAAGTGAATAAGAAAAATGAATTAAATGAAAGATGTTATCTTCTAGTTAGAAGTATAAAATAGATTTATTAAATTTACTTTTGACTAAGACAATTATTAAATCCCTACGGGTTAGTTAAATATATTTGATTTTACACTAATTATGTGATTTTAACTCACGTGTGGGTTGAATATGCAAGCAACACGAAGCGCGAGATTGACGCGATGTGGATCGTCCAGTGGCAGGCGAAAGAGTGTCGAGGCTCGGGTGTTCACCGACCTCCAACCCACGAGCCTTATCTGATAATGTAACAATTATCTAATTAACGAATAGCGACTCGCGGATTTCGCTTATCATTATCTTAAGGTCGATGCACACCCGGGACCATAGAAATGTAGCTGCGCTACATACCTTCCCTCCTTCTGTTAAGAATGAAGGTTCAGCCTCATTCCCAAGATATTCTCATTTCTCGCGTATTGCTTGCATATCCACCTTTACAATAAAAATCTATATTCTATGTTGTTAGTTCTATTATATATATTTAAAAAAAATTTCTTCTGAAGCTCTCATCTCTAGTTGACACAACCCCGTGACTCATCTCTCATCACTTAAGGGCTCCGTGTAACCTGAAAACCAAGATCAAATTAGTGTGCTGTTATTATTCAGCTCTACCTAACTAAATGATGCTATGGCTCGATGGATGAATTTACAATGCTTTATATGAATATGAAATATTTTTTTTTTTTTTAAATGTCTTATCAGACTATGAAATATTTTTTAAAAACCTAAATTGTATAGAACATAGTGACTAGAGATTGCAATTTTCTTTTATAAGCATCTAAGCAAATATTTGATTGCATTTTCCTATGACATCATCACTTGTCTATAGGAAAATGTACAATCGCTGTGTATGTATACACTTTAATATATAAAAATATGAAATTATGCATCTTACAAGCTATAATTATAAGGTTATTATATGAATAACATAATATTATTATGCTTGTGATAAGATTCTATTTATGTATTTATTTGTTAAAGAGCAACTATGAAAATTTATATGTAAGCCATCAAAGTAATAAATAAATATTGAAATAATGAATATAAAATTCTTTATATTGAATTATGACAATTTCTACGTTAAAAATTATAGAATTACGTATCTTATGAGTTATCCAGCTTGATATTTATTGATGAATTGAAGTCTTCTCGCACTCCTGGTAGTCACTCTTGTACCACTTGAGGATGTGGAGGCTTGCTCTGTTGTCTGAGGACTCTGGGCTTGTTGACTCTGGACTGATCTCTCTGTGATTGGCTGATTGTTGATTTCTCTGCGATTGGCTGATTGTTCTGCACTCTCCTGCGTTGAGTTATTGTTTTCCTGAGGCACAATAGTATCTGTAAAAACTCAAAAATATGTTTGTTTTTATTTTGGTATGATCCACTTGGACAGTCTTCTGTTGTCGCGTGGTTGATGATCCCCTAGGTTATCCGCACCTAGCTCGTGTCGTTCACGAGTAACAGGGGCATACCTTTTCTTGCCGGTGACGGCCACCTCGGTTGTACCAATCCTACCCGTGTCGTTCACAGGATACAGGGGCATGGCTAAACCAGCTTGCCTGTTGGATGACGTCCACCTCGATTCGTACAAACCTTACGCATGATGATCATGGGATAGCAAGGGCATGCTTACCTGTCGGTGATGTTTATTATTGCCAAAATTGTGTAACTATGCCTTAAGTGTCAGGATACTATGCTGTAGCTGGCACAAATCTCGCCAGACCGGAGATATAACTGTCATGTGTGCAGGTTGTCATCTTTTGCAGTGTGTCATTTCTTTGCCTGTTTGATGCTTCGCTCGCCCTGCTCGCTTCCTCGATGTCCTAATTTGTTTTTGTTACGCTGTAAACTAATTACAATACACGCCACAATACATTTATATTATTACAATTTAGTAATTATTATGATACAAACTAATATTATTTACTAAGAGATGTGTCACGCAGTTCAACTGTCAGTTATTGCTAGTCCAGAGATAAAGTCGGCTAAATTTAGTGTTGCCCGTTTTTTAATATTATTTCTGATTTTACTATTTTTTTTTTCTTTTGACTAATTCGCCAACCACTGGAGATCGCCGCGCCGCCTGTCGTCATTTAGGCGTACTATCGTTGTACTTTTGTTGGTATTACCGAATTTTAATACTCACCGCTGTAGAAAGAAATTATTATGCTTATATGTTTGTACTATTTTACTTATGATTATGTATATTGACTCTATTACGATTAATTATTATTATTTAAAGAAACTACTTCGCGGCGGTGTTTGCTTGCATACCAACCCATCGGAACAATACTAATTTTCACACACAAATTTAAAAAGATTTTACGTGTTGTATTTTGACAATATAAAAATGATTGAAATTCTCTATTTATTAATTAATTAGTTCTAATGATTCTACTTTACAAACTTACGCTGGGTCACCATTATCGCAGGTTAGGTAGTGATTATTGAAACTAGATAGATAAATGGTGATATAAAATAATAAGTTATATTTAATACAGATATTTATCGCTTTAAAGTTAGAATTATGTAAACAAAGTTTGTGAAATTTTGTTATGCTGCTATAAACAATTATTAATTCTTAAAGAGTTGGTTAAATATATTTGATTTTACACTAATTATGTGATTTTAACTCACGTGTGGGTTGAATATGCAAGCAACACGAAGCGCGAGATTGACGCGATGTGGATCGTCCAGTGGCAGGCGAAAGAGTGTCGAGGCTCGGGTGTTCACCGACCTCCAACCCACGAGCCTTATCTGATAATGTAACAATTATCTAATTAACGAATAGCGACTCGCGGATTTCGCTTATCATTATCTTAAGGTCGATGCACACCCGGGACCATAGAAATGTAGCTGCGCTACAAGCTCATTCGTTTTTATAACTTTTTTAGTATGTTGTGAATGGCGACTATTCGTTAGACATTACGAATAAGAGATTAAAATCTCATCATCTTCAATTCAGCGGATTGAAGATGATGAGATAGGTAATCAATGAACTTATTGAATTTTATTGACATTGAGAGGAAAACCTACACGTTTATATGCGGCTAGTCCACTGGCTAACCGGCTTCAGAGATAGGCAATCAAAGAACTTATTAATTATATTAATTTAAGGAAGTTAATGAGATGCTTTTTTAAAATATCCTATATTTTCTAGTATAACTTTGAGGAAATGCATTAGAAAAGATTATATATACAATTAAATTTAAAAAAACGATGTTTCATTCCACTATGAGAATGTGGTGGAATGTGAAACGAAATAGTAATTTTTAAAAAGTAACTTATACAGATAAATAACGAGTTTTTAACTTCGTTAACCATTGACGAATATTGCCTAGCCTTGCTTGTACCAAATGGAAAAATTACGCTTAGATATATAGGTAGGTATATGTCTACCTTGTTGCTTATGTACCTCGTATATCTGGTAGAGGATATAATAGGATATTCTGTCTGGGAAAGGTAAAAGTCCCAATACCACTACTCACACCTTGTTTGTCATCTTGATACCTATAATATTATTTCAAGACGATATTTAGGTAGGTATATATTATTATTTTTACACTTCAGAAGCACTATGTTTGTGCAATGATATGCCAAAACGTCTGAGAAAACTTCAATTTTGTTGTACTAATGCTTTGGATTGTAAGATATCAGCTGCTATCGAGAATATGTTGATGTTTATAAAACATGTGAGATTCGCGCTGTGTTATAAAAAACCAACTATGTGTTGGTACTAATAAATCTAACTTCTTCTTCTTTTAGTGTCGGTCAGCAAAAGAACAATAAAAAAACTAAATATTGAAAACATCAAATCTATATTCCCATTCCCTCCCAGAAATTCCCGACCTCTCTTCCAGCTCCCCCCAGATGAGTTCACTACACGAATTCCTCCTAGTGACGACGTCTGGGAGCTTTTGGACATGTCAGGAGGTGCTCTATGTTTTATTCCTTTCCACAGTCACACGCCATGCTCTCAGGCAAACCCCATCTCTGAAGATTCTTCCTAGTTCGTCCCACCCCTGTTCTGAACACGTTGAGGGTTTTCCACTGTGGCCATTGTAGGTCATGGCCCGGAGGCAGGGCTTAAAGCTAAAAAAATCTAAGAGTTAAGTTATATTTGAGAAAATCGCAAGGCTCACGTTTATTTACTTATTTTTATATTCTTCACTGCACATTTAACATTAAGAAACAATCACATTAAATACGATAAATATGCAGAGTTTTGCAGCTGGTCTGCTGGCTTCGCCACTTGTGGGATATGCTGTGATGGTGTAGTAGTAGTAGTAGTAATATGCAGAGGGTGAGTTGATCGCAAAAAGGTGAAGATCGGCGAAAAGGCTGTCTGGCTTTCATGTGTTTACTAAAGCTTTGAATAAATTTTAAAAATATCCAACTAAAACTTATTTTCAATAAATAAAAATAATTATTTAGGGTGTGTTACATAACAGTTATAATTATTGTTCAAAAATTAGGTATATTATAAAAACATAAATGCTTTATTAGTATGTTATCATCAAGATTAAAGTTTATCTTTCCCAATATTCTCGTGTCGTTCAAACAAAGTGGTGATTGAACACATAGTGAGTTATGTTAACCTTAAATGAGTCATGAATATGGTGCTTAAAGATCAAGGAAATACCTGGAGATAAATTTACGGTGACAAGGAGAGCAATAGAGGTTGTTTATTCGAAAACATGTTTGGTAGTAGATGGCGTCAGTGTACAATACATTGTATACCTAATGTAGAAGCTTTGCTCAAAGCTTTACCTTATAATGTGAATGTTAACTGTTCGATAGATACACACAGGTATCTACATACACAGGTAATGTTTACGTTCCTCAAAATTTATGATTACTAAGGAACTTTTGTAAATTATCCCAAACATTGAAAATTAAATTATACAGAAACTTTGTAAATTGTTTATTAAAGAGACCTTTGACTTACTATATCCATGAATATAAACCTTTTTAAATATACCTATATATAAGTTTAATGGATAAAATGCAAGTAGGCGGCACCTGAAATTTTCAAAAAATAAAACATTTTAAATTTCAATCACTTCCTTTCATTTTATAAACTTTGAAAAAAATGTATATACTTAGAGCACTAATCATTGGTGCAAAACCAATCCGAATAAAGCATTTGCAACCTGTGCCTCCAAGACGAGTATTGTTGAAACCCAAAGAAGATTGACTTTGTACATATAAATCCCCAAGGGTCATCTATAAATGCAAAGTTAAGCAAGAAAGATATAGGTGAATAAAGATATATAGGTATATCATATTTCAAACTTCATTGTTAGTTTCAGTGTCGAAAAATGGACATATTACTGAAAAAAAATGTCGAATTAAATTTTACGTTTCTCAATTTTCCATATTTAGCTCAATGTTTGATAGTTTGTTGAAAATTTAAGAATTTTTTTTTTATTTAGGTATTTTTATTTGTCTTTGATTTGTAGGTATATAATGGCCCAAGTGAATCACAGTTTACCGAGTTGTACTGTCTTATACAATAACTGAATCATACTTGTTACTTTCTCACTGGTAGTCAATAAGCGAGTGTTATACTGTAGTGTAGATATCAGATTATTTATATTATAATAACACAGAAAGGTAGTAGGTTAGTTGTTTAAATCATAACAAACGTTGTTATTGCTATTGTTGCTGACACTATTGAATTGTAAGGGAAATGCAACTGAACCGCTATGAGTAGGTACCTATGTACATACTCGTATCGGATGCAACAACAAACTCGTATATTGATTTGATATCTACTGAACGGTGGATGCAATCGAAGGACTCACAGAAAAAAAAACGATAACGACCAATTCTCATAGTCTACAGAAAAGATTGTTGCTTCGTTTATTTCACAATTTTTGTTACTATATTTATAGTTACCTAAGTACTTTAAAGTTGGTCATTGCTATATTTCAATATTATTAAACATATTTCTACCACTCCAGATTAATAATTCCAATTGATCACACTCATCCATAGTCAACCTATTTGAATAGGTATTTTACTAGGTAGGTATGTTGTATATGATACACATATATATTTATGTGAACTTCCTTAAGGAGTGCACAACATAGAGTTTTGATGCTTATGAATCGACTTAAGGCTTGGTTAAGAGTACTCTTTAAACCTAGGTACTCTAGTACTCTTTATGGAGTACTCTTAACCAAGCCTTAAGTCGATTCATAAGCATCGAAACTCTGTATTGTGCACTCCTTAAGGAAATTTACATATGTATGTGTATCATATACATCATACTAACCAAGTTAATACCTATTCAAATAGGTTGACTATGGATGAGTGTGATCAATTGGAATTATTAATCTGGAGTGGATCAAAATAATATGTTTGATATATATCTATACTTCTAGTAAGAATCCAGTTCCCTACATCCAATTATGTCAAAAAATTCAGAACATAAATTCAATATTATTGTAACGAAAAATTATATAACTTAAAAACTTGTGTCTTTTATATTTTAAGTGTTAAAATCTGGTTCCCGTTGACATTTTTTTCATCACTGAAGTCTTAACCCTACCAATATAAATCACATAAAAGGGATAATATATAAAAAAGATTGAGTTATCATGTTCTTCCCCTGAGGCTTTCAGTTGGTAAGCTGCTTTTTGCACAGAATCTATTGTTCAATACATACAATTTGAATAGTTATGATATCGGCAATACTTACAATGATATCTGCAATATGACTATTGACAGTTCAACATCCGCACTATTGAAATCATTATATTATATACCATCACGGTATCTTCCACAAGCATATAAACAAATATTTTATACTAATATACTATACTATACCATCACTGCCTGTCCCACAAGTGGTGTAACCAGCGAACTAACTGAATGCAATAAACATAAATATAATACTTACCAATAGAAATTTAAGAACTTCAGGATAGGAGGAACATTCTACTACTTAACTGAAGGTGTTAAATGTCTTATTCTTAATATTGTACGAACATCAGCCATTTATGTTCAGTACATTCAATAACTTGCAAAAAAGAGTGGGAAACTTTTTCTCATAGGCATTAAATAACATTTATATTGCAATATAAAAACTATTTTAAAATGGAAACCTTACGTGCAAAACTCTCAGAAGCATTTTTTAATAAAAAACACTTATATTTAGTTCTTCCACATTGACTTTCTTAATCGCGAGCCGGCTTTCAAAAGCTTCCGCTCTCATCATCAGGTTTAAGTCAAATGTTTACTTCTGCAGGATTACTCTTCACAAAACTAAACACGATCTTAATCTAGTCTTGATCTTGATTATACGACGCACGAAGGGACTATGGTCAAAAACACCGCGCTACCGCTAACGCACGATCGGTTTGCGTGTATTTTTGGCCAATAGTCACTCCGTGCGTCGTATGATCAAGATCAAGACTAGATTAAGATTGTGTTGAGTTTTGTCAAGAGTAGCCCTGCTGATCTCAGTAGGTAGTTCATTATCAGAAATGCACGGAGTATATTGTGAGGTAGGATGAGATGATTACCAAAAAGATGGAAGGACAGTTAATCATCAGCAGATCAATAATTTAGAGTAATAGAAAGAGGAAGAGTATAAATATATATGTATCTAGATTCTATTCTATTTATAAGATATTCTATACTGATTTAAATTAATATTATCCGGGATTGCTGGTTCGTCCATCGTATTTATGTCATAGGGTTTGATGAAAATAATAACTATCTTGATATGTGTATAAATTCCTTTATCTTGGGTCATCCCTTTGTGTTATGAGAAATATAGGCAAATTTAATAATATTTTAATATTATTGTTTCAGTTCACAGCTCATATGTTTGTTTGAATATTCATTGAAAATATATTTAAAAATATAATTCATTGAGTGTAACCTCCGATAAATCAAATAATGAGTATATTATAGATATCTATTGAAAAAGGTATTGATTTTCTTAAATGTACATTATTTATTAAATATAGTATTATAACAGCTTAATAAATAAAAATGAGGTCTATGGGATAAACAAACAATTTTAATTGTGTGTAGATCTATTCAGGTTTCAACGAGTAATGTCTTTGTCACCCACTTAATGTCAATCACTTAAAAGTATTTGACAAATGTATTATTACACTGTTTCAGAACATATTATAACTAGTAACTGACTGAAACCTTTTTACTATTAGAAAGTTAAATATTTTTGTAATGAAGGTTTATAGCTGATACAACGATAATTGTGAACATCAAGCGGTCCAACTGACTCCTTCAGGATCACCACTGGAGTCCGGCAGGGCTGTGTATTGGCACCTTTTAACTTTGCCATAGTCATGGTCTACCTGCTCAGAAAATCTGTTTTGGGCACTGGTGGTGTGCTTTTGTCACAGCGAGAAAACAGTGAAACATCTGTGGGAGTGCTGCACGATCTTGAATATGCGGATGATCAAGCCCTTTTTGATATATCCGTGGACGGGTTACAGTTAGTGATGTAACGAATATTCGCATTCGCATTCGCGAATATTCGCATATTTCAAAGTATTCGCATTCGCATTCGCATTCGCAAAAAAATATGCGAATGTTTTGCGAATATTATTTTAGTAATAAAGTATCTGGTCTGTTCCGTGTTGGCCACATTTGTTGTATTGTTTCCTGTGTTCGTTTGCTTGATGATGTTATTATTATTAGGTGAAATATGCATTTGTGGAGATTTAATTTATATGTTTGTTTTAAGTATTACAACTGCTATGAGTATAGGGCCCTACAATAATTTTATATTCTATTTAAGGAATATTTATATCATACTACAAGGTGAACCACACTAAAGTATTCTCTCAGAATTTTCGGGGCTTGAAGACTAAGATCGAGGAGTTTAGAGCAAACTTATTTGCAAATAGTTATGATATAATTGTTCTGACGGAAGCTTGGCTAAATTGTGGCATATTTGACAGCGAACTTTTTCAAAACGAATATACAGTTTACCGCAAGGATAGGGATTTCATGTTGAGTGGTAAAAGGGATGGAGGTGGGGTCTTAATTGCTGTGGATCGGACACTAGGATATTCATCCACTCTTGTTTGGGATGATACTGGTGAAAGTTTTTTTTACCATCATTTTGTATTATTCCTTTGCATAAATCTGGCAGCAAATCGGACGTTCGTAACTACAGACCAATTTTAATTCTATCACCTATTTCAAAAATATTTGAGGGTATGGTTCGTGAACAAATTACTTTTATCCTGAAGCCGTATCTTCTTGTAGAGCAGCATGGATTCATGAGTGGAAGATCGACAGTAACAAATCTGATTTTTTTTCTCAGCTATGGACAATCGTATACAGTTGGATGCCATTTATATCGGCTTTCAAAAGGCATTTGATAAAGTAGAACATCGACTTTTTTCAACTAAGGTGGATTGACTCATATATTTCTGATAGATTGATGACAGTTAAACTTAACGGTTACTCATCTGGCAGTGTTAGTGTTACATCTGGTGTCCCTCAGGGGTCTTCTTTGGGTCCTTTACTTTTCACGATATTCATAAACAACATAAAAAAGTGCTTTGACCACTCAGAGCTTCTATTATTTGCGGACGATTTAAAAATATACTGTCAAATTCAATTATTGTTTGACTATGAAATGCTTAACGAGGACTTGGAAAGACTACACGAGTACTGTAAAAGAAATAACTTGCACTTGAATCTGGAGAAGTGTAATCTGATCTCTTTTACCAAAAATAGAAACAAAATTCGATAAATTTACAATATCCATAATCATGATTTAAAAGAAGTAAATAAGATTAGAGATTTAGGTGTGGTGTTTGACTCTGAGCTTCACTTTGATGATCACGTGAACAAAATTATCGAAGAGAGCAATAAAATACTGGGATTTATTCTGAGATCTACAAAGTTTAGTGAATTTAGGTTATATGAATCGTATTTGTACTTGTACTTATCGTTGTTTCGCTCCAAGCTGGAGGATTGTTCCTCTGTATGGAATCCACATTTTAAAAAATATGTCGATCAAGTTGAGAGAACTCAGTCTAAATTCATTCGTTTGGTTAGGAAGAGATTGCATTATCCTGTATTTATTAAAGATTTGCCTAAATTGGAATTGTGAAGAGATTTGCTGGATGCATGCAACCTGAGAAAAATATGCTTGTCCGAATACGATGTGCCTAATATTTTAGATAGGATTAACTTTAGAATGCTTCCTTTAACAAGATCTTGTTTTCCGTTCTACATTAAAAAAAAACAAAAACGATTGCAGACTCAAGAAACCCTGTTTATAGAATTTTAAAGTGCCAATTACGTCAGGTTTGTGAGAAAGGAGAGTTGAGGGTAGAATAAGATGAAATAAATATAAAAAAAAAATGTATATGTTTGATAAAATGTGAAGTGTTTGGGATAGTATTAATTTTTAGACTGTTTTTTAAATTTTTAAATTTTTGATTTTTCTTTTTTAAGAGTTTTTTTGTATTGTTATTGCATACATTGTTCTTGTCAAATTCATCTTCAGGTGACGCTTGGAAATTTCTCAGACAGCATGGAGTCGGCACAGTGAGGGAACCTTTTAAGACTTGTTCTTTCGACCTCAACACGTTAAATTCTCACTTTGCATCCAGGCCTGTTGAGATAGATCCTATTTTAAAAGCAGACTCTCTCAGAGCCATTTCCAACACAATTTCTTTAAGTTCCGAACCATTTGAACTATCTCCTGTTTCTAGTTATGAGATAAGGAAAATTATATCATCAATCAAGACGTCTGCGGTTGGTGACGATGGGATAAGCAAAAAGATGCTTGATCTGATACTTGAAAATGTACTTCCACTCATCACGCATATTATGAACTTTTCACTCGCCCGGGGTTGCTTTCCATCACAATGGAAGTCTGCTAACATTATTCCGCTACCTAAAAGTAATGCACCCACCATGGTTAAGGATTTTCGACCAATATCTATATTACCCATTTTGTCTAAAGTAGCTGAAAAATAGTCCATTTCCAGCTAACAACTTATCTCAACCAGCATAATCTTCTCGATTCTTTACAGTCTGGCTTTAAAAAGGGCCACAGTACCACTACTGCGTTATTGAAAATTACAGAGGATATCAGATTTGCAATGGAGGAGAGAAAACTCACTTTGCTCACCCTGTTGGATTTTAGTAATGCGTTTGGCAGTGTTGATTTTGATTTACTTCTCGCTAGATTAAGGTCTTTCAATGTCTCTGAAAATTGTCTGCGTTGGTTCAATTCATACCTCACACAACGTTTTCAAAAAATTGTTACACCTGACGGAATCTCAGATAGTATTCTTTTGACTGCAGGCGTCCCTCAGGGAGGGATCCTTTCCCCCTTATTATTCTCAATTTTTGTCACATCCTTAACCAGGAACCTGTCTTGCTCATATCACCTTTATGCGGATGATCTACAACTTTACTCACATTTCAAGTCTGGAGACATTGTATCTGCGATCAACTCAATGAATTTGGAACTGTGTAGAGTCGGACGCTGGTGTGAGCAGAATGGCTTGCTTGTCAATCCTTCAAAGTCACAGGCAATAATTTTGGGCAGTCCTAAACTCATTTCTCATGTTGATGTATCTTCTTTACCCATGTTGTTGTTAAATAACACTTCCATTGCTTTTGTTGACTTTGTCAAGGATCTAGGTGTGTACATTGATAACAAACTGTCTTGGTGGAAGCAGGTCGGTGTGGTCAGTCGAAAGATTTTTGCAACTCTTCATTCTCTTAAGAGGCTTCAAAATTTCCTCTCTATTGACACAAAGTCTTTGTTGATTCAATCACTTGTTCCAATAATAACATCCAATAATGGACTATGCTGACGTATGCTATTTGGATCTCACATCTGAACTTCTTAATAAATTGGAACGTCTTCAGAACGTATGTATCAGATACATCTTTAACTTGAGGAAGTTTGACCACATTTCAGAATACAGATCTCAATTAAAATGAAGAACCATCAGAGAGAGAAGAGATATTCACACACTTTGTCTTCTGTTCAAGGTGTTATCAAATCAAGATGCACCAGTATATCTCAGAGAACGATTTCAATTTGCCTCCTCACATGGTCTGCCACTCAGGTCAGCAAACAATGGTCTTCTTATAATTCCCTCTCACCATACGGATTTTTTCACTTCTTCATTTACGGTCCATGGAGCTAGGCTATGGAACCAACTCCCTTCAGAGGTTCGCACGTCTTCATCATTTTTGGTTTTCAAGAATAAAATTTCACGGCGTTGACACTTATTCGTTTTTTTTTCTTTTTCGTCTTTGGTCGATTAAGGTAGCATTCCTTCCCTTTCCCCTTCCCCTCTCTTTTTGCACAGACATCGTAATTAATTTACTTAATTTACTATTTATTCTTATATCTTTTTATATTTTATATGTGTATGTATCTTCTTGTATATATTTTTTATTTTGAGTATTTATTCTTTTTTGTAGTTTTTTTTTTCTTTTTTCGAATGGTTGACTGGAAGATGTTGCTCTGCAACAAGTCCGCCATTTGACAGAGCACTGTTTCTATTTATTTTTCGTTTCTTGTACAAACTTTGTATTATGTTCTGTCAATAAAGCTTTATTATTATTATTACATTAGTGAAGTGTGAATGTGTTTGTGCGAATGAATGTATTAGGTATGTGTGCGAAATTGGGTGAGCAGCGATTTGTAATAAGAATGGGTGATAGGATGTATTGTGAATTAATAGCTATATTATGTGTAAGATTTTCTATAATTGTTTTGTGTGTTATTGCTGAAGTATGCACTGTTTCGATGTAAGACTATTGGAATGTTTTTGTCGCTTACATGTTTATATTTATATGTCTTTCATCTGTTGTGTACCATGTAAATGAAGAAACAAATCAGTAATTCGGTGAAAGTACCGGATACTTACCCGGTACATTGTGGAAAAAGGTACTGCAAGAAAATATTCTTTAAGAAAACCGAGGAGTTTTGGAATATTTCAAATTCCTATACCATTTTCAAGTCAATATTCGCATTCGCATTCGCATTCGCGAATGTCGGCATGAAATATTCGCATTCGCATTCGCGAATATCCAAAATCAGACATTCGTTACATCACTAGTTACAGTGCAACGCCAATGCTCTTTATGAAAACTCTTTACGCCATGGCCTTCGTATCAACGCTGGTAAAACAGAGTACATTTGTAATAATACATGTACGAGTACTCACACGGTCACACCCTACTAATGGTTGGAAATTCCCAAATATCTCAGGTTAGCAAATTCAGGTAACTGGGAGCAACCATAACGCCAGAGGGTGATCTCCGGTCGGTAATTACCAATCCGCATAGGACCTGCTAGCGGGGCTTTCAATAACATGAACAAAGTTTGGAAGGCGTCTGGACTCAGCATCAGGACAAAATGTCGCTTGTTCAATGCGTGCATCATCCCAATCCTTCTATACGGCTGTGAATCTTGGCATTTAACCAAGGCTCAAGAGCGGAAGATAGTAAACTTTGAAAACAAGTGTCTTAGAAGGATTTTGGATGTCAAATGGTATGAACATGTCACAAATGATGCTGTGCGCTGGCGCACCCGGCAGAGATCTGTAATCTCCGTAATACAGGAGAGACGATGGTCCTGGCTGGGACATGTTCTGAGAATGCCCAATGATAGTTGGCCAAAAAGAGCACTGTTCGTCCGTCCGCAAGGGTTCCGTCTGCCTGGGCGTCCCTCTTTCACAATACACCGTTCCTATGACAACGATATCAGAGCGCGAGGAATGTCGTGGAAAGAGGTGACGCAATTGGCGCAGAGACGCTCTGAATGAAGGAGGCTGGTTTCTGCCCTATGCTCCCGAGAGGAGCGTTGAGGGCGATGAATGAATGAATGAATATGAAGTATCTCAAAAATGTGAGTTAACAATATTTTTTTCACTCCCATATTAACCAAAAACAGCGTAAAGTTGGAAGTTGGAAGTAGTTGGAAGACATTGCATTTTAGCGATAAACTCGCCCTCTGTACATTGAATTGTATAAATGATATTTTCTATGTTAATTTGTATTATTGTAAACAGTGTACAGTGAAGAATAAAATAAATAAAGAAAATTTTCTAAATTAAATTCAAAAGATTAACGGTGATGGCTTCTAATATACCTAATATGGAGGCTTAAAGGCTAGTACGTGTATAATATTTCATAAACGGTTCATGTGTTTATATTACTCGTAGTACTATCTAACAGTCTCAATATAGAAAACCGATAATCAATCTGCTAACTAATAAACGATATCATATCAAATTCCTAATAAATTTATACAATACAAAGGACACATGTAATGTATTAGGCATATTCTTCTTATGATGTACCTATAATATATTTGTTAAAGATTTAGAGGATTATTGTGAATGGTTCGTTTCGTCCTCTCAAGCTTTTATACTCTACAGATTCTGTTTCTACAGAGAAGATTTTACTTGTAACATAGAGACCTCTCTGATTTACATCGTTTTGGTGATCTGATCTGATTAAAAATACGTAAACAGGGGGTTCCGTGGTTCGATCCCATGTGCCAGCAAACTTCCCTTTGACGACACAAGCTTTTAGTTTACTGTGAAAGGTGAATAAGGTTGTATTTGGGTTTATAATAAAACCCAGATATAATAAAAAAATAATAAAAATCATGACATATCATATTTGCAATTTTGGAAATATTTTGTTCATGGATTCCTCGCCAAACAATAAGCTTCTCGAATGAGAAAAAAATCTATAGGTTTTGTAGTGCCCTGTAAAAGACAGGTATTCGTAAAAAATCACACACTAGAAGTTCAACATCTTCAATTCTGCAATGAGGAATGTCATCCAATCTTAATGGTTTTTATGATTGGTACAAAGATGGTACAAACTCACATGTTAATCACTTGCAGTTAGTTTACTAGTTACTTTGTGAGAAATACCGTGAAAGTACGGATAAAGATATAGAACATTGCTTCATTTTACAGTTAAATTCATGTCGAATTACTTATATCTGAATTTCCGATGTATATCTTAATATAAAGTTTGCTTTTAACAATCATTAAATATACCTAAGCAATATACAAGAATGTAACAAACTTAACTTATCATACAACCACCTCAAGCAATCGTTGGAATCTTAAACATCCCTATTAATGTTTGGCAAATAAATTTCTCACTTTCAATTAACTTTGGGAGTACATGGCTGTCTGGATTTATAAGTCAAATTAATGAGAATTTTTATTCTCAGTTTGAAGACTAACTCCATTAAAATTGTGATAAGGTATGAAAGTACTTCATGTAAACCTGTTTATATTTGAATGTATTTAGTATTAATGTACTGTGGATGTTAATTCTGCTGATAAAACACTTTGATACACATCTTGTTTCCTGCAAATTATCATACTTCAGATGTATTAACATCAAGGAAGTACTTACCTGTTAAAAATAGTCATAAGACAACCAATATCTAAATCAATCTAAAGTTCAAATATAGATGAATAAGAATTATATTATTTAGGAATCGAAAACCTATTTTATGACTATGATAAAAAAAACTCTGCCTGAAGGCTAGCTTTAAAGCTAAACATTTTATTTTTTCACTTACGTTTTGGAGATCTTTGCGGATCAAGCTTTGAAGTTACTTTGCCGTTCAAAATTATAGCAAAAGCTTTCGACATAAAACAATTCCTATTTTGTTTATATGATGAAAAAAAGTAATTAAACCCCATTTTTTAAATAGTAATTATACTGAAAACTATGAATGTTATTGATTGAATTTGATAAAACAGTTTTGAATTTGTTGAGTTGTCATAAATTTTACGTTTCTGTTATTTATGAATTAAATATTGCTGTTTTGGGTTCGTCGGTAGCCTGGAGGCAGAGTCTCGACCTTGTGAACAGGGGGTTCCCCTTTCAAGACACAAGCTTAATGTGAAAGGTGTATAAGGTTTATTTGGGTTTATAACGAAACCCAGATATATCTTTTTTTTTAATTGTTAAACATGTTACTTGCTGTTATTTTCTATGATCTAAAAAAGCATGTCACGCATTTTAGTTAGTCATTATGAGACAAGGTTGTAATTTATCATTATATAGAAGCTACCTTAGAAGGAAACATTGTCCCACACAAAAGAGACTCGTCATTAATCACGTGTCTCAGAAACTCAAGAACATAGACTTTGACTTAGGCTCTCTGCCGATTAGGAACAATGCTACCTTTAAATGCAAAGAGAAAGCCACCCTTTTCATCGACGCTCTTGAAACAGTTGAAGGATAGTAAAATGGCTCTAAAGGAACAAAATCCATACCATACCACATATTTAAAACAAACAAACACCACCACTATAATACATTTTTAAAAATGTAAGAAACGGTGGTGCACTTGATTAATATAAAATGCTCTGAATGCATCGAAAAAAGTACGTATGAACGGAAAGACGTTGTTTATATTCTATGTTTTCAAATGAAAGATTGTTAGCGCGATTGATTGTAAATAATATATTAAGGTTCCGTTATTGATACAGTAAAGATGAATTATGGAATATTTTGTACGATCACAGCAAGACAAGACCCACTAACAACAGCCATAGTGTTGGAATACTTTATACATATGAGAAAGAAGTATCTGTGTAGCACATTGCAACGTTGTTATATTTCTGAAATATAATCGCGACTTTCCTTATTTGTTATGTACCTACCTAGTGTATAAAAGAGTCCTTCTGTAATCCCCCTGGCCAAAAACCACCCCACTAATGGCCCTAATATATTATTTTCCGTCTGTATTACTAACTTGCTAAGTTACTCTAATTGACAAAGCACGTGTACATTTGTGTTTATTTTTAATTTGTTTCACGCTGAGGAAATTCTTATGAAAAATAATGTTCATATCCATCTAAATATTTTTTTAACATTTCTCTAGGAAAGAAACATTTTTTGTCTTAATTGACTCGAAGATCCCTTGCTACCACCCATTGCTACTTCCAAGACCTATGGCCAGTCCAAATCAGTTGCTATTACTTGTGTTTTGAATTGAATAATTCAATAAATCACCATTTTCTCCAAATATTTGATTTGCTGTTATTCCACCAAACGCTATCGTTTTTATTAAATTAATATGACATTAAACATAATTATATCCTTACTTTGAGTGAAAACTTCTCAGTTATAAGCAATTTCTCATAAACACTACAAGAGGAATAAATAGTAGTATTTATATTTATGCATCTTTTCATAGCTTTCAGATTCTCAGAACCCTTTCTTTATCCTATTATCCTATTTCTAATAGTTTTATGAAAATTACCACAATAAGCGAGCAATGAAATGAAATCATTAGAATTTGAATAATATGAATAGTATTTTCTTGATGGCAAATTAAAGGTTTTTGTGGAGATAAAATCTTGTACCTTAATTTTAATATTGTTGTATTTCTATTTGCTTGCCTACTTACCTTACTAATCCTACTACCTACTACGTATTACATTATTATTCTACCATTTGATGTTCAGATTAAAGAAATTATACATACCTAAATTATGGTTATAGTAATATTATCATTCAATTCATTCAATCAATTTGGATTCCGCAAGGAGACTGGTACAAGAGATGCAATCCTGAGTCTCAGACTTATTCTAGAAAAGAGAATAACAGTTAATAAAAACACATATATAGCATTCATCGACCTAGAAAAGGCATTCGATAAAGTAGAATGGGAACAACTTTTTAACACTCTAAACCAGATAGGAATGAGTTATAAAGACAGAAGAGCAATCTGGAGCTTATACAAGAACGAAATGGCTGTGATCAAAAGCGGAGAGAGCTGCGCAGAAGCAAGGGTCGAACAAGGCGTAAGACAAGGATGCTCAATGTCGCCAGCTCTCTTTAACTGCTATATACAGCGAGCCATTGATGAACTGATAGAAGAAATGAAGAACTGGACAGGAGTCAAAATAAATGGGAAAAAGGTCGACATGATCAGATATGCTGACGACATAGCACTGCTCGCAGACTCCGAGATGGAGCTGAACGAAGCCTTAGGAAAAATGGAAAGTATTCTGTTGTCAAAGTACAACATGAAAATAAATAAAGAAAAAACAAAATGTATGGTCGTTGGAAAAGAGGAAGCGACTGCGAACATTGCCATAAATGGAGTGAGCATCAAACAAGTAAGTGAATTCGTGTACCTGGGCAGCAGAATAAACCAGGATGGACGCTCCAAATCGGAAATTGTAAGCAGAATAAACCAGGCAAGGATTGCCTTTAACAAAAAATCAAAGATATTGGAATCCCCAAATATTGACTTAAGCGTAAGGAAGAACCTTACTAAAGCCTTTGTATGGAGCATTCTGCTTTATGGTTGTGAGACATGGACCATCAGCAAGAGTGAAAGCGGACGGTTGGCGGCCTTTGAGATGTGGTGCTACAGACGCATGCTCAAGATCCATTGGTCGGAGCACGTCGAAAATGAAGAAGTATTAACCAGGGTAGGCGAAAAAAGGCAACTCCTTAAGAGAATCAGCCAACAACGAGCTAACTGGATTGGCCACAACATCAGGCATCCAGGACTACTCATCGCCATCGCAGAGGGTAAGACCGAGGGGACAAATGGCAGAGGCCGACCAAGAGACGCATATATGGACCAACTGAAGAGAGACATGAACTGTGGCTCATACGTAGAGCTAAAAAGACTGGCTGAGAATAGAGACGAATGGAGAAGAAAAACCAAACTCGTTGCAGACCAATCCAGTGGATTGTAACTCATTATATATAATATTATGTCTCTGGTTTTGACAAAACATTATTTCCATGGCAACGATAAATTAGAACGACAGAAAGTTATTTTGACATAAATTTGGTCTTAAAGAAAAGACTCACTCCCAATTTGCGTTCTTATAATCTCCCATTTTAAATTTTGCCAGGAAAATTTTATAATGTATACTGGTTGAGTTATTAAAATTATATCTCAAAAAATGTCATGCTTTGTAATGGTGTTCTGTCGTATAAGATGAACAAGAAATTTGACATGGAAAAAGACTTTGTGTGCAAGTCCTTTTACTTTGTTAACCTTTGTCTTAAGAAACATCATAAAATAAACCATAACGAGGAATATGACAAAATAAAAGCAGGTGTATAGATAACAAATATATTACATATTTCAGTGAATAAAGCAGGGACGTGACATATTACAGACCCATAACTTTCGTGTTGGCGAATTCAAGGATAACAGACAGTACCTAGTAGATATAGACGACATAATATATGTATAGGCAATTACATATATTACAAACTTTATTCTCATAAAGTGAAAGTATTGATACCTGATGTAATTAATTCTGTCAGCACAACTATTGATACGGAGAAAAAATACAATTATCTATATTTCTATGATATGGTGGATTAAATTATCTTCTTTCACCCTTTTTATATTCTTCTTGTGAACAAAGCAAAGAATAAATTTTATTTCATTCATAGAAATTTAAGTAGCGATTGTGAGTTAAATGTTCACTTTTGGAAGTGAGTTGTGACGTTACAACTCCATTCAATTTAGTTTCGAATCATTCTTACAATAATGTTGCTCGCCCATATTTATAATAATATATGTCGTTTTAAATTATTCGAAAAGTTGCTGGCAATAAGGTAAATGGTGCAATCCGACCAATAATTGCAAATAGAAACATATCCACCACAGCTAAAAGGTTGGTGCACTCTGCTATCTTAGTGCCAACACTTATGTATGCAAGTGAGACGTGGACATGGTTAAAGAAGGATGAAAGTGGCATAAATGCAGTGGAAATGAGATCATTGAGAAGGATGTGTGGTAAAAGTCTGAGAGATCGTGTGCGTAATAGTGATATACGAAAGGAATGTGGAATGAAAGTTGGTGTAATAACAAGAATGAATGTAAATAAGTTAAGATGGTTTGGGCAGGTGGAAAGAATGAATGAGGACAGAATGACTAAGAAGATATATTTGGCTGAGAGGAATGGTGTTCGGAGATTAAATGGCAAGATCATTTAAATCAAATCCTACAGGACGGTCACGTGTTGAGCACATTGAACAGGAGAGCATGCATGAGGAATTGTATGACAGTGACGGAAGTGAAATATGTATGCAAGGATAGAAGGACGTGGCGCTTGATCCTTTCTGCCTACCCCGCGAGGGAAGCGGCGTGATGGTATGTATGTATGTATGAATCATTCGAAGTTGGGATGGCATAATTGGGTGAATGGAAAACTCGTACATATACTTGTATATTTTGGTGTAAATTGAGTAATGTAATTCTTACCGTAGCGTTACATTGGTGTCACATGACTGCTATACTGCAAAAGAGGGTCTGACAGATTGTCGGAAGTCTAGTGGATGAAATAGTGATGCTTCTTAAACCATGTTCCCTTACTAGCCATTAGCGCAAATCTTGAGACTTACCTATCAACAGAAAATTATAAATTTTATTGAAAAAATATTTTGTATAATTTTTTTATATAGGTATATTATTCACAAAGGGATTGTTATCATTATTATTATAACTACCTATTGACCTACCTATTTTTTTTAACATATTAACAATCATTTTTGAAATCTGAAGTTAGTAAAAAAATAATCCAACTCAAAACTATTTCTAATACAATAAGTCTTTTGTATAAGCCTCATCGTCTTTATAGAGATTTGATTAAATTCTATATTCAGATTTTCATTTTTTATTATTTAATTTATTTTATCTTTTGTATTGCTTTATAATCAAATTAAATGAAAAGTAACAACAAAGAGCAAATAAAATGAAATGGAATATTTTTTTCATTATAAATAGCATTCAGCATTCCTTCAGGCTGTGTATACTAGCGCCACGCTGCGGCCGTTCTAAGAAGCTATCATAATCACGTAAAATAACTCTTCCCCCCCAAACACACCTGTTAGAAAGCACTCTAACGCTTTCTCGCTCTAACACTCCGGAAATCAATACAGTTTTCATTTGGAGTACACTATTTGAATTGCGCGGTTCTAATTATTTGCAAGGTTTTTTTTTAATTTTTATTATATATCTTAAGTCTACAAAATATAAGGGAAGATTTACATGACATATTTGTCAATGTTGTAGTTGTATAAATTTGTGAGAAAAACGAATATTATCTGGAGACATTTATAATTGTTATATCTTTTCATTTAGTTTTAATATCTAAAAATAATTTTAATACGAGCGTAATTTCTGAAAGGACACAAATAATTTTAAAAGGAATACAACAACAAAAGTCCATCCCCGAAGGTTTAACGTTTAAAAGGTGGATAAAAGGAATGAAAATGATATATCAATTAAATATAATTACGCTAGTTTCTAATTGGTTTTAAAAATATTAAAGTATTTTAAGTTGGTCCGTATTTCTTTTCTTTAAGGTTTTTATTTCACAATATCTTTTGGACTATTAATAATTGTTTCGTGCATTTCATTCTCGTTAAGTTTTTGTTTTGACATTCTATATACATTTTATTTATTGACATATTATCTATTATTATTATATTATTGACATTATATCTATTATTATTATTGTATTATTATATTCATTATTCTATTTATTTTTATTAACAGTTATCCCATTTATCGTATATTGATTTTATTTATTTTTTAATATTATTATACAAGGGTATATTTTATATTTTAAATTGATTATTGTATTATTATTCACGAATTTGTTTTAATTTGTAATTCAAATTTGAATTCCTTTAATTATTATTATTGTTTTTATCTATTATTATTTTATACGCGGCGGCAGAATTGCCATCCACACTTCTCAGCATTATACAACCAGATAAGTCTCCATATGATCAGTCATGATCACACAAAAACTTAACAGTCTAATGCCGGGAAAAATTCACCTATCCAGATATACAGGATATCAAAGGATTAGGCTCAAAACGCGGGATCAAAATACCAGCATTGTGTCTGAAATATCTGTGTTCAGAAACCTTTTTACAATATTACAAGTGTTTATTATAATAGATTTTTGAATTTTAATGTACAAATTAACCGGTAAATCTAATTTTTGTAAATTATTTATTAAAGATTTCGGAGTTACCCCTGTAGCTGACATGACTAAAGGTATTATATAAACGGACCTAGAATGCCAAATATTTTTTATTTCTCCTGCTAGTTCTGTATATTTACGTATTTTTTCTGCGACGGTTGTTTGTATATTATGTGTATTTGGGACAGCGATGTCGATTAGGTACGTTATTTTATTACGTTTATCATGTAATACTAAATCGGGTCTATTATGATGTATTTGTCTATCTGTTATTATGGTTTTATCATAATAGAGCCTATAATTATTATTTTATTATTATTATCATATTATAAAATTATTATTGTTATGTGGTTATTGACTTCTTTCATTTTGATTTATTGAATAATTTTAAAATTTATAATGCATCTATTGATTTTATAATGATATTTTTTTTATTTTATTTCTTTTGTTTATTATTTCAATTGTTATTATAGTATTCCCTGATTACTGTTTGATCTTCGACACTACAAATTATTTAATATATTGTTATGTCATTGTTGTGTCTACTACATATGTATTTTGTTAACATGTAAAAGGCTTGTTGCCGTGTATGTTTAAATAAATAAATAAATAAATAAATAAATATCCACTTTGATGATAAAACATTTCTCACAAATACCAAACGATTCAGAAGACGAATCAATAGTTACAGATGTTTTTGGATACTTTTTGGGAACCTTAATATTAGTATAAGGTGTAGATATAATAATAATAAACTTTATTGCACAATAAGGAGCATACATAATTACCAAGTTATATAACAATGTGATACCAAAAAAATGATATTGTGCAATGGGCGTGTTTATCGCTGAAGCGATATCTTCAAAACTATTCCATAATTTTTGAGAAGCCAATAGACTTGCTATTACATGTAATCAATATGCAGGTCATCCTGTCCGTACCATTAAAAATATAACATTCAAGATAGGTGACATAATTCATTGCTGAATCGATGGTGTTGAATTCTTACTCGTGATGTTTTTCAAATGTCTGTCTTTTACAGAACACTCGAATACATACAGGAGAGAGTGGGAGTTTTATACCTACTTTGTCAGGAACTCCATTGAACAGATTCTGATGTTTTTTTCAGGGCGGGATAGCTAGATTAAGATGATAGCAGAAGATTTACAGAATTCGGTAATAAATAAGAGTGCTCTTATAACTTCTAATGAAACTTGTCAGGCATAACGTAAACTTATCGGTGACGATACTTCATTTTTTTTATTTACGGATTTACGATACTGCAAATGAAACCGCATAAATTGAGAGTTTATATACTTATTAAAATCATCAGGTTGGTTTACCGTTGGTACAGAGGATGGTGATTTATCTTTAACTTTAAGCAAAGCGGATATAATATGTAGTATTATTATCAAAGCTAATCCTGGGACAAGCTAGAATTACTGTCTCTATCTCCACAATACCTATAGCTACAAATTGCTCAAGGGTGAAATATTATAAGAACGTTAAAATATACAATCGCAAGAAAATATATTTCTTATATTAATTTAACAAGTTTTTCCCATTTAATTTTATCTAATGATGAAAGTTGTCCATTTAATATTCAAATGTCAACATCTTATGCAATTAAACTTGACAATTAATTAATTGACCTAATTGAATATCAATTCACGATTTTAATTTTTATTAATCACCTGTCCATTGCTTATTAATATTATTATCAATTATTTATTATTACTATTTCGAATTTGATATATTATTTCATAATCTATTTATATGTTTTAATTTATGTGTTGTTTATTTCAACTTTTATCTCAATTTTTTTGACATATATTTGAAATCTGATGAATTTGACTATTATTATCTTGGACTATTCTAAATGGATATTTACCTATTTAAATTTTTGTTTTTGTTTTTTGTATATGAAATTTTGTCTTTTATTGTTTGTATTCATCAAATTTTGTCCAATCTCTGTATAAATTGATGTGATTATTTTATTCTATTACTATTGTTGTTTTGTTCAAATTACTACTATTTTTGTTGCATCTTAATGTTTATTTTTATAAATTTGTACCAATTCATTTTTTATCATTTTTATTATTATTGTCTGTGAATTTTTTTTTAATTTGTTATATGTTTAACGTGTAAAAGGCTCACGCCGTGTACAAGTGATAAATAAATAAATACAGTGACTTGAAGTTAAAATTTTATTACCGACTTTATGATTTTCCTAATTACAGGAATAGATTAATAAAGTTATTCGCTGTGTTGGTGTTTAGGCAGTAGAATTCCGTAGCGAAATAAATAAAACAATAATGTCATATTATTCTACTATTTGATTTATTTAACGAGAGAGACGTCGGTCGTCTTGTTGGGACATTGTCAATGGATTGAATTAAACATTTGTTAGTAAAAGTTAGTAAATAAAATAGCTTCGAATGTTTGGAGTGAAAAAACTTTAAAAATACCACTAAAAATATTCTAAAATACGCGACCAAGGTTTCAACAAGTATCCTGTCATTCTCAAACGCAAAGTTTGTAAGTGTGGAAAAAATACCACAAAGTTACCACCAAATCAATAAATAATATTAAAATAGCTACCGAAATATATAAAATATTAATTCTAATTCACCATTTTGTGAAAAAGCTATTTTTTTACAATCCAGTAGGGTTACTGCCGACAAAATCTAAATACGATCTTATGTAATCTTAATCATACGACGCACGAAGTGATTATTAGTCAAAAATACATGCATACCAATCTCGCGGTAGCGGTAGCCCGGTATTTTTTTACCATAGTCCCTTCGCGCGTCGCGTCGTATGAATAAGATCAAGACTAGATCAAGATCGTGTTTAGATTGTGTCAAGAGTAACCCTGCAGGATTTAAACAGTTCACACAAATATTATAGCAAATATTAAACCAATCTAGTTCCCGTTAAATCACAAGCACAAACACGAACTATTATAAGAAATCCTTATATAATTTATAAGGGTTTACATGCATATTTTTTGAAATTGAAGTGACTTAGTTTCAAAGGAATCAATTCATTCTTATCATGGACATTCTAATTAAATTTTGTATCATTTCTGGATATCAGATATAAAATAATAATATTTCATAGTCATTATTATTTAAGTCAACACCAAAATATAAACAAAACTTGTTGCTAAGTCTAATTGTGTTTTCTTAATCTGAAAAGTTTGATGGAATCAATCAAGTTTTACGGAATCATTTTCAGCGAGATATTTTAAAGCGACAAGAATGTAAATGAGCTTATTTAGAACAAGCCTAGAGGATATTACGAATTTAGCAAAATAGAAATCGATTTTATGTATAAAACCGTCTACTTCACACACGTAATTCATTTTATTTTGTTATCATAATATTTCTTATGACTAAGATTTTTTCTATTTATCCCTATCCTTGCTTGCAATGAAATTAAGTACTTTAAATATCTTCCAGTGCTTTTAAAATAAGATCCCATGATGGATAATATATGCAACTCATTGCTGGATTGAATATCATATATACATGTTTTATACATGATGTTTTACAAATACTTACATATTTCAAGACGTAAGAAAACTCAGAAAGGAGTAGGAGACAAGTTCTATTCCATTGATTTCGTTTCTTTTTTTTACGAGATCTTGTTTTTTGATAAATTTGATTATCGACCACCCTTTACTACTTATTTGACTTTTTGTGTAAAATATCTTGAAAATATTTCATTGAAGTTGTTTTCCTTAAAATTCCCTCTAATCAATTTTCAGGTAATAGTTAAGTAGGTAAATACCTACACAATGATATAATATTTAGATTTATAACTTCTAAGAACTAAAGCAATCATTTCTTAATTTACAATTTGGCGTATAGCTGTTTATTATTAAGAGGTTGATGATATTCCTTGAAGTCAGTTTTGATTAAATAATTAGTGTAGCGTTTTGTTCACGCAGGTATATCGTTACATTTATATTATTATCGAAATCAGCTATTAACCTACAACTTTATCAATATTGATTTGTGTTTTTAGAAACAAATAATCAATTTTCATAGCAACGTGTACATGGACATATTAAAACCATGAAACAATAGATAATCTCATTCCCGTGGAATTGAAAATGAAACGAATTTGTTACCACTTACATAGAATTCCAATTTCTATTAAGTCTTTGTTGTACATACATACATCTTGTCCGATGAATATTTTTGTACAATAATTATGGTATGCAAAAGATGACAGCATTAAAAAAGCGTACCATAATTTTATTCTGAAGTGAGAGGAAAATAATAATCTGATAATAATGAAGGAAATAAAAAAATAGTAACATGAAGAAAAATTAATTTGGAAATAGACGTAAAATAAATTACAACAGTAGACTTAAGAATGGTTATATATAACATAACATTATATGCGTAGATAATTCACACAGATCGAAATAGTCCTAAACTAAGATATGAATTATCTTATATCTTATTATATCTTGTATTATGATACCATAATACAAGATATAATTATCTTATTATATCTTGTATTATGGGTACTAACGTGACTATTCACATGTAAATAATGCACTAAGTCCGTAAACATTTGAGTTCGTCGGTAACCTGGAGGTGGAGTCTCGGCCTCGTTAACAAGGGGTCCGTGGTTCGATACCAGGTACCGGCAAACTCCCCTTTCACGACACAAGCTTTTAGTAGCTTACTCTGAAACGTGTATGAGGTTGTATTTGGGTTTATAACAAAACCCAGATATATCTTTTTCAAAAAAAATGTAACACTCAGACCTAAGACTACTTCAAATAGGTCATTCTTTACTTTGCGCTCACCGGGAATCGAACCTGGGACCTCGTGAATCAAAGGCAAGAACGTTACCTCTGCGCCACACCGGCCGTTATATCATCACTTTTATTTACACTATTTTTCCTTTCCCAAGATTTTTATGTAATATATTAATATTATGTAATATATTAAATATAATTATAATACAATAAATTTTGATAATTTTAATCAAACCCTGTTTATGTAGTAAAGTGTTCGGTAAACCCTCGGATAAAAAATAAGTTCCACCATTCTTTTCTGTATGTTTTCGAGTGTCACAAAAAACAGGTAGGTATTCATTAAAAAGCACGTGTAAGACAAGCAACAGGTTCAATTCAGCGATGAGGCATGGAACCCATCCTGAAAGTTTTGTTTTCATTGTAATGTCGATAATAGGTGCATATCTATACCATGCAGTTAATCTCCTGGTTACTCTGCTTGTGGAAGATATTTTTTTTTTTTATTTATTTTTATTTAAAAAAATGGGCAACAAACAATAAAATTTTACAAAATATAACATAATTACTGTAGTGTTTTGTTATAATGTGGAAAAATATTTATTTTGCGGGAGCGAAAAATGTACGTATGACAAATTTTAATGTCAAAAAATTTTGCCAGTAATGACAATAAACACTCAATATCAAAATCGTTGTGCAAAAGGCTATACATTGTTTTAAATATTTGTCAGGAAATTAATACAATTGAATTCACAGTGATAAATAAACTTAAAGAACATTAAATACACTGTTTCAGTAATAGGTACATAAATTCGAAGATGCAGAAAACGAATGGATTTATTAAAGTCTATTAATTTTACAAATAAACAATATAAAAACTTGAGATTGAATCCCACTTAATGTTAAAAGTGGATAGAAAGTAATCAGTTTTCAACCAATTAAAAATGCGTGGAAAAAATTATCATAATTGCAACTCAAACACAAAATTCAATACAAGTACATTAATGTCTACAGTTAGAAATAAAAATATGAAATACTACACGAGACAACTGACTGAACATAGCAAAATATTGAAAAGCACCAAAAATACAAACATTAAGCTCTGTATTGTTTAATGCAATGGGAGGCAAACACACATAATAACTAAACATACACAACATTAGTCGTATTGTCTCTATTGTTAAAGGATTCATGCATTATGCATCAATATCGCTGGCAAAATAAATCAAAGTCGTGACGAAACGAACCTTACATATTACCAACGAGCAAATTAGTTTACCAACTCGACGCCAAGTTTGCAGCTATAAAATTAATGTTGTGCTGTGAAGAACCAAAAGCATTTTACTTGGATAAACAATATCTACTTTGCTACAAAGTAAGTGTTATAATATTCAACATAATATAAATGTACGTACAGAGTAAGGAAACTAATATTGTATCTCGTGTAATGATAATCTAATATATAAAAGGAAGACGTGTGTGTTACAACACTTATAACTCAAGAATGGCTGTACCGATTTAAATGATCTCTGATTTGTTGGATTCTTCTCCGCCCGGAATAAACTATAGGCTATTAAAACATCTTACAAATTCACGGGAAGAAACAATATGAAGAAAATTATTTACGCCATACATTTTTAATTTCAAAAATAAAAACAATATGGAGAATTATCGCGCTATTAGCGCCCCCACGTCGCCTGTTGCATTGTGCTAACATAATCCGTAGGTTCTGCTATATTAAGAACCAAATTACTATAACTAATATGAACGAAATGTGTACTAATATTTGTTTACTATAATTCGGTAGTTACATGGCAATAGGTTGTATCTCACTAAAACATAATTTTACAGGAGAGCAAAAACAAAGTTTGCAAAAGAGATATTTCAGCCAAATTTCGAGCATTATATATCAAAATGAAGGTAATTATTATTTCTACAAGATAGATGTAACATTCTCTTAATAATTTCTTCTACAAGATGTATGTAACATTCACTTAATAATTTCTTGCAATTTAAAAATATTTGAGTTTTTTTGCCATGTTGATGAAAACAATCTTTCTACATGTCAATAAGTTACGTCTTTTCTCTCTTTATTCTGACTATAAAGAGACATATCCTTTTGCCACACCAAATATTACACTATTTTGAGCATTTTATGGAACAAACTTGAAAACGCAAAAAATGTGAGATACAACCTGTACTGTTTGCTCCCTCGAAGATCACTGGCTCTGGCTCACACCAAACAGCAACTGGCTTGCTATTTCACAATACTCCAGTTCTTATACTGTTCTGTGTCAGAGACAATGTACCTGTCAATTTACATTGACAGTCCCACACACCACAGATGTACAATCTGTGGATAGTTTACCAATGTGCATACACTACAATTACCATTAAACATATTTCTTGTACTTGACCAGCCCATCTTTGAATTCATTATTATTATTGCCAGTACAGTACAAACACAGAAAGAAAAAAAGAAAAGAAAAGAAAAAATAAACAAATATTTCATTCCTGTCTAATGTGGCTCCTAAAAAGGCTCCTGGACATACAGAATATGTCCACGGACCTCACCTTCTCCAAATTGTTATATGTGGTAACGCATCGATGTAGTGGCGAGTTCTGAGCAGCGTTAGTACTTTTTTTACTTAAGAAGAAAGTCGAGGTGTGTCTCGTTCGTCTATTTGGTATGTTAAAAGTAATTTTTGCTAAAAGGTCTGTACAGTCAATATTTGAGTTTATTAAATCGTAAAGGTACAAAAGGTCTGAATTTCTACGTCTTGTATGTAATGTCTGTAATTCATTTTTGTAGTTGTTGCCAAATTTGTAGTTCATATGTTTCAAAAATATATGTTGAATCCGTTCTAAGCTGTCAATGTAAATGTTATATTGTGGATTCCAAATGACAGACGCATGTTCCAATTGACTTCTAACAATTGTGTTGTATAATACATTAAATGTTTTCACCTGAGTGAATGGTTTGCATACTCTCATTAGGAAAAATTGAGGGTAGTCGTGGTGTGGGAAGGCGGCAGATGTCCTGGCTGAGAAACATCCGAGAGTGGACCGGAGTTCGGAGGGTGGAGGAGTTGTTCCGGCTGGCACAGAACAGAGAGGCCTACGCCAGGGTGATAGCCGACGTCGGGGGGACCTGACATGGCACTTTGAGAAGAAGATTAGGAATCCCAACATTTTGTAAGCCTTTAAAGTAATCGTGTCAATGTGTTTGTCAAATAATAGCTTACTGTCCAGTTGCACACCCAAGTCTCTACAGTCTGATTTTTCAGCTATTGGCTCCCCATTGATTTTATATGTGAATGGTACTGTACTTTTTTTCCTGGAAAATGTAATCTGGTGACATTTTTTTACGTTCAGTAACAGTTTATTGGAGATGCAATAGGAAGTCAATCTATCAAGGTCACGTTGTAGATTCTCACAGTCAGTAATGTCTGTAATAGTCTTGTAGATTTTCATATCATCAGCGTATAGTACGTAATTACTGTCCCTAAAACATAATCCAATGTCATGTATATAGATATTAAATAAAAGAGGTCCCAAATGGGAACCCTGAGGGACACCCGATGGTACCTGTGTTGTTTTCGATAGATGACCGCCGTACTCCACTATCTGACTTCTATTGGTAAGGTATGACTTTAGCCACCTCAGAAGATCTCCATGAATACCCAAGATTTTAAGCTTATTAATTAGAATGAGATGGTCCACCTTATCGAACGCTTTTGAGTAGTCTGTATATATTGCGTCGGTCTGTCTCTTGTTATCAAGGTTGTCATGTATGTCGTTTAAAAAAACGTTTAAATTTGTAGCAGTAGAGCGTCCCCTGACAAAGCCATGTTGTTTTGGATCTATATGAGTTTTGACCGCAAAGTACATTTGATCATACACAATTTTCTCCAAGAGTTTACTTAGAATGGGCAACTTGGAAACTGGTCGGTAGTTGGACACATCCTTCAAGTTTCCACCCTTGGGTATAGGAGTTACCAAAGCCTGTTTCCATCTATCAGGGAATGTGCCGCTGCGTAGTGATTTTATAAAAATATGATAAACTGGAATTGTCAGAGAGCTACTGCAGGACTTCAAGAATATGCCTGGTAAATCATCATTGCCCTGACTCTTCATTGTATCAATTGAATTTAAAAGGTTAGACACTGTTACAGTGTCCAAGTGTATATTTGCTACAGTCTGACACCCCACAACCTCCCCACCACAATGTGGAGTAGAAAGATCAACAGGAGTGAAGACAGAAGCAAAGTATTCTGACAAAATACCCGCAGACTCTTGTATGCTTTTTGCTGTATATTCCCCATTATTCAAAAACTGAATTGAGTCGGCATTACGTTTTTTTGTTTTAATGTAAGACCAAAATTTTTTAATGTTAGTTTGAATAGAGTTTTCCGTGCTAATTAAATATCTTTCTTTGGCAATATTTGACATTCTTTTTTGCCTTTTTCGGAGAAGAGTGAAAGTTTGATAATCCAACGGATTGTGAGTTCGCTTCCACCTTTTGTGGTATTTTAATTTCTCCTTCTCTAATTTTATTAGTGAAAAATGAAACCATATTGGATATTTTTTTTGGTGTATAATTTTTGTTGGTATCATTTTGTCAATCATTTCATGCACAATTTGGTAAAAAAAATCTGTGGCAGTATTCACATCATGACAATCAATAACAGCTGACCAATCAGTATTTTCAAGTTTAGAATTAATCAACTTATAGTCGCCCTGTTTAAAAAGCTTTATACAGAGGGAGGATACATTATTTACCTTCAAATTAGGTAGTTGAAATTTTAACTGCAGTGGTTTGTGAAAGGGGTCCTCATGTACAAGTGAGGTATCTGACCAACTTATTTCTATAGGTATATTTGATAGTACCAAGTCTAAGACATTACCACAGTGATTTTTGATTTTGTTATATTGATCTAGACCTGAAAATGATATGCAGTTTAACAATTCCTTAGAACATATGTCATAATTGCTTTCACCCAGATTGTTCCAATGAATATCTGGCATATTGTAATCACCGACAATAATAAATACATCATCTGGATATTGCACCGTTTTGTCTCTGATAATTTCTGTTTGAGAATTCAGAAGAGCCAGCCTTTGAGATGTTGTAAGTTTTGAACTGATACCTGGAAGATATGAGCAACATATATGAATTGAGTTATTTTTTGCAAGTACGTTATCTAATGTAACCCATATATCCTCTACTTGAGAGGACCAATTGACGTTGGTGTAAACCCTCAGTTCCTTTTTCACTCCTACAAGTACTCCTCCACCTATTGATTTGCCAGTTGTATTACTATCCCTATCCATTCTAAATACCGCATATCGTTTATCAAACAATTCTCCATCATATATACCGTCAGTTAACCACGTCTCTGTTATAAGTACAATGTCAAAGCTGTTCAGTGTAATGTTATGGTAAAATTCGTTAGTTTTAGTCCGTAGACCTCGCACATTCTGGTAAAATATCGAAATCTGCTCAGCGCCTGCGCCAGTTACCAAGCACAATCAGTTTATTAATCCACATATTTAAGTAATAGTATATAGCAGGAATAACCACAGCAGACAGGAAAAAGAAACTAATATGTGTTATCAAACACATTCTTACTCTTAAACTAAACAGGATGAAACTATAAACAAACAGAAAAAGACAACTATACAAGAAATTATAAACATATTATGATAGTATACATAAATACACATATTATCTACAGTGTAAGAATTATTGCTAGTAACACCATTATAAAGATATTGTGATAGTATACATAAATACACATATTATCTACAGTGTAAGAATTATTGCTAGTAACACCATTATAAAGATATTGTGATAGTATACATAAATACACATATTATCTACAGTGTAAGAATTATTGCTAGTAACACCATTATAAAGCATTTTTATGTGTTAAAATTATTATGAAAGGAATAATAAAATCCCATTTAACATTACGTCAATATTACAACTACATGATAATAATTTTGTTATGAAGCATATTACAAGACTTTAACTGATAAACGCATACCTCTTTTTTCCAGAATAGTAGATAAATATTAAGATTATGTTTCCAATAAATTAAAATTACACATTTCCCGCCATTTTTTTGTAACTTTTCTAGTGTAGCTACTGTAAAATATAAGTAGGCATTTGTATAACATCTATAGGTGTACCTATCACTTTTTATTTATTTATTTATATATTTATTTACGGCTAATTAGCCTTTTACACAATATTTTTTTTTACATAGGTACAATATCATAACAAAACAAAACATAGGTACCAAACACAATATTAATAAATCAATATTACAAACATATATAAAAAACATGGGTAGGTATATAAAGGAGGAAGGGTTCCTGCTAAGATGTTGATTCCTTACAAAGTTAATTAATTTTAATAATTAATTAATAATTAACATACATAATTCCTTTTCAATTACAAAGACCCTTAGACCCTCCTTCACAATACTTAGTAGATTATTTAGGTTTGTTCTTATGTTATTAATTGTCCCTCGCGCTTTGTGTATTGATTGTATTTTATATGAATGCAGGACATTTTTTTTTATTAAATCGTTTATATTGATTTACAGAAAAAAACAAATAAATAAATAAATATATAGCTATTTCATTTCCACACTATTCAATTATGTTAGATAATTATGTATACATATTATTTTTTATTATTTATTACTTACAACATCACGGTACCTCTCACTATGGCGTAGTTAGTATGCTAAGAGCAAACAGTCATTTTCTCTGTACCATAAAAAATAAAACACTCAGGAAGGGTGGATTACACCATCATAAAATTCTTCTTCTTCTTCTCCTTTCAGTGCCATATCAGGTCCACCCGACGTTGGAGAGCACTCTAGAAAATGCCTCCGTATTTCGTGCTGTTCGGTCCAGTTTTCCCACCTGCGCTTTTCCAGTCCATTATTGTATATAAGCTTAGCCACGACATCCATTTTCTTCCTACTCCACTATATCCATTAATTTATACATTGTCATCACTAAATATAACAGATTCAACTTAATTTACTTATACTTAATTTAAGCACATCAAATTAATTCAATATACAGTGAGTTTCCTTCCTTCCTCTGTTTTAAAAAAAAGAAAAAATAAAAATCTAATACTTAATATAAAAAAAGAGTTGCCAATTTTCCTTATAAAGACATCGATTTACAATGTTTTGTTTATACGCGTGCTATTACATCGTCATTAACATTATGGCACGAACATTAAAAGTAAATTAGTTTTTTTATGATATGATTCATGGCGTGACCCTTGTCAGGGGGAACTTATCACTATGGTAGCTGAAAAAATATATTTTATCAAAAATACCTTTGATGTACGAAAAGAAGAGTACTCAAAACATTTCATAACACCTGTCTTTAACAAATTTTTATTTCAGTTGTTTATTTATTATATAATTAGATACACACCTACACAATAAATTAATAATGTTAAATTGAAGTTCTTGTCTCATAATAGTCACGTAATTATTGTACGAATAATATACATAGCACTTATTAATTCCTGAGGAAGTCTGTAAAATGGAGGTTTTTTATTGAAAGAAACAACTTTTGATTTTTGGTCGAGTACCTACCATACCACAAAGAATTAAGAAATTCAGTAGGTTTGGTATGGTTTCTTAAAAGCTTTTATTTAACTTTTTTCGCAAGTTGTGATACCTATCACATTTGTATGGAAAGTGTAACATTTTGTAACATATATTACACTTTATGAAAGTAATACAATAAGGTAACACAAAAATACTTTAGTGACCTACTAGAGGAAATAGATGATTTTATAATTATGCACAATAATACAAAATGTATTAGAGGAATGATTCTTTGTGTAATTTTTTTTGTAAAACGTATTCATGCGTGAGATAAATTTAAATTGAAGTGGATAATTAAATTGAAATTTTTCAATATTTGGGACCATTCCCGATATATAGGTAAAGGTTGATTAAAACTTAATAGATAGCTGATACCTACCTACAATCTAGTATATAAAATTCAAGTCCTATATGTAATAATTATTAATTTTCCCCCGTCATTCAACGGGTGAGTAATAAGGTTCTAATAATACATACACATCTGACGCGCCCTACTTTCCCCAACTCGCCACCGCACAGTACGGTGTCGTATTATGGAAGCAAGGCGGGGGGAGGGCGCATGCTCACGAAATCTGCATTGCCGCCATGTTGGAAAATGGCTGCCATACATGCGGATCACTGATGTCACGTTGACATGAAATTAGTGGAATGTCTTAAGACAAAATAATATATTTAAACAGTAATTTTTAAAAATTAAATCAATTAAAATCATTTTTAAATATGTGATAAGTTCGAAATAATATTTATTTCCGTTTGATGTTGCAGTGAAAACGGGAAATATGACATCCGGAAGAGAGTTTTAAATGTTTTTTCCGACATCCAATGTAGATTTGTTTTCTCTACTTTTACCATCGCCTTTAGAATTTTCTCTTTGGCTGCTTTGAAATGCGAAACACATCCGTGTGTGTTTTACTTTTTATCTACAATGTTACGACTGGTGAGTACATTCTTTTTTAATTTTATTTTTATTCACAAAAAATACTTTTAATTCATTATTCAGCTGCATGCAGTAGTATACTACCATCGATTTTCCTGCAATCGGCACTTTTATTTAAATAAAAAACATTTAAGGAATAGTGTTTAGATAAAAAAAGAAAAAATTCTAAAACCACTTTACGATTAAGTTTTTTTTTTATAATTGACTTCCGGTTTTCAAACTCGAACAAATTAAATTTGCCTGGTGATTTAAGTTTTCATTCAAATCGTTTCTTTATATTTTATAACAAATCTTATTATTAATCTTCTAAATTCAAAACCAAACATGTTCCCTTTCAAACCATAATGAAATACAAGTTCCAATAATTCGAATTTTGAAGTACACGAACTAATAATACCAAGGTAGGTACTTAAAACCGCAAAGATATTAAATTGATGACATAAGCATTGCAGAGATTATTCAAATTTCAAATCTACTGTTTCGAATATTCGGAATTATTTTTATTATTCTTTCCGCATTCCACCCGAAATTGATATATTTTTCATTACTCGTATTTGAAAAAATAATGAATGTCAATATAAAGTAAAGAATGAAAAACTAATTTTTGAAAAGGAACCTACCTACTTAGATATTTGATAATTGATTGAGATATTCATATGATGTCGTTTCAGTGTGCACGTTATTTTTCAAACGAATTATTTAAGTTTTAACAGGGTGTCAACAATTATTAGCATTGCTGAGAATGTCAATTGTTTTGTGGAATAATCAGCAAAGAATAGATTTCCCAATCTTTTCTGTAAGCTTTTGAGTGTCCTGTAAATGGAAGGTAGTCGTCAACATCATGTAATTATGTATTAGATTTTAAACATCTCCAATACAACGATGAGGCATGCCGCTCATCCGAGATGTGCTTGAATGCATGGCTCTCTCGATCAAAGCATCCTTGGGACATTGGATATTGGCTGTGTGTTTAATTGGGCTTTGTAACTCATACTGGATTGGTGATTTTATTTTGATTTCTAGTATTTTGGGATTTTTATTTTTGAATTTACTTTTTTTTTTAAAATTTAACTTTTGCTTTTTTTCTCAAGACTAAGACATTTCTGGTAAGAGTGGAATCTTTGCTGGTCCACATGTTGAGTGTATTAATTGTTAACATGTTATGTTATGACTGATTCTTTAATATTGTAAAAATAAAAAATAAATAAATAAAATTAAAGAAAAAATAAATTTTTTCATTAGCACAGAGAGGACAAACCTTGTGATTGACACATTTATTTAGTCTACTGGCTACTCCATATAAATAAATTTAATCTTTCACAATAATTTACCCGTGTCAATGATTTTGTTTCATCTTCATTTTCTGTTTTTAATAAATTTTTTAATCTTTTCTTCGTGAACACAAAATTATTTATGTTGTGAGAAATAACCTCAAGGAAATAACGACCAATGTGGTGCGAAGTTAAAGATTTTTTTCGTGAGTTACGAGGCCCCAGGTTCGATTCTTGGCCAGGGTAATATGACTATTGTCAAAATGTCCTGAGTTCAGGTGTTATATGTATAAGTGAATTATATTACTGCGTTAGTACTTAGTACAAGATCCATAATTATCTTAGTTTAAGACTAGCTCAAACTGTGTGCTTGAAAAATAGGCATTTTTCTTGTACGTAGGTATGGCATATCCCACGAGTGGGGTGTGGGGTTACCAGCAGACCAAATGTATATTTATTTATTTATTTATTTAACACAATATACGGCAATTGCCTTTACAAATATACAGATAAACTTTATAACGTCACACAATCATTCAACACATGTACAAAAATATAAAAACAATATAAAAACATAAAAACTGACAAAACATTCTCCAGCCAAAGTCAAAAAATAAAAATGAAAATTTAAATACAAATATAATAAATTCATTAAAAGACAAATTTAAAAATAAAAACAAAAAATAATGATAATAACTTTAAAACTGCACAAAAATACATAAACATGGGAAAATCTAGTATAAAATATAATAAATATGCAACTTGTCTTCTTCGTGCCAATAAAAAATAACCATGTAGGGCGGCATATTTCATACTGAATTCTAGTTGTTAATCGTTCTTGATATTTTACGAATACCTACCTACCTTGACATTCTCAAAAACTTTGAAATTTCAAAAGTTTTGCCGGCAATTCCACGAAACATAGATAAAAACAATCATAAGAAAATTGAAATTTCTGTTTATTACTTAAAACGAATTTAGCGTAATAAAAAAAATCTTCTAACCCAGTATAGTTTATTTGATTCATATTTGTAGGTATAGGTTTTCAATTAAATTTAAATAAAATTTATACTCTTTGGTAAGTTATTAGTTCCCGCTAAAGTCCGGAAGTGGGTAAGACGTGGAATGTAAGAGGAAGACGGGGATGTTGTTTCTCTAAATGAGTCGGTTCCTTATACTGAAATAGGTCAAGGGAGAGTAGTGAGTGAGGAAACAGCATTTTAGACGGTAATAAATTCTTGACTTTACCAGGAAACATTGTCTGAGACTTCTTTCCAACAAATTTCTTAAGAATTCTTCTTTTGATATTTTCTTTTTGGTATACCTAATGGACGTTGAAGCCTCCTATAGCACTTCCATATATGTAAAGGGTTTTTCAACAAGGACTTTGTTTTTTAAAACAAAATAAAACAAAAAAATTTGATGAAGATGATTAAAATTTTTATTGAATTACAAAGAGAAAAGTTTGGCAATTATGCATGAAAAATGATATCTGACAAATGTCCACCACGAGCACGCTGACAGATGTCGATTCTTTCATCAAAGTTTTTAATCACTTTTTGGCAAAATGGCGGGACTATTTCGCTAATCACATCACGGATTTTGAGTTTTAAGGCTGCAATCGATTCGATTGGCTCCGTATAGACTCTGTCCTTAACATAGCCCCACAAAAAATAATCCAGTGGCGTTAAATCACACGATCTGGCTGGCCACTTAACAGCTGAGTTTCGTGAAATCATGCGATCGGGAAATTTGGTTTGCAATAAATTGATCGTTTCATTGGCTGTGTGACATGTGGCACCGTCCTGTTGAAACCACACATGTCAGTGATATCCACGTCATCAATAATAGGCCAAAATTGAGTTGTCAACATCTTGCGATAGCGTGATCCATTGACCGTTACCGCATTTCCAGTCTCATCTTCGAAAAAAAACGGTCCCAATCACGCCTCCAGACCACATAGCGCACCATACAGTGACACGCTGAGCATGCAACGGCTTCTCAATAATTGCTCTAGGATTTTCAGAAGCCCAAATGCGGCAATTTTGCTTGTTGACGTACCCTGACAAGTGAAAATGGGCTTCGTCTGAAAAAATGATTTTTTCAGAAAAACCAGCGGGTTGTTCCTGAATGAATTGAGCGAATCTACGGCGATTTGAATGGTCGTTCGGCTTCAATTCCTGCACCAGTTGAACCTTGTAAGGCTTCAAAGCCAAATCCTTACGCAAAATTCGCCATGTGGTGGTTTTGGATAACCCCAATTGTCGAGAACGTCGAGGAATTGACAAATTTGGATCTGCTTCAACACTGTGGCTCACGGCTGCGATGTTTTCAGTTGAACGACCCGGTCGTACACGCGTTGGTGTTAACACATTTTGTATCGAGCCTGTCGACTCAAATTTAGCGACCAAATTCTTAATAGCGGTCTCAGAAGGACGATTATGTTGTCCGAAAATATCACGAATTTGACGAAATGTCACTTTAGCAGAACCACCATTTTCATAATGGATTTTAATTATTTTAATGCGATTTTCAAGCGAAATTGAATTCATTGCAACAATTGCCAATGCATCCACTACGAATACGTCAAAAAATTAAATGTCAAAACTATCATGTTGCTGGTGTTGCCACAATTAAAAAACAAAGTTCTTGTTGAACAACCCTTTATATACCTACATGTTTAATATACCTGTTTTTATTATGAAAGGTTCAAAATGTTAATAAAGGCTATTTTCTAAGAAATCTTCATAATTGGTTTTGATTGCTATTTTCAGTGTTCTGCCAACTCCTTCAACCAAACAGCGTCCACAAGACCCCGGCTGCTGAGCGTCCAGCCAACGACTTATGGTGCTACAGGTGTCAAACTATGGAACCAGGAGATAAGTGTGATGACATAAAACCCAATTACACCATGTTCTCTCACAAGTGTAAAGATGATAAGGAACGACTTTGTATGGTAAGGATCATTTTCAAGATTGATAATGATAGAGCAAACACGTATTATAATTTCCTCTAATTTTAATTCTAGATTTTATTTCGAATAATATCTCTTCATATTACTTTGCTTCGTATGAAACTTGTTTTCTACAAAACTTGCATAACTATATACCTTATTTATCTTAATTATCGTCTGACTGTTATACAAAGTACCTACCTAATTCTAGGCTATCGATCAATATTACAACTACTACTATACCATTACGGCATATCCCACAAGTGGGGTAGCCAGCAGACCAGCTGCATATATTAAACATGCAAGCTGTCCTCTCCGTGCCAATATAAAATCAAGATATTCAAAAAGGGTGGCAAACCTCATCGCTGAATTTAAGATATAATATGTCTTATTTTTTTATTTTTTTTTAAAAGATATATCTGGGTTTATATGTCTTAATTTTTCGAACACCTGCCTCAACATCAACAACATCAATATTACGATATTCATATATGCATTGTATCGTGAAAATAAACTGTTTTTGTTTCTATGACACTTTTAAGTTGACACAATCATGACGATTTTTGTTACAGATAAAACGTATCTCTTACACAACATCTAATGAGAACTTGACGTCCAGTGAGAAGATGTGGTCCCTAGAAAGGAATTGTACAAAGCATTGCGAACCTGGATGTATAGTCATCGGAGAAAGAACCAAAATATATGCCTGTACTACGTGTTGTGATAAAAGTTTATGTAACAATGGTACCGGTGGGACGATGCAAGCATTTCGTAAATCAAACTTGTGCGCCATACTGCCGGCCATTTTGATTCAAACTTATTTATCTAGTCAAAATGGCGTCGTTTCAATATTTCGCAATTTAAAATCTTTCTATATACCATTTTCAATATACGTCTTATCAGATTTCTCTCTTTCCGATTTCAATAAATTTGTAGATATTTTATGATATTTTTTAATTTAAATTGTATGTTAAGTATTTTTAATTATTATTATTATAACACTGTTCATAGTGAGTATCTAATGTAACTTTTCATCATATGTATTCAGGGTTTATGGGGTGAGGATTTCAATAAATCAATATTTGATTCAGTTCATATAGATTTAATCATAATACCTAATTAATATTTCATACAGAAGCTTGTTTATATTTCATTTTGTTATTTGAAAAGACCGACACCAACCTCAGTAAAATATTAAAATGGTCTGATTAACAAAATGTGTCTTGAAACTTAAGGAACGTGCATTGTGTAATTATTACATATTTATATTAAAAAAAAAAACGTATTCTTCCATATTTTAATAATTCGATATGTATCTTATATTCACTGGTTGTGATTTGGTCTTTTCAAAATAGAAATTAGGAATAAAAATAAATATTTCTTACAGTTTTTTTCTTTTCTCAAATAGTCAAAGAATAATTTTATTATTTTGGCATTTGCCACAGTCAAATACGGACCAATAAGAGACCAAAGTAATGAAAAAAAAAACAAGTTTAATTTTAAGTTTATCATTATGGTCGAAATGAATTTGTTTATAAATAATTATCGATACCTACATTATTGTGACAAATTTTTTAACTGATATTTAGCAATCAATTAATGCAATTTGCTTTAGATTAAGACGATATTTCTATAATAATTAATAGGTAGGTATTTGTTTGAGAAGCTATGAAAAAAAAAATAACCTACTTTTTGAAATACACCAAATTGACAATTAGTTTTCATAAAAAAACTGATATTTCAACCTATTTATTAAAAGGAAATGTAGATTAAAGAAGTACATTTATACAATTTTATTTTTCCATGTGAGCTTTTAAGAAATGAGCATACCCAAAGGAGCATGGAAGGGCAGCCACCCTCTCCCCTGCTTCCCCCAACATCTTGAGAATAGTTTAAAAGTAGGTAAAACTAGTATTTAAGAAAAGGAAGTGTATGGAAAACTGGCATCGAAGTGGGAAACTGTCCTCTCCCCTAGAGATCAGACTTAATGTAAGGTGGTACTAAAAATGTTGTCGTAAAACGAGAAAATCGTGAAATATCTCAAAGTATTATACCTAATCGAATTTTTGTGATGGGAGATAGGAATTTTGCGCGTAAACCAAATAACGAACTCTTGAAAACTGAGACTAAAAAAACGTTCACATATTCCATAGTTGTGATATTGTAAATATGTATAGCTGCTGCTCCCTCTGAGTGATAATTTTGGGAAAGCTTATGTTTTAAGACAAAGAATATTTTAGTGGCCAAGTAAATAAATAAAATTATATAAATGTACCTACATATTAAAACGGGTTTCTTTTATATTATTATCATAATATATTGTTATCACAAATTAATTACAATTCTCGCAATTTTTAAGAATAAGATTTGTTATTTTTTTTCTAAATTATCTCCGAAAAAAACAATTAATGTTAAACGATTTGTATGGTGCAAACATTTTTGATTTTTTACAATATACCTAATAATAAGCAATAGTCTTGTAAAATATGCCAATATTGTTGCCAATATTTAAATTCATACTTAATAAGCAGTTGCCAAAACAAAAATACTTGTAGTAGATTTTTATTTGTTTCTTGTATGTACATATTATTTTAATGAAATATGAATATTTTGAAAATTAACAGTCGTACCTACTCACAAATAAGCAATGACTATTTTCCACTATTGATAATATGACAAAAAGTGACATTCTCCTCTTCAAGATTTTACTATTAGATTCATTTAAGTCTTTAAGATTTTACTATTTAAGATTTTCGTTAATCCGATTTCACGTTTTCATTAAATGACTTATTATTAATTAATTGTTTTGTGAGTAAGGTTTCTGCTTAGTCAGGGTTGGCTTAAGATATGCACAGATTTTTTTATTGTTTATAGGGTTTGGGCACAAGGTACAGATGACATAACCAATCAAACATCTCAATTGCTGAACCATGTGTACCTACTCAAATGTAACATTGCGCTAAATTTAACCAGACAGTGATCACTTAAACCAGCCTAGAGCCAATTCGTAAGCGTTGGGACGCCTTACTTCATTAGATGTTTCTCCAATTGAGATGTCCGATTGGTTTTGATCTAATAATGGATTTTCATTGTGGGTACGGCTGTAAGTTTATATACGAGATTTTTTTTAGTGCATTTATTTTACACAATATAAAATTATAATTAAAATTCACAAAGACGGTTTCTATACGGTTACATAGTAGGTAATTTAAAAAAATTGTCGAGACGATTTTATTAAATATAATTTTCATTCCAACAAAGAATTCAGTATTTTATTTTACCCCTATTATTCTTTAAAAAAAATAATCTAATTATAAGATACATTCGATGTTCAATAGGCATCCACACACTTTGTGCTAGCCTGATGATAAGAGCGGAAGCTCTTGAAAGCCGGCTCGCGTCCAATAAAAAATCACAGTGGATATACTAAAGAAGTGTTTTAATAATATTATAACTAATTCAACATGAACTTCCACCAAGAACCGTCAGTTGAAAAAATATCAACTTGAACATTGTTGAAGAGTGTTCATGGTTATATTTTTTTATTCGTTATAATGACATCCATTTTTTTTTGTAAGACTTGACAATGGATTAACCGCAATGTCACGAATAAAAACTTGAATGTTTAACCAAGAAATTGAAATTATACAAATTAATACATTTTATGAATTTACTTGATTGTCAATAATATTGTAAAGTGGCGGATCTAACTTTGCTGGGGTCCGGGTATAGAATTTATAATATATGCGGATTGCGGGGCCCCGGACAATATTAAGCATAGTGACTTCTTGTGTGTGGTGGTTACAGAACAATTATATGGGAGTGAGTTCTTATGGGCTTAATTTCTGAGAATATTGGTAAGTGATAAAATAAGAAATATAAAGAATATCAACTTATTTTAAAAAAAACCTACATTCTTTCTTGAAAAGTTCTCTAATTATTCATCTATTTGTCCCATCACGGCATCTTACATTAAGTGATGTAGCCAGTGGTATAACTGTTATTGCGAACTACAAATAATAAATACATGTGATCATATTATTTGATAGAGATCGCAATACAGCGATGAACTCTGTGCCCATGTGTGTTTAATAATAAAACTAAAGATTTTTGAGATTGTGTATTGATTAGCCTTATTTTAGAAAACTAAATTTAATTAATACTTACATAGATTCAATATAGTTCAAACTTTCTTTGGGGCCCAAAAAGTTCTGGATCCTGGACGTTTATTTCGTTTGCCTGCTGTGAATACCGCCACTGGTATTGATACACATTAAAACATCAATTAATTAATACCAATGTAAATTAAATAGGTAAACACATGTTAATTAATTAAACATATACCACGGCACTACAATATCCACATAAAACACATAAAAGTATATACGCACTACATATTAATTGGTTTCGCCGGTTCACAAACTAAATAAATAAAACCGCAAATATAATTATTTTATTCTACATAATAATTATTATATAGTATGTAGCTAGAAGACCTTTTAATATTGGCGAAAACATTTGAATTAATTAGTCCTCAGATAATTAGGTTTAATTAAATTATTTTTGGGTATGTGGTGTTATAAAATGGATATTGTTTTTTCGTACGCTAACTAAGTATGTTATATGGTATGAACATATTGTCACGAATGATGCTGTACACCAACGCACCCAGCAGATATCTGTAATCTCCGTGATACAGGAGAGACGACGGTCCTGGCTGGGTCATGTTCTGAGAATTCCCAATGATAGTTGACCAAAAAGAGCACTTTTCTTTCGTCCGCAAGGGTTCCAACGACCCGAGCGTCCCTCTTTCACAATGCACCGTTCCTATGACAACGACATCAGAGAGCAGGGAATGTTGTGGGAAGAGGTGATGCAATGGCGCAGAGTCGCTCTGAATGGAGGAGAAGAGGAGTATTGAGGGCGATGATAATTGTATAAATTTAATGATGTCTCGAATTCCCCACACAATTTATCGTTTTCATGACATAAGATATTGATATAATACATTGATATGATAGCAGAGGTTTGGGAATGTCTCGGGAAGCGATAATGTAATGGGCGCAAAATTATTCTGTAGAGAGGGGGATAGAAAACCGCGAATATCATAGTTTTATGATTGTTATGCAGTTAATATTTTTACGCATTTAAAAATGAAACAGAATGTGAGGAGAAAAGTCGGGTGATTTATAGTATTCCTAGAACACCCATAAGTACTAGAACTAATTTCAAAAATGGAATTGACGCCAGAACTAGAAGAGACATCAAAAGTAGAAGAAATAGCGACACAAGAATATATGGTGACACTATTATTGATGTAAAAAATAGATTAGGTTCAAAAACTGGAAATAATGGCGAAACCAAAATTTTAAGATGCTGAATTTTGGTAAAAAAAAAAAGGTCAGTCTACTTGCATGTCACTATGAAGACGATGTGATTCTACGAATAAAATAATGTAAGTGTGCTACATCTATCCAGTAATGCTTCGTTTTTATATAATTAAAATGAATGCCTATGTAAGTATGCGTGTAGTGGGTAACTATAAATACATATTATAAGCTTCACACACACACATGTATCTATGTAATATTGACATGATGCACCAAGCATTTTAATTGCTCCCAAGTACAAATGTATGAAAACAGACCTCGCCTTGTTATGCTATTGAAACAGAGCGGACTGACGAGTAAAATAATTATTAGAAATTGGGTAAAAATTGTACTGGAAATGAAATCTTAAGAAACAGTTATTTAGGAAATGTGATATAAAATAATTAATTTTTGCAAACCATCGTATTTTTGAATTTCTGAATCACTTTTGAATATTTTTTTCTTATTATTTACATCGACTTTTAACCCCTTTCTGCATGATTTTTTTGTTTTTGGTAAAAAAAATGTGCAAGATAGAAAATATAAAAATAAACGACACGTATTTTTTTATTTTTCAAAAAAATATTTTTTTATAGTGAAAAATTAAAAAAAATAATTGTGTTCATATATGGACAATCATGCAGTAACAGATATTTTTTTCCTCTACAATTTAGTAATATTGTTCCCTTTTGTTGGAATGATGAGGAACAATTTCTGTCTTTATTGTCAAGTGATAAGGCTTCTCTGGTCTTTGAGTCATAGAATAAAGCCTGGAGAGTTCAATTATATCATTTAAAATGTCATCGGTTAAAAAATATTTGTCATATTGTATAGGTTTTTTTGATATCTAAACATTCTGGAGGAAGGTCAGAGTTTCCCAAGAAAACTGTCTCACTTGGTGTCTTCAACATTTCATCTTTCTTCCATATATTCCTTCCATTGGGAATTGATGTCTCTTCATCTTCCGAACTTAAGCCATTTGAATCATCCATTTCTGGAATCTCAACATTTTCTGGAACTGGAATTTGTCAAGAGTTCTCGTTGTCGGATAAATTATCTTCACTATCAAATCTTGACCTTGGTATGTTTGTTGGATGATTTATTTGGCGTCGTTTAATAGAGCATCCATCTCAAGAGCGCGGGAAACTATGTTGGAAGAGCGATCTCTTCAACTTGCCCCTAAACGTTGTTATTGATTTGTTTTTACGAAGGTTCTCGGGGAGTCGATTCAAGATGACGGGTCCTGCGACACCAAAAGCCCAGTGTTAGAAGCAGGACTAGTTGGCTCTATTGATCTCCCCCAGCATACCTATTGGTGGATGTCTGCTGAGCGAAGGTGTCTACTTGCAGGTATTTTGAGAACATGGAGCTCAGAAAGTGACCGAGGTGTCATATTAATCAAAGCCTTGTAGACCGTAAGGCACAGTTTGTATTGGACCCTTTCACCAACTCTTAGAGTTCAGCATATTTTTGTTGGGGTTGAAACGTGGACGTTGCAAGCGTGCGAAGATTGATACATTTAAGATGTGATACTGGAGGCGTTTGAGATGTGATGCTGGAGCCATTTGAAATGTGGATCAGGAAATAACTGGTGCTCTGAAAGGGAGGCGTAGAAGGGGCCGCGCACCAGCTAAATGGAGCGACTAAATTAAAGAGCCTACACAGAGCTCACTGCACGGGGACCTTCTCATGGCGGAGGATTGCTCAAGGTGGAGACAGATGGTCTATGGAACAAGGCATGATGGTCACGATCCTCAGAATTAAGAGACCGACGTAGATGATGATGATGATGATCAAATCTATCATTTGATGCTGTTCTAGCAAAATTTATGTTCCATAAAAATCTTACATCTATTTCTGAAATTACCAATATAAAATATTCAAAAATTTTAACTGAAATATAAAAAATAATATAAAAAACAATAGTTTTATAATGTACTGAGTGTTCCGCCGTTTGGAGAAAAAAGTATACCTGAATGCATATGAAGCCATATATGGACATAATTATTTTTTGTAAAAAAATATGTTATAATATTGGAAAATTGAAATTATTTTATCTTATACTTGTTAAAGGAAGATTATTCTTTGCTTTAGACTTTTTTTTACTTATTTATTTGTATAAAATTATGAAACAATAACAATTTGAAAATGCTCTTTCAGCACATTTACGCAAAATGGCCGATTACAAACTTTAAATATCTAAAAGTATAGAAAAAAACGATATTTTCTGATAAATTTTGGTACTATTATAATCTATAATGTTTCAACTTTAAAATAAAATTAAAAAATAAACACAATGCATTTACAAAATGTGTTTTATAGGACATAAATTAATTATGTTCATATATGAACACGTATGCAGAAAGGGGTTTGAGTGGCTTTGAAGTCTGAAAAATTATTAAGATTATTTCGGAAATTGCATTATCACCATTGTTTTTTCTTCTTCATATTATGTTGTGTGTGGTTCCCTTCCGACGTTGACCATCAAATATAAGAATATTTCTCTTTCATGAGCAGTCCAAAATAGCTCCTTAATGCTCTAGATTTCTACCCAATCCATAATTATTGTCAACTGGATTTATTTATTTTGGTTTAGTTAGTTTCTCGATGACAAATATTGCATCAATGTTCTAATTAAGACTGAAAACACCTCGTTCAGTTTGCACAACGATCTTAATTTGATGACTGTTCACAACAGCCTTTAAACCAACAATAAAGAAATGCAAACATTTTCCAGTTGAATTCTTAATGTTTAATGACACGAATACAAAAGAATTATTCGAACTTAATTCAACTCAAATTGTATTTAAATGTTTGAATATTTCATCAATAATATTAATTATTGAGTCCGTAACTCCGTTCCGGTATTCATTTAATGTTTATATTTATCATTAGTCATTAAGTTCATGGGTTTTATACTGAGTTATTATTAATATACATTGTACATACCTCGTATATTATTATTATATTGTGGTGTATTTACTGTGCTGACTAACTGATTCTCCCTGTTTTGTTAGTCCATTGGGAGACACAAACCAATTGACTCCCTTCCCGAGCACATCACAAAACATTCTAATAGAAACAAGGAAGGGAGAACATCACACAACTATCAACAAGACAACATAAAGAGAAACTAATAACAACACACAATATTTGGAAACGTATACTGGAAATAAACAAGCACAAAATATATAGAATTAAGTTGTTTGGTTTGAACAATAATAATAATTTATTTAAGGTTTTCAGTAAACAAAAATAATAATTCAAATCGTTGGTAATATATTGAAAAGTTGTTGTGTGAAATGTGCCTAATTGTCAATTAACTAATTTGTGTTAATTGTATTGTTCACTTAAACGACAATGTCACATACAATGTTATACGTGATGTTTATTCTTTATTTGCTGAATATGTTGTTTACTAAATATAATATGGTTTTATCATCAGATGTGCTTGAAGAGTTTTATCCAATAAATAATGTTGATGATTTTTTCGATAACACAATTGTTAAGCCTATAAGATTATACAGTGATAATCAAAAAACGAAAGGACGGCTAAAAAGATCTTTAAACAGTGAAAGTGAAAACCATTTAAATAAAGTTTATGATAGTGTCATTAATTCTCCGAACAAAGTGAATATTCAAGTGGAAAATTGGATATTTGTTTTAGAAGAAAATAAACAACTATCACTCGGAAATGATTTCGAAGAAACCTGGGTAAAGGATAATAGAGAAGAAAAGAAATCGGGAAAAATAAAAGACACAATATGTAAATTTTATACCGGAACAATTTTGTATGAAAGCGACTCTCAAGTTATACTTACTATTTGCGATAGAACATATTACTACGGTTACTTCATATCACAAGGAAAATCGTTTATAATTGAACCAATCGAAGAACCCATTCAGAGTCATATTGTATATAAAGCGAAGCTGCTGCACGAAATAGACGACAAAGAAACGAAAGATGATATCATCAGTAATTATTTAGAAACCGAGGGAAATATTCCAAACACATCTCGGAATGAAGCCAATAATAATAAAACAAGCAATACTGGAGATAATCAAATACTGAAAGATGATATAAACGAAAATTTCTTCCGTAATAACCATACAATAAATGAAAATGACAATAAAAATACAGGTAATGAAATACGTATCAAACGAAAAAGGGAAGTTGAAATAACTGGTAATGTGTTTAATTTGACAGGAGATACTATTTTAGACGATATTGATTTTAATTTTTCGGATGAAGATGTGGTTGTGATAAATAAGAAAGGATCAGTCAAGGAACATCAAGATGTAGATGATAAGATGAATAATAGTTATGATGATTACGATGACTATGATTTACCTCTAAGAACGTCTATCAAGTGGAATAAGTTAAAGGGGAAGCAAGAAGAAGAAGATGTCGGATATTTTGTCGATGCACAGTGGCAGACGAGACCATATGTTAGTAAGTATGTTCTACTTCTTTATGAGTAACACCTCTCTTGTCTTCAAAAATACTTTTATTTGTTCATCTACCTTAACTCGTTTTATTTAAGGCAAAGTGAATCGTGGGATACCATAGGTTTTATTTCTTGTGTGTGTTACATCTAGTGTGTGTTACTGTGAGTTTTTTTCTAGAGACAAAATCGAAATCAACGAACTCTAATACAAAATCTAAGACTGAGAGATGGTTGGAGATTGCAATGGCTGTGGATTATACTGTCATAGAGTTTCATGGGAAAACAAAAATCAAACAATATATTATGGCTTTGATGAATATAGTAAGTCTTACGATAATTTTAATTTGTGGGCTCTAAAAAAATTCTTTATATTTTCTGCTTGATTGGACTGGATTGGATTTTTTTATGTGATTGATGACCAATATTTTGTCAAGCGAATGATTTGATTTTAATTTTAGGTAAGTGCTATATATAAAGACGCGTCTTTAGATGCTAACCTTCATTTGGTGATGGCCAGGTTATTTTTCTATGACGACAAAAAAGATTCTGTTATTAAGCAAGGAAGTGCTAAGAAATCCTTAGAAGATGTCAATAGATGGAATTACAGGGTGATTGGGAGACTTGGACCTTGTAAGTGGATGGGTGACTTTGACAATTAATTAATTTATACACTTATCAGAGATATGTTGCTTTAATTATAAACACCTAATGTCACTTATAAATTTTTATTCAGATGAAAAGCCACATGATGTCGCTATTTGGCTAACCAGAGAATTTCTTGGTGGTCCCTCAGGATATGCTCCCGTTGCCGGTGTTTGTGACAGATCCAGAAGTACAGCATTAAACAAAGATGAAGGACTAGCTAGTGCCTTTATCATTGCTCATGAAATGGCTCATATGTAAGAAATATTTAAATATACCAGAATAAATATATTTATTTGCCAATTCTTCGTGGGTTCATTCTAATTATCAGATTTTTCACTGATGACTTTCAGCTTAGGATTGACTCATGATGGAGATTTGAGAGCTGGAAATAAATGTAATGACGAAGTAGTCAAAGGTACAATCATGGCACCGACAGTTTCGGCAAATTTTCATAGATTCACCTGGTCATCGTGTTCTAAAGAGGAATTCCATAGACATGTAAAGTAAGACATCGTTTTTTATTAAGCTTTTTTGCATTCGAAATTCTCTTTTTTAATTTTGTCATGTGAATATTTATTGCTGTGAATTTCAGACAATGGCACTGTCTTCTGAATCCACCAGAAGGAAAAAATCATACTATTATTACACCAGGAACAACAGAGTCCTTCACTATGGATGAGCAATGCCGGATGGAGTATGGAGAAGGGTGAGCTTTATTTTAAATGAGGAAAAGTAAATTATGAAATATTTTTTGAACAAATAAATCATTCTGTTATCTATTTTTATTTGATTCATCTATTATTGTTTGATAAATAATTATTTCTTTTTAAATTATTATATGGGAATATTTTATGTGTAGGTATGGATTATGTAGAAACTTTGAGCTCATTGAACCTTGCACATATCTCTGGTGCGGTCAAAAGGATTCCATCCAATGTATTACTAAAAAAGGAGCTCCGGCTGAAGGAACTCAATGTGGTTTTGATAAAGTAAGTACACAATAGTGAAAACTTGTTTTGCTTTGAATGCTAGTTTGGAATTGAAATCCACAAACAGATAACAGTTACATCAAAAGCTTTACGTAAACACATTTTGGATTTGAAAACTTTGAAACTGTATCTGAGCGCTAAATTAGAGACGATTATTCTAAGTATTTGTCTAACAAACTTTCATGTTTCATTTGCGTATATTAACTACCATGAGTATCTAATCTAAGCACAATGTGTATATGTAAGTAGGTACCTACATTCTATATATGTCTTCAAGTCAAACATACTTTGAGAGAACTTAAAATATACGTATATAAACAGTGCACAAAACTTAAAACCGACTTTAAGATATAAGTGATGATGAATTTGCGATTAATGTACATAAAACTGCTTAGAACCAACATCAAAAGTTCATCAACCTTTTGATGGTGGTTCTAAGCAGTTTTATGTAATAGAAGTGGTTAATATAAGTTGTAAGTTAATAGAATTTTTGGATAAGTATGTTTAAATACTAGTAAAATATAAATCATATCATTAAAATTATATCTCCCTACGTTTTCTTTTCAAGTACTTTAAATAAAATTTTGTATGCGCAGGTTTTATTTATACATTTATTTCTTCTTTTTCTTCGCCTTTATCCCATTTACTTGGGGTCGGCTCTCCTAGTTCGAAAATATATATGAAAATATAAATAATTTGTACAACAATCACATACAAATATACAGAAAAGTGAATCAAAATAATACATAATCAATCATACAAAACAATTAGCAATAATTATATCTATCTACTAGTTTTTACTTTCCCCATAAAATTCTATATATATTAAGAGTATGAAATTGAAATATATTGATTGATAAATTAAATATCACATAAATGTAAAAATATAAAAAGATGTTTACCTACAATGTCTATAACTAACAATAAAATCCATGTTAAACAATATAAATATTAAAGGGATAAAAAGTTGAAATATAATATTTACACATCCGCACATAACATTTTTCCTTACAATATGAATAGGTTTACCTATAAATAAAATGTCAAACATAAAAAGTTACACGTGAGTAATTTCATTACAGTTAAAAGTAAAAATAACAAGACAGATTAATTATTATAGTCAAAATTAAGAAAAACGACAAATGAATATTAATCAACTTATAATTAAATTTACATTGGCAAATTCACATCTTCTGGAACTTTCAGGCAAATAGATTGATAATTATGCGACATGTTTTCAAGAAAAGAGTTTGTTAATTGTCCCGAATTTGCAATGCGAATACGCATTGTCTAATTTTTTTACTCTTTTAATTTCCACCTCATTATCTTTTCTCATTTGAAAAAATAAAACTTCAACTTAATCACCGATTATAAACTGAGAAAAGGACGCTTTCAATTAAAAAGTTAGTAATTTGATATAAAGAAAAGTAAGAAATTCATAAATGCTTTTTCAAAACTCTCGAGACTAATTGGTGTCCTTAAGAGACTCTTGAAAACAGGGGAAGAATATTTTAAGACACTTTTCAATTATTTATATTTTGGATAAGTATTTTCGTAAACTTTGTCTAAGAAACATGCCCCTATTGATATCGAAATATCAGTATTTGAAGTAATAACTTATCAGGAGAACATAAGTTTGTAGTAGTCGCTGATGGATGTTTTGAACAAAATGTCATTTCTTGTAAATGTTTTGCTTTTATATTTAAACTTTTACTATTTTGATACATTATTTTCACTCTTTAATATTTTTTATTATGTACAAAGTTATATAATTATAAAACTACGATTATCTCTATACTTTGTTCGGAATTAAACTTTGCTGCTCCATGTTTAAGATATAGATTTTCATAATACTTGTGAGAGACAAGCGGAAATTAATCACTTTTACGTAAAATGATCGTTGAAGGTTTAACAGAGATAAAATGTTTGATTAATATTCTATTAGTTTCAAGTTTGCTATAAAATAAGTGATTACAGGTGACAAGGCATTGCCATACTTTGTTCCAAATACGGTTTTTTTTTGTATAGTAGGTAAAGATGAAGTCTTATACAAATGTATTCGAATTCTTAGAAATTCGAGTTACCAACCCAAATGAATACCCACTGAACACTTAATAAAATGATTCATTTTCACAAAAGGTTTTGTCAAAAGACCTTTTTCTTTTTCAGCCATATTGGACATAGACTTCTCCTCGTTCTGGGCTTGCTGCATCCACTTCCTTTCAGCGATTATCTTTCCATTATCTTACCATCTAGCCTAAGGCATTCCAACAAAGATCTGTTCGTTAAAAAAATTCTCAATAAATTACTACTTATGATGCGTTCAACTACTTACTTGCAATTTAAAATTCAATTTGATCGTATTATTTAATTTTAGTGGTGTGTGGATGGATATTGTCAATATGTGGATGGAAGACTGTACGGTACAGGCATCCCTAGAGCTGGTGGATGGGGGCAATGGTCAGAATGGTCCAAATGCTCAAGACCTTGTGGGTATGGAGTCAAGATACGGAGAAGGACTTGCGACAATCCATCGTATGAACATTTTTTATTTACTCAATAAATTCTGTACAATTTCACCAGAGTAGATATTTATAAGAAATAATTAAAGGGATGGACTGGTCATGACTTGATTTGAATCTCAACCTTCAATATACTGATATAAATAGAAATAAAGACATAATGTCGTTTTTCAATTTTAGCCCAGCATGGGGTGGAGCAGAATGTGAAGGACCTTCAGAGGAAAAAGAGATTTGCCATCAAATTCGTCAATGTTGGGAGTCCCCTACTTCAGATCCTAGAGCGGAGCGTTGTAATGCGCTTCAAAAAGAAGGAAAACGAAATGGAACATGGCTTCCATATGAAGAGGAAGATGAAGGTACATAAAGATAACACAATATAATTATGAACATATTTTAATATTTAAAAATAAGGAATGTTAGAGGTTAACTATGTGTTTGATAGAAATCTGTACGAAGACTAAGTAACCTGCATTTTTCCATACTTCTAATGGCTCAGTTTTTGTATATATAGTGCATTCAATTATTGGATATTTCAGAAAATCTCTCCTGTAGAGTGAGCTGTATGTTGTGGGAAACAGGAGAAGTGATCAGGAGCAAAGAACTCCTACCTGATGGTACACCCTGCAACTACAACAATCCTCACCATATTTGCATTGAGGTAAGAAATCAAGCAACTTGATAAATATATTAATACATGAGTACTTTTTCAAAAAATGAAAACCCTGAAAACGCCACATGGAAAATCAACCCGAGTCTCATAGTTGTGCCGTAATATATTATATCGTTTAATACACAGAACCTGGCTTGTACTATGATTATGTTTACGTTTAGGGTCGGTGCCGAAAATTCGGTTGTGACCGAGTAGAGAACTCTACGGAATCTGAAGACAAATGTGGAGTGTGTGAAGGAAATGGAGATAGCTGTTTCCAGAATCACCTGTTGTTCAACAAGACACAAAAGAAAAGTGAGCAATGTTTATTTATTTTCAATTTAACAATTTTTCTACAGAATATTTATAACAAGAGAAGTGTTCATTTTGAGCCTCTATCGAATAGCGTTTCGAATGTTGAATTGTTTTTTTTCGTAATTTGTTTGTCTTTTTTTATAGATATGACAAGGCTTCTTGTCCTTCCAAGACATTCCAGAAATATAAAATTACGTGTAACCCTTCATTTGTCATTGGAAAGCAACAGGATCGTCCCTTATTTCCTTTTCCATTTGACTCTGAGGAACAAACATAAGAAACTCTTCAAAATAGATACGAAAAATTCCAACGACGTGATGGACATTTCGAAATCCAAGTGAGTTGTCAAATTTCTTAATAAAAAATAACATTGAGCATTAACAGAATAATGGGGGAAAACAAAAATAGCACAATAACCGTCGTTTATCATAAATTATTATCTTATTTTACTTAAAGTGCTTTTCTAGAAGATTTTACAACAGAATTGAGTTGTTCAATTCGTTACCTTTTTGATAAATTATTTGAGAGCTTAGACAACAATTCAGGTAAGAGAAGGAAAGAAATCAATGTAACATTTAATAATAAGACAGAAATTTCTCTAAAAATAAAGCTTCTGATCATTACATTTTTTACACAAAAGGTTCTGATTGATAATGGCCTCTAAAGTCGAAAGGCGTCTCTGTTGGGTTGTTTAATCTATAGAAAAATGAAACACTTGTTTCAATTTATCCAATATTTTTTTCAGTTCTGATTTCCTTAACCCTGTTTGGTCTGTTTACCAAGTGGGACCAGCAATTGTCCTTGCTGGAACAGCCTTTATTGCAGAACGTCCTCCAGGAATGCTGACTCTATCTGCTAAAGGACCTTTGCATTCAGATGTTGTCGTAATGGTAAGTATTCGAAATTCCACGCTATTTTTTTTATATGTATCTGCCTTTTTAGTTTATATATTTTCATGTGTTATTTTGTTCTTGAAACGTAAAAAAAAAACAAACGGTCGTTCTTTTCATTTTCTTCAAAAAATTTGTTGCAAATATCAAAGCGTGAGTTTCACTAAACGCACATATCTAAAATATTCATTTTAAAAATACTCTTTTATTATTTGCAGTTGAACTCACCGCCAGAATACCTTTATTCTGTAGAAATAACAGTTGAAGCGAATTACACTCTAGGAAAAGAAGATGTGGGGAGATATAGATGGGTTTTAGAAGAACATATGCCTTGCCAGTGTGGAGTTGTACCCAGGCCTCCCCCTGTCTATTGCGTTGACACCAAAAGAGGAAACAGAACAGTCCATGGAAGTCACTGTTCCAGAGCTATAAGACCACATGCAAGACCTCAACACTGTAATTTGAGGTACGGAAAAGCAATCAAATATGTGTTAATTTTCTCTATATGAAAATATTTTTTATCATGTTGGATCCTATTAAAAAATTATGACTACATTACTTTCAGTTGTGATTTCCACTGGATTCCAGGGCCTTGGGAACCTTGCACCGCTGCATGCGGCAAGAATGGCACATCACACAGGCAGCTATATTGTGTTCCTGTTTCTTTAGGCCCAGACACGTAAGAAACAATTTTAAAATGGTGATAGTAGAATAGATTTGAAATGGGCACTGATGAAAAACAACATTCAATAGCCATTGCAGACAGACACAATGGAATTCTTAACTGAGTAATTTAATTTATATTTAATACTTAGTTGACCATAAACTATCATTAGTCAAAATGCGAAAAAAAAAACTTTCTTTATAATATTGCAGCTGGTCTGCTGGTAACCCCACTTGTGGGATATGCAGTGATGGTAAACTTATTTATTTCTTTATTAATGTTTTGTTTTTGTCTCTCAAATTACAGACCAGTAATGAGATTAATAAAGTTTATGGTGGAGCCAAAATACTGTAAAGATAAACCTGCAGATAATCAACCTTGCAACATATTCCCATGTCCAGCCTATTGGGAAGAAGGACCCTGGTCTAAGGTACACTATCAAATAATTTTACTGTACATAATGTTAGTGTTCAAATTATTCAAATTGGGTTACAAGTAATACAAAGAAGTATATTTGGTTTTACCTGGTTAAAGAAGTATTACATACCCAAAGCAAAATAGGACAACCTCTTTTTTTAAACAGAACTCTTTTATTGTTTTATGTACGTTTTCGAAAATCATCATTGATGCGTATATTCAACTTTTAAAAGTTTAAAAAAGAAAACAGACTTAAATATATTTGTTTAAACATTGATGAAGCTCGCTACCCTTCCTGATTTTTTGTGGCCTAGAAATGCTTTTATTTTTGAGAGACATTATCTTATTTGTTTATAAACTTCAATATTTTATAAAAAGCTATTCAAGGGAATGTGTTCTAGCATTTCTTCTCTTTTCTCAGTGTTCTTCTGTATGCGGTCCCGGTATATCAACTCGACCATTATTCTGTGACTCGCCTAATGCTGATGATTGTGGAGAAATGCCAAATCTAAGATGGAGATCTTGCAGAACAAAATGTCCCACGAGGCAAAGACCAGATATGGCTTATTGTCACGAGGATAAAAGTCCTTACTGTTTACTACCATCTCTATCAAGATATTGTGTTATACCTTCTTACAGAAAGTTATGCTGTTTCACTTGTAAAGATATTCTAAGTGATTATAGAGATAATCTAATATGACATTTAAATATTGTGTTTTTAAGAACCTCAATAATTTAGCTCATCATTGAAATATTATTTTTATATGTACCATTAATGTCCACCGAATATAGATATAAGTATTGTGTAAGTTTTAGGAGCTAGAATAGTTATATGTTTCTTATTGTTTATACTTTTGTATGATTTCCTGATACTCAATATTAAAGGAATATGACTTTCAATTAGGTAGTTTTAATTTATCTACCACTAAGAATGAAAACTGAAGAAAAAACTTGTTTAATTGTAGTAACTTGTATAAGTTTATAGATATTTAGATTTTAAATGAAGCACGGTCTAGTAAAAATTGTAGCGACTAGCACATTCAGTTTATATTTTCAATGGAAGTATCAAAGTTTTCGGCGCCCTTGAGGTCATGTTATGAGTAAACGGCGCTTTACAAATTGTCCATATATATATATATATCATTTTCATGGTTTGAGTTGAGTTGGTACAAAGTGACCACATTCATTTACATTGAAAATGGTGAAAACCATGATGGATGGTGAGAACCATGTTTCTAAGTAATGATATTAGGTATAAGAAAAGTTAGGTTCTTGAAGCAGCAATGAAGTGAGATCTGAGGAGAAATTACCCGGAAGCAAAAGGTTTCCAACCCGAATAGGACGAGGGAAAGACTAACCATACTACTGTACTTTCCCCTCAAGTCCTATCCCAAATGAGTTTTGAACAAAGAGCGGAGAAATGGCATATTGATTGGGAGGAATAAAAACAGGAATATTTATTTTACAAGTATTTATTTGAGTGACAAGTCATGAGAGGTGGCAAAATAAATGTTAAATACAATAAAAACTATAAAATAAACAATAATAATAATATATAAAATAACAATCCAACAATAAAAACAAAAATTTGAAATATGTAGTACAAATAGTAATGATAAACAGAAATAATATTGAAAGAAAAATAATTTAAGATGCATAATTAAAGACTAAACTAAAATAAAATCTATTTAAAGTGAACGAACATAACTTACATAATGTAAATTAAAATAATAATTATGTTAAATCAAATGATATGTTGATAATATTTTTGGTTTCTTCTTTCTTAAAAATAAATGTATTGTTAACGAATGTTAATCAAATGTTAACGTAATATTAATGAATAAATAAACTAATGCACATTGTGATTGTGTGAAGATTGATCACTCAATTTCATAAGACAACGGTTCGAAATTCTTGCTCCAAGATATGGCGTGACACAAATTTTTTTAAAAAGATATATCTGGGTTTTGTTATAAACCTAAATACAACCTAACACAGTAAGCTACTAAAAGCTTGTGTTGTGAAAGTGTAGTTGGCCGGCACCTGTTATCGAACCATGGACATCTTGTTCACGAGGCCGAGACTCTACCTCCAGGCTACCGACGAACGAAAATATTGAAGCAGTATACCAAAACACTGCACAATATTGTTTTATTTATATAAAAATGCGTAATTTTTAAAACTTCATAATTGTGGAGTTGAAAGAATGCCGATGCCAATAGAATCTCGATTTTAATCAATTTTGAGTTGTTGCTCTATGAAACTAGACGATCGATATAATCAATTCAATGTTATAAAACAAATAAATATTGATAATATATTATGTTTCAGAAAACAATTTATAGAAAATTTAAGTAATAAATAGTATGTAGATATATAATAATTACAAAGATTAATACTGCAAATAGTTAGTAGTTAAATGGATAAATTACATTTGACATAATAAATAAATGTAATGTTGAAAGAGGAAGATTTAGTTTCAATGATTATGATAAGTTGATATAAAAAACGCTTGAGAAATATAATAAATAGTTAGTTAAGAAATAGAAGAACAAAAATATATAAAGGTATTACTTATATTGAATCAATATTATGTTCATGATGTGATACAAGGCAAGATATGAGGTACGATGCGATAGTTTTGACAATGGATAATTAACTCTAAGAGAGTGGTGTAAAAATTTTGCAGTCGTAATAACAGATAATCGACAAATTAGCAATCAATGCAACATATAGGCATTATTATTGCAGATAACATCACTTTAGGTGTTAATACAGATGTATCTTGAATTGCCATATACAAAACTGTACACTCTGAAAAATAAATGTATAAGTCATCTCTAGGACCAGATGACTAATAAAGGAGTGTACAAGGTTGGACTATACATGTTCATAATATCACGCAGATATTGTTCAAAAAGAAATATTTTAGTACACAATTAGTTTTTATTCAAAATTACAATTTGAAGATTATATTTTATTATATTTTGAATAACTATGTCAAAATCTTGCCCATGTTACATGCCCCATTTTTGGAGAATAACAGCAAAATATTCCAATTAAATGGTCAGTTATTCGTCAAGCGCTCATTGGTATATAACAACAAATATAATATATAAAGTAGTTTGATACAATACAATAATATTACATAGATAATAATAGATATTATTTTGTTATAATACATGATTTATATATAAATATTTTTATAGCAAATATAACAACATTTGCATTGACTAGGCCTACTACATTAAATGTAACAAGAATAAATATATTGTAACTTGAATTATTACAATAATATTATACATGAACGAAAATGGGTGAACGATTGGGTGCATTTAATCTTACATATTAATTTTAGAACAAAAAATAACTTAAAAGATAAATTAATTGATTAATTTTTATGTTTAATTTTGCTATTTAATATTAAGAAAAAATAGCAAATAAACGTGCGGCCATTGCAAAAAATATAAATTTAAAACTTTTTTCTTAGTCTGAAGAATTTTTTTTTTCAATTAATTTTGAAACCAATTTTAATTAATAATGATTTCCACGAGAAATCATTACAATTTAAAAATGTTACTTTTAAATTTGTAGCATTTGCTAGTAAAATATTTACTTTTATAAAATTAAACCGAGTAAAAAATTACATTATTTTACATAATACGATGTTCATTTTTTTATATAAAATCTACGGTATATGTACATATAAAGTTTATATTTGTAAATTTTGGTATATCAGTTATTTAAAACAATAAAAAAAAAATGTAATTTTCATAAGAGTTACCATAATTCATAGCTTTTTTAATAATTTTAAACATTTTATAATAACTAAATGTGTTTCTTTTTATATTTTTTTATAAAATTATTACTATACCTATATTACATTTAAGTATTGTCAATAATAATGCATTAAAATGTGGATGGGATGCAGTTACTTTAATTTTATTATTATTTTAGTAATAGACAACAATGTTTAGAAAAAAATATAAAAAATTTGAGAAAATTATTTCTAAATGAGAATGATGAAGAAATATTAGGTATGAAGTTAGCGAGTAGGTAACAAATTACTATATTTAATTTAAGTATTTATGGCAAGCTTTCTTCAATATAAATCATTATTTTAATAATGTAAACACTTTGGTTATGCAATAAAATGGCATTGGTTTATGTAGAATAACTACATATGTTTTTTTATGTCATAGTTATAAAAAAACAAACAATTTACAGACCAGAGGATAGAATATTGTTAACTAGCAACATTATAAGAATAATATTATAAGTAGTGTACAGTTTATCAAAATTTAAATTTAAGTAGAATACATTCTCCAAATTTATAAAAAGTAAGGAGCATTATTCTGAACCTTGACAATGTTAAATACAAAATCATTGTCTATGAGTATAAAAAGAAAATGTCAAATAAAAATAATTTCTTAAAAACAAATATCAAATTTGTATTTTATCATAATAAGGCTCCTTACTTTATTTTTAATAGTTATAATAATAATAGTAAAATAAATAAAAATAAAGAAATAACGTAACAAAAAATGAGTGTACATAATAGAAAGAGTACATATTAATCAACAATCATAGTAATGAATTTCTTAACATCTAGTTACACAAAGTGAACTTTTATAATTAATATTACCTAATTAATTTACTTCTTCAAGAAGTTTTTACTCCACGAGGTCATCCAAGAGTTTCTCAGACCTGTTATCATCTTCCTAGGGGACCATAAATGTTTAGCGCCTGTTGAACACCCTACTGAACAACCCAAAGCATCACTTGTACTACAACCCGTACCGGAAACATTACCAGTATTGATATTGTTGTTGTTACTGTTATTATTATTATTACACACGGCAATTTCCATTGAATTGTTATTATTGACATTTCTAGTAGATATATCTTGAGTTATAACATTATTCTGAACCCTACTAGCTTCAGCGACAGTACCGTTCGATGGAAATGGTAGCGCCGGATAATCCATCATATTAAAACCATAAATACTGCTAGGAATATGTCCATTTGCTACCATATAAATACTAGAGTTTTCCGATACATATCTATTATCATGATTGTCCATATAGTATCCCATCATGGAGTTGCCCGTCACGTATCCACTGGAGTTGTCTGTCAAGTAACCGTTTGAGTTGTTATTATTTAAGACTTCTCGTGAAAATTGTGAATAACTGGTGTTATATCTGACAGGCGTGTACTCTAAATCCTAACTGTGTCAGATTTTCTCAACGTAGTTACCAGGGAAAGTACCGAAGCGGCCAGTTCTCTGACTAGATCCAACATACCAGCCGTCATCACACTTCTCCAATACGTACACTGTGTCTCCTTCTTGTAACTCTAGCTCATCAGGATTTTGAGGTCTGTATTTGTACATGGCACGATATCTGAAATATAAAATGAGTACTTATAAATCAATGGCAAAATAATAGCTATTGCACTACTTATAAGTACAAAGCGATTGTTAGTGATGATTTCACTGTTAGTGAAGGTTCGATTACAATATGAAGTATTTCTACAAAACCAATAAGGATTAAATTGAAACTAAAATAGGTAATTCATTCAGCTGAATCTTACATCAATTTTAATTTATGTAAATACCTATATTGTTGTTATTTGTAATACTGTTTTAAGCATAAGCAAAAAGTGTTTAGTATCTAATTTAGTTTTAGTGTTCAACCACTGCTCTAAAATAAAGATTTAGTTGATGCATGCAGTATTTTAATATTTAAACTGTGTGATGATAAAGTTCATTTGAAAAATGTATTAAACAGTATTAAAGTAAAGATGCTTGAAGATTTTTTTTTAAAAATGAAGTATACAATATATAGGGGAAGTCGGATAGCCCTGGATACTCAATTTAAATACAAATAATTTTTTTTTTTATGAATTCTAGAGAAAACATAAACGCAAAAATATGTTTATTGACTGATAATTACAATATCTACAAATTTTCAGTTAGATGTCAGTGATCAAAATTTCCAGTTGGTACCCGCAGAACCTGTTTGGAAGACAAACCATAATGTTTTTAAGCCTCCCAAATATTGCATATATAGTTTATGTCAGAATTTGAAATAGGCACACAAATTTTATATACTCAGTCATTACATGTAAAATTTTCATCTAGTTTTCAATGCTAAAGTTATGAAATGTCCCAGGTACCAGAGGCCTGAGTCAATAACACATTTTCACGTTACGTTTTCGTTCCGTTAGCATTCAAATGTAGACGATGTTGCACCAAAGTGTTAATATTCGTAATCATTGTGTATCTTAGCAATGAAATTGACACTTGCTTGCAATTTCGTCTATACTCGAACGTTGGCGACCGGTGTGGCGCGGAGGCTAACGCACTTGCCTTTGAGTCACGAGGTCCCGGGTTCGATTCCCGGCCAGGGCAAAATGAAGAATGACCTTTTTCAGATTGTCCTGGGTCTGGGTGTTACATGTATATGTGTTTAGTGCATTGTATATGTGTATCGCCGTGTTAGTACCCATACCCATAATACAAGATTCATATCTTAGTTTGGGACTAGCTCGGTCTGTGTGAATTGTCTACACGTGTTATGTGTTATGTTATGTTAACGGAACGAAAACGTAATTTGAAAATGTGTTATTGACTCAGGCCTCTGATCATTATGTGTCTAGAATGTGATTGATTTTTGATGAAATATTTAATGTGCATGGAATCATGAAAATAATTCAATAATTATTTTTTAAAAACTGTCAATAAAACAAACCGATCAAATTACTAAGGCATTAATATTATGATTGTAATAATTAAATTTGTAATGTGACAGGTGGCCTTGAAAAATGTTCTGAAAAACAAAATCTCACAAATAATATGGCTCCATAATGTACATTTGTGGTTTATCAATATCAATATTTCAATCGTTTGTTACCACAGTCTTATCATCACAATTGTATTGTTATCCAATAACATATTTTATATATTCGTCACCCACATGTAAGTATTTCCTTCACTTTATGCTAACTTGATGACGAGAGGGGAAGTTCTTTAAAGCCGACTCGCGACCAATAAAGTCACAGTGGAAGCACTAAATAAGTGTTTTATTTATAATAATGTATCAATATCATTTTTAAACCATAACATAGGTAGGAGCTGCAATACACTGTACTTGTGGCAAGTCTTCCATTACTGTGATATTAGTATGTTGTTTGGGGGTACCCGACATTCCCCTAGTAGTAACATAAGGCAAGATAGAGGTAAGGTAGATAGGGGTAAAATGATGAAATAGCTATTACATACATATAATCTGACGAAGAATTATTCTTTAATACTAACGGTACAGCTTCTGCATTGGTATCTACAAATAGTGGCTCGTGGTTGTTGAGATTGACTGGAGTAGGATCTGAAGCCCTTGGCAGTGTGGCACTGGCAGGCCTGGCATGATGGCTGGTGATTCCTTGACCTGCTGAGAATGGAATAAATTAAGAGAAGATTCCCAACACAAAATGTCTAGGATGAGTTTCACATTTACGTCATAAATAAAGTATGTGAGCGTGAGCACAAACATTTATTATTTCTATCAAAAAGCTTACAAATATTTTATATAGAGGCGCTTTTTATAAATCTTTCCCATTCATTATTTACTTATACATTAGATAGTAAAAACTCATACTAGGTCCACAGAATTAGTTAAAAATTGGTCACCAATCTCACTTGACTATATCAAAAAGAAATTTCTTCGTATTTTAATAATTTGTTTTTGCTTGTAGCAGTAATATTTTTTATTATTTTGGGTGACAGGGTTCATAAGAAAAATTGTGTACTATGTATTATATCACTTAATAATTTAATTAAATGGCAGAGTCCTTTCAGAACTAGTCCACCTTCAGTGCCAAGTTCTTAGGAACTGAAGTTTTTCATAAATTTTTGTACGATGAGAAGCTTTTATTTTGAATAAGAATTCTCTATTTATCCAAATATAAAGTTAATGTATGTATATGTATAAAATAACTCTTCACGATACTAACTTGGCAAGGTGAGAGGCACAGAGCTACTTGGACTGTTGGACAGGTTAGGATTATTGATGGTGGGTGTGTAGTGGTGTGCCCCTAGTGAGGCTGCCCCCGCTGCTCCCACTATGGAGTGAGCCGCTGGGGAGGCCATCGGCTTGCCAGTAGCAATTGTGGGTGGCAACTCTGAAAAGTAAATGTTGATGGTTAAATTAGATTCTATGAAGCACCTGGCAAAGAACTGTGTCTTGTGAAAAGCAGGTGTTCGAAAAAAAAAAGACATTTTATATCTTAAATTCATTAATGAGGTTTGCCCCCATTTTTCACACCTTAATTTTTTGTTCACAAAAAGAGGACAGCTAGCATGTTTATAACATGTAACAGGATTGAAATTATGGATCTTCTGACAGTTCTATATGTAATCTTCAAACTACTAACCAATTATTCATATTCACAAAAAAAATTGATTTTCGAAAAAAATTCGACAGCAACATAAGATCCATCATAGAAATATACAACTCTTGTGTAAAACTGTTATAAATGGAGAAGGTTTATTTCCAAATTGTGTTCTGAGAGGAATATTAAATTGACGTAATATTTAAAATTTACCCGCTCTATTGATTTGTGGTTCCGCTAATACTTCCACATACGTGACAGGGAATATACCCTTCCTTCCTGCCAATCTTCCTTCATACCAGTTGTCATCCACTCGTCTTGTTAACACCACCAGTTCTCCCTTCTTGAGTCCTAGTTCCAGGTGAGTTTGAGCTACAAAGTTGAACTTAGCTCGAGCTCTGCCTTCAGTGACACGTGGCTGAGTAATGGTTGTCGTGTCAAACTCCAACATCTAAAATAAACAAAAATATTATGGTTCAGCTATATTCATGGTGTAACATGTTAACATACTCCAAAGTAAGAATTTTAAAAATCTAACATTGCTAAGAACTTAGGTATTCTATATTTGGTTTTCGTATTTCCGATACAAAGATTCTATACAATTAAATATAAAATGTAACCAGATTCATTTTAGTAAACATTTAAAGGGTATAACAACACAATGACTTATAAAAATATAAAAATGGCTATTATAATAAATCCCAAATAAATGTTTAAAAACTAGCTCACCTCAACATAGTTGTATGGGAAAAGTCCAACTTGTCCATCAATCTCTCCCTCATACCAATTGGTGTCTATTCTTCTCCTGACTAGGATGAGATCTCCTCTCCTGAAGGTTAATTCCCTGACTCCCTGTCCAGTAAAGTTGTGCAGGGCCCTAGCCAACTGGGGTCCCCTGGACAGGGATCCAGTAGAACCAAAGTTGTCGTAGCGGTTGAGAGAAATAGGACTCTTTTGGGAAGGTGTGAAGTTGTCTGTATGACGGCGACTGTTCATATCTTGCAACTCCTGAAAAATAAAACAAATTTAACAAGTTATTTATGAAACAAGAGGCAGCAAGACACTTCTACATATTTTTAGACGATAAATAAAATATTTAAGGTTCAGTTAGGTGTAAAACTATTTTGCATCGTTACCATTGTGAACTGTATTTAGTGCAATCAGCTGATTTTCAGAACACAAAATTATAAAATATATATTCAGAAATTCTATCTTACAAAATGTTATGTTTATTGATACAAAATGTTATAAATTATTACAAAAATGCTACAAAATGTTAATTTAAATTGTCTTAAATGGTGCTTTTTCGATATGTTTAAAAATATTTCACATCACCAAATTCTAGTGTTGACGTAAGAGTGAGCATGCAACAAGAATTGCACACAATGGATTAATCTCACAATCTGAGTCATAGGCTCATAAGTGATGAGTGAATAAATATAGGTAGTTACTACATATCTTCTATACATTATGTATCTATGAAACTTCTTTAATTGTGTAGGTATATACCATAGCAACAATAATAGATGTTGGTAGTTGGTATAGGCGGTAGCTTTTAAACTCTAAGAAAGTCAATTATACCTAAAACTTATTCAAAGCATCTCTCTATTAAGGTACCAAACTTTTTTTATATGCAAGTAGATTTGGGTTAGTTAGAAGATATCGCGATAAACTCGGCCATTGCACAAATTTATTTGTTCAGTTATAATGCTGTCATGTTTTTTTTCCATTGCTTATTTTTTTTGTGCAATAATGATTTTTATAATTATTATTGTTATAAGATTTCGGCAAATCAAAAAAAAATATAGGTTTAAATATCAACACTCGAACACAGCATATCCTACAAGTGAGGTAGCCAGCGGACAACCTGCATGTAATCAAAATGCAAACCATCCTCTTTTTGCCAACAAAAAAAATTAGACACTCAGGATGGGTGACAAATCTCGTCGCCGAATTTAAAATGTAAAATATCTTTATTTTTGCCTTTGCCAAAATCTGCCTTTTACAAGCCACTCCAACACTTGCAGAAATGAGAGGGATACTAATTCATTGCCGGGTGCTCCACACGCTCACATGAGTTTTCCTTTTTTGATACGCGCATAGTAAGGTAATAAATATATTATCTAACTCAATAAATATCTACTTGTAAGTAAAATAAGAATTACACATGACAAATCGCAATGATTTTATTAAATGATTGAATTTAATAAAATAATGTAAAAAGTATAATATATTAGGTACAGGAAATTCCTGATTATCCTCTCTATTTATTACCGGCATTGTATTTTGTCGTTGACCGGTACAGGCACATCTCACATCCGTGCACTCCACGCGACAACTAACAAAACATACAGCCACGTTATCATCAGCAGCTATCACCATTACATATTTACTTTAATATTTTAAATAGGCATACAATAAACTAACTGTTCTGATTATCTAGCAGTAGCAACTAAACATGTAACAGATATCCGGCCATTATCCGGTATTCGAAGCCGGGTCAAAATTTTACTATTCATTAATATGATATTAATATGGTCTCCAGTGAGATAGATGCTAATCATCTTCAGGAAGACCTGGATCGCTTGTCTTTATATTGTAAGAGAAATATGCTTTGTTTAAGTATAGGAAAATGTCAAAAAATATCTTTTACCAGAAACAAAAACGTTTTGAATTTTAATTATAATATTGATGGCATTATTCTGAAAACGGTGTCTTTGGTGAGAGATTTGGGCGTGCTACTGGATGCTGGGCTGACGTTCACGGAACATATTTCCTCTATAACTGAGAGGTCATTTAAAATGCTTGGATTTGTGGTGAGAACTTGCAGACCCTTCAGCAGTGTGAGCACTCTGAAAACGGTATATTTTGCTTATGTGAGGAGCCTTTTAGAGTTTGCATCGCAGATATGGTCACCCCAATATGCAGTGCATAAACACCGTATTGAACGAATACAGAAAATATTTTTGAAGCACCTATCTTATCGTCAGCGTGTTCAATTTGAGGTTTATACGGATGCTACAACCCATTTTAAGATTGAAACTCTGGAGTCGCGGCGAATCTTACTCGATATGAAGTTTTTGTACGATATCATGCATGGTGTTGTTGATTCCTCTTACCTTAGTGGAAGTGTCTCGATTCGTGTGCCGTTGCCAAGGCGAACACGAAACAATGTTTTATTTCATGTCGAAACATTTTCATCAAATTACACCAGAAACTCTGTTATTAACCGGCTCTTGGAGACATATAACGATGAATTTGTCCACCTGGATATTTTCACAATGTCGCGGGGACAATTCGCAGGGGCCGTGGCGCAGACCATGAACGCATGATTTTCGTTTAATTTTTGTTTGAACAGTTCCTTCATCCCTCTCTCTCTCTCTCTCTCTCTTGCTGTATTCTTGTTTTATATATGTATAAACACTGTAATTGGCCTTATATATCTTTTTGTTATTATGATTTTTATTACATATTATGTGCTGTTGTGTTAATAAAGAAAAAAAAATATGTATCGTCGCATTAGTATAGGTACCATAATACAAGATTCATATCTTACTTTGGGACTATCTCGATCTGTGTGAATTGTCTAGATACATGTTATGTTATTCATTCCTACTATCATATGGCATTTGCCAGTTGATTGTGGTAGCTATAATAGTGATGTAACTACCTACAAGTAATGTTATAACTACATGCAAATTGTCTTGTCCTTGACAGTAAAAATATTAAGACAAATATATATAATATGTATAATTGTATATCCATACCTCATCGCTGAATTGAAAATGTAAAAAGATAAAAAGTCTTATAAGGAATGTTAAACGAATATCTGGACACTTTACAGGACAGGACAGGAATTTACAGGACACTTGAAAATTTAGTTAAGTGTAATTTTTTAAAATTAACACTCTTAAAACTGACACAAATCGACAACTTTTTCTAAATAATTGGTATTTTGCAAATAGCAACAATTTCATTATGTCAATACCCCATTTCATGAAGTCGGAAGTTAGAAAAGGTTCTCCTGCGTCAAAAATTGAGAAAAAAAATCATGATGGGATCTAGCATACTTTAAAAGTAGCAACAGTGGTCGTATGTTCGAATGGGATTCTACTTAGGATCTCGTATAATATTCGTTTTCCGATATCCGACAAAATCAATATTCGTTACATCTTTAGTAGTAATGAATAACGCCGCATGCTTCATGGTTGTATTAGGTATGTGTTGCAATAATACAGCTAGCACGGTACAAATCACATTACAATGTTTTTATATATTACGTGGTCATTATTAAAATCACATGATGCGCGGAGATGTCACCAGGACTCACTGAGGTAACCATAAAATAATTCATTCTAATTTGTCTCACAACATTTTACTACTTCCGAGATTGGACAATCCTCTGAGAATTTTGTACAGATATTGACCACCGTGTGCGATGCAATCAATCGTCACAAAGTCATCGATCTAAAGATATCAGTTTTGAAAATTCAGGTATCTACAACTGACTGATTAATTTCCAAAAAAGAAACGATATTGGATTCGTATTTCAACAAACCGGCAATAAGTAAATTTTAATGCTGAATAGTTAGTGCTCAATAAAAATATGAAATTTTAAGCTAGCATTATGCTGATATTATGGGATTATAATAAGAATAGAAGTGTAGTAGGTATCTATGCACTGAAATCTGAGATTGGACTTAAATTATTTTTATTAAAGTAAATTAAAGTTACCCTATCAAAAAAGATCATTAGATAAATATATTAGGTATATAATAAGATCATACCTAATAATATTATTTACATCTGTCAAATAAAAAAAAGAGGACGGCTCATTGCTTATTAATTTATTACTCACTTAATGTGTAACGTCTTGGGGTGTTCACATTTGGCGAATATCGCCAGGCGAATTTCAAAATATAACGCCAGGCGAAAAAACAAAATTCGCCGTACGCCCATTGATCGTCACACCTGTTCACACAGTCCATCAATTTAGAAACGATCTGTCAGATGAGCTTTGATTTTGACACTGTTTTCAAAATGGCGTCGAGATGGAGATCGCGAAGTGTTTATTTTTAGTCGAAAATGTTATAGTAGATGTTATAAGGCGCCTTTTAATTAAGGAAACAAACGCCACAAACCAACAACAAAGATAACAGCTGTCACGGAGCGGGAAACATTATAAAATTTATAGGTTATAAAGTTTTTACCATAGATACGAACGCCGCGCACATCTGCGCATGCGCGAATCGTTCAATCGGCCGAAAATGTTGGAAGGTGGTCAACTCGAGACGATATCGTTTCTACTGGTTTTTATCGTTTCAGACTAGCTGTCATTTTGTTCACACGGTTCAAATGGCTGGCGATATTCGCCAAAGTGAGAACACCACATATCTTATGAATTTGGAATAACTTTTTTCTATCAATTGTATCAAGCGAGACGTTACCTATAAACACAGAACAACATGAGAAGGTGCACCGTAGAACTTTTTATTTATACCTATGTGTAACTTTATAAAGCAAAAATTTGGTACTTAATTATCGTGTGTAACTAAATCTACCAGTCTTTACTACGTGTACGTATGACTACTGTTTTTTTTTTTTGTATTTTTACGTTAGCATTATTTATAATATATAATTAATGTAATAAGCTATTGAGATAAAATACGAAAAAGCGCTCATCGGGTTTGCCTCAAGGTATTTAAAAATGGAAAGTGTAGAATTTTACTGCAGAAAATAACGACACTATAAAATATAAACAAATCAATAATATTAAAAATTTATTGCATACGTGTTTTATGTTTATTTAATTTATCAAATCATGTTCATGATAGCCATAGAGGTGTATTTTTGGAGATTTAATAATGGTACCCACCGACGTATCATATTTCTACAAGATTTTATGAAAATATCGTTATATTTTGAACCAAACATTTGTCAACAATATATAGGCAAGAACTTTCACCATGAACCCAAATAATCGTTAAAAAAATAGACTGGTGAACATTTAATATACAAAATCTGTAAGGCATAATTATACTGTTCAACTTGCAACTACATACCTGTGTATGATAAAATTAAGGATCTTAATAGAGCATAACGAAGTTCATTCAATACAAAAAAAAACTTATTGATAAATGTGTTCGAGTGTCCTGCATAAGAATCTAACATCACCGCAATTGTTCTTCGGTAGCCTGGAGGTAGAGTCTCGCCCTTCGGAACAAGGGGTCCGTGGTTCGATCCCAGGTGTCGGCAAACTCCCCTTTCAAAACCCAGATATAACTTTTTTTCAAATTTTTAAAATCAGCGATGAAGTATGCCACCCACCCTGAATATGATCTCTCTTATTTATTGGTACAAAGAAGACGACTTTCATATTAATTACATGCAGGTAATTCACTGGCTACCATACTTGAGAGATATTTTATTTATTTATTTATTTATTTATTTATTTATTTATTTACGGCTAATTAACCTTTTACACAATTTTTTTTAGAGGCACAATATCATAACAAAACAAAACATAGGTACCAAACACAATATTAATAAATCAATATTACAAACATATATAAAAAACATATATTACAAACATATTATATAGATATACCGTGATGCTATGAATAAATGAGTAAATAAAGATAAATATGTAATATGTATACCTACTTACCTAAATAAATACATATTATACTCGAGGTTAATGACTTTCTAAAGCTAATCATTCGATAATATAAAACTAATTAATTTGACATAGTCAATGCAAATAAAAATTTATCAAAACCTTACATAAATACAACAAATATGTATATAGTAATATACTCATGAATACAAAATAAATAATATGTGAAAATCTTCCATGCGTGATTCCTCTTTGGCCGGCTCTCCCCACAGAGAACAATGCCATCGCATTGTCTCACTCACGCATAATAAAATTGTATGTGGAATTATTATCCTTCCCAATCATACATTACTATTGTGATATTTTTATGAATGGACCAGAGAAAATCATATTAACCAAACCTATATCTAGGAATGTACCTACCTACATACGTTCACAGATTTTTTTCGGTTTTGATTTCGAACTGCATCGGCCTTTTTCCTCGATGATACTGATATTTCACTATCATCAACACTCCCCATTCAAAGCTTCTTCAGGGAGCACAGGACAAAAACTATACCCTCCTCCATTCAGAGCATCTTTGCGCCGATTGAGTCATCTCCTCCTACAACATTCCTAACGCTTCGATATCATTGTCAGAGGAACGGTGTACCTATTTCAAAGAGGGACGTCCACGTGTCCACAACCCTTGAGGGCAGATAATTATTTATATAGCAAGAATGTCTATTCAAATTCTGAGCATTAATTTCGAGAAGGCAATGGTAAAATAATGGTCGTTTAAATTCAATGATAACGAGTATTTTCCCAGATATTTGACGGTAAAGTTGGTTAGTTGGTAGAGATCGCGCCTTTGCGATAAACTCGCCATCTGCATATTGATTGTTTTAAATTGAAGATATTTCTCTATTCAATTCATTAATTGTATTTAATGTAATAATGAAGAATAAATATATAGAGTAGGTAGAGGAAATTTTTTATACATTCGCCCAATATCTACACCTACCTACCTTTATAGATAGATATATTCATAACTTCTCAGCTTAATTTGTAAAAATAACTAACAAATTAAATTTTATTAATTTATTCAATTTAGAGCAGGAAATAATAAAAAATAAAATAAAAACCGCAGATTATGTACGGAAGTCGAGAAAGTCGTATTGGTGAATGGTTTGCTACTAGTTGCCGATATTGTAATAATTGTACTACTGTCGCAATGAACAAATACCTAATAATAAATAAATGTTATGGAAGCGAAGATTATGTTATTTCTACAAGAAAGTCCAATGAACGCTGCAATATTCAATTTAAACATTTTAACGATCACTTGATAACTATTGTTTTTGCAATGTAATAAAACAAATTAATCGCATTGTCAGTGAAAGGGATATAAAAAAGACAACAAAATTATATCAACGCGATAGTTATTTATGTAATATAAATTTACTAAGGTAGGTACCTACTTTAAATTAGTGCAAATTACGTATTTCAATAAAACAACCATATTATTATTAAGAAAAAGGGGGCTTAGAAAGGCGGTATGTCTATGAATTAAAATGGCATGTCAAATGTCGTGAATCCTATATTACTGGTTTGATTTCTTCTTCGTTTTTTAACGTTTCCTTTGGAACATAAGTTATTTGAGGAAAAGGTTTTTTTGAAATATTATTTTACTTCTCAGAGGATTAAGATAAAACTAAGAAAACACACATCTTCTATCATCATCATCACCATATCACCCTTCAACGATCCTCCCGGGAGCAAATACGCAAATATCCCATAACGCCAGAGGGTGCTCTCCAGGGGGCTTTCAAAAACATGGGTAGAATTTGAATCGCGTCTGGACTCAGTAGTAGGACAAATACCGCCTGTTTAATGCCTGCATTATCCCAATCCTCCTATATTAATACGCGTCTTGCCACCTAATCATGGCTCAATAGCGGAAGATACTATGTTTCGAAAATAAGTGTTTTAGAAGGAACCCATCGTTTAACTATCATAAAAAAAATACGATTCCAAGAACAACAATAGCAAACACCTAACTATTTGAAATAATGTATGATTTATTGGCCTTACCTGAAGATACTTCCTGCGCCTCTCCTCTTGGTAGACCCTCCTCATGTGATCCGCCTGCCTGCGAGCCAACTCATCCTCAGGCACCAGAGGCCTCGGTTCCTGGCGCACTGGGACGCGGTAGTGGATGTTAACATCGCTCTCCACGTAGCGACGAGGGGACTCTGTAAATAAAATAAATATGAAAGAAAATTAATTAGGTTGTTGCTTCAATATATAATTATATATTTTTGTTATCTCTAAGTATAAATAAATAGTCTTGAACGGAAATGTAACAATATTGTTTTATCCATATTTTATCATCGACGCATCAAAAGTGGGGTAGTAAGAAATAAATACATAGGTGCCAATACTTAGGCGAAAAAGCGTATTATCTCGTATAATGTGGATTATATTATATACTTAAATACCTGCGATAGTAATAAAGTTCAGAATGTTAAATTCTGCATGGTCTCGACACAACTACACACCTTAGATGCCAAAAAATCTAAATGTTACAAAGTCGGCAATATTCTTAAAATACCAACTTTGTGATATTTACAATAGATCATAAACATATTATGCATGTAATAAATGACATCACAAAAAGAACGTGATTTTGTGTCCCTCATACAATTACCGTATAACAACGTATCGTTTTCTTTCAACAAAAATTTTACTGATTAAAAATACACCATTATATTGTAGCTTTGTAACAATTCATTAATTCACAACAATTATGTATTTAAGGTTATGTTATAAGGAGTAAACTTTACCAAGGTTTGTTTGGTATGCGCTTGCCAGTCTGGTTAAGAATGATGTGTGACTCTCAGCTTAGTATTAAGTATTATGATAATACTAATACCAAGGTCTTCAATTTGTATTTAGCCTTATATAAATTCCAATATTACAATATACATAAGACCGGTTTATTCTGCATACCAAAACAATTATTGTCAATATTATCATAGTACTAGGATTTAAAACCTAAAAAATAATCTACGATAAAAATAGTAAGACCAAAAACAAACACATTCCAAACCCTTCACAATATACGATTCGCTTTGAAGGTTTATAAATCGGTCGCGAGAGGATTCGAATCTAGGATCTCTTCATTAAATGTACGAGACTCAACCATCAGGCTACTTACCTTTTTTTTCATTTCAGCAAAGTGATGAACCTTTATACATAAATCATTAATTTCGCTACAAATAGTACTAAAACCTGGAGAAAAGTGATCCAGATATTTCGATGTGTACAGAGAATCATCATCGTGGTCAATATACCTATGAGTTTTATAGTCATAATTTCATTATCCAAGAACCTCCTCAATATACGAGAATTTTTTTTTATTAGCATGATTTTTTATTATTTACATTTTTCCATAACACACTTTAGCAAATAAGTTTTATTATATAAACTCAGTCTTTAAAAATGAACAAATCTCGTGTTCCTGTATTTGCACAAAATATCGTCGTTGCGTATTTAAAAATAAATAATATTATTTTTTGTAAATACTTTTGCTGATAAAATTCGCTACAGAGGATACGTGAATAAACAATCGTAGAAATATTTACGAACGGAGCCGTTTATTATTACATTTAGGTATAATATCTAATGTCTCACCATTAATCGATAATCAGTCAGTTTCTAATTGGAGAATGATTAATACTAACAAATCGTATTGATCGTGATCTTTGATCTATCGGAAATTCATTTTATACTATACCAGTTACTGATTTCCTTACATTTTACACTCTGTAGTTAGCTATCATTCTCTCTTTTTATAAAAAGCTAAGGTCAAAACGAACACCATTGTAGGTACATATAATAATATATTAAATTAAATGAAATAAACAAATAAAAATAAAATAAATTTTACGGAACAAAATGTTACGGAGAAAATGGAATAGGCTTTCTCTATGTTAGAAGGAAAAACATTGAGTGTAATAATGAAGATTAAACTTTTTGTCATAATTAACATTTTTTATGCATTAGTAGAAAGAACATTATAATAAATAGTAGGTATTTAGTCAGATGTTTTATTAAGTATAAATAAGTACCTAGGTTTATGATATTTAAACGATATCTTAATTATTGTCAAAAATATTAACGCTAATTAGTAAAAATGAACTTGACAGATTATTCTTTTTACTAATTATTCAGATTCTAAATACAATTGGACTTAAATGTTATAATCCCGTTATGATTACTTGAAAATATTAATCAGCAGTACATATACAATAGTACATAATATGAGTATAATGTATGACTTGGTCATAGTAATGAGTTGAACAAAATATCACCTTTCTATATTTAGTCTACCTAATATGTACATTTAAATTTGCAAATCTAGATGTGTTAATTATCTCAGTAAATATTATTTTTGCCTCGAAACAAAATACAAATAAGTGCTCGTATTTTAGGTCATTGTAGTCAAATAGTAAGAAAACAAATAGAACGTAAATTTGTCTATTTTATTTGTTGAATCTTGATTAAAATACTTTGTTACTATTTTTTGTACGTATATGATTGGCATGCAATAAGACTTTCGTAAAGCTTAAGTTTCGATGTGTTAGTAGTCAATAAACTGATTTTACTCAATAAACTATAACTGCAAGCATTATCTATTAATTAAAGAGTATTTTATAACAAAGTTGTTTATAATGTGACTGTCTCAGCAGTCCAGTAAAATAATGTTAAGATTGCTGGTTCAAGTTCAGTCGAAGCAGCTACGACGGTAGAGGTAGCTTTTTTCCTTTGTAATATTTATTAGTGGTAATCTTAGGCATGCAATTTCTGACAAAACATCTATCTATTTTATTCTAGCCTATCATCTTATGCCGCATCCCTTGTGGGAAAGGTAATTGACAGGACGTAAATTCGATTGCAATATCTCAAGCACCCACGTCATTTTATCTTACTTTTACGCAGCGTTCTTAAGGAATTGATCCACGTGAGCAAGCTACGTAGTTTTCAGAAGTCCTCGCTTTCTTACAACCACAATATATTCAGACAAATGTACTTCGTTCACATAACATTTCGGGCACTTATCAGATAACCCGGCAAACCAAAGAGAGGCAAATCTATAACTTTCCTTTTTTGTCAATATCATTCCATAATTATGTATTGACAATACACACCCATGAGATACAACATCCATTAATACCACTTATGTACTTCATTATGTATAATCTCTCTCAATACTTATTCAATACTTTTTTTAATTTATCTTACGCTAAAAATACTAGGCAGCCAAAAGTTACTATGTAACTGTAACTGTAGGTATTTTCTCTGGATATAACTGGTATCTACAAAAGCTCTATTGTACCATACACATGCATGAGAATTATTATTATTATTAATGGACAATAATAGTTTCTAGTATTTATCGTCTATTAGATAGACAGTAGAAGTCTATGTGGTAAAGAAATTTCTAACCGGTAGTGGGTAATTGTTACTTTTTATTATTATTAAGAGCAGTAACTATTATAACTACAATATTCTAAAAGTACTCGGGTACTTGATATTAATTACACATAGTCTACTTGGTATGCATTATTACTATTAATTTTAATTTGAGTTGTGATTGTGATCAAGGTTATTATCTGTACTAATCTATAAAAGATAAAAATAGTAAGGTACCTACTCGTTTTAAAATTAAATCCAGTTACAAAATAAATTAAAGCTTCTCGAAGGAAGGTTCGTGGTTCAAATCTCACTGCAAACCTTCTTCATATTTGCTCTACAAGATATTTCCCTAATACAATTGACTGTAATAAGTGAGAAAGCCGATTTGGCAATCATTTTAATCGGTCTTTTTTTAATACTTATTTAAAACTTTCGTCGTTTAATTTAAGCTTTTTAATGCAATTTTGAAAAAAAGTTTTCATGTTTACGTCAAATACCCACAAAACGTAAAGAAAAAACTTAGTTAATCCATAACATATGTACAGTATTAGCCAATATTATGAACATTAAGAAAACACCGTCACAAACACATGTTAAATAATATGATTTGGTTGCATTTGATTTTATATAATAAATTTTCTCGTAAAATACCTTATACAGATATACCTATAATCAACATTACTATGTACTTCAAATTGCATTTTATAAGCCACAGCGTAAACTTTTATTTTGTTACTATTTTTTCTGACAAACTTTCCATGATTCTTTCAATGACTTCGTCTTCCATCAAAGTTCGAAACACTTTCGTTCTAGCCACAGCAATAGATCAAAGTAAACAGTAGGTAGATACCAACTCGTCATACTTTCACATGCATCTTACCAAACTTTTTAAAGTAATTTTGATATTAGACGAATAATTATTATAGATTATCTATTATAATGAACTTACTGTATACATCTTGTACTTACTATTTAATTATATCGAGATAATAAGTTGGTATTATTTGCTTTAGATTTTACCTACGTCAAAAGTTGTCCAAGCCCTCAATAAATATAATAATCTGTTATAAGCAATCAATTTATATAAGCTACTATATGTACCTACCAAATATCTAGTTTATAATTATTGTACATTGTCATGGGAACCTTATAATTTGGTATCGTTAAAATGGTACTTGTGTTGCCATCTATCGAAATCCTGTGAAAGCCCTGGCCCCCTATCTAGAGAAATCGTAAATACCTTTTGCTATTATCATAAAAACAGATTCCTTCTTCTTGATCCTTTTCCGGGAGTCAGCCATTTTGGCCAGTCTCCTGCTATTCGTTTTACAATAGACATAGCAGGGGCTCGCTCCAAAAAAAAATGTCTCTTCTCTTCTACAAAATACTGTGAGTGTCGCTATAATAATGTAATTCAGTATTAAAAACTGTGAATTGTTTTGTTTGGTGTAATAATAATCTGTGTAACCATATTCTTCGTCAATAAACTGATCATACAACATCATGCTAGTGTTTCCTTAGCACAACCACCACAATAAATTTACCCAACGATAAACCCTGAGAGAGTCACTGAAATCTGCCGACTATGGGAGAAATGTTACAGTTTGAATGTTACAGATTGGCGCTCCAACGTGATGCCTAATTATTGTGGTTTTTGTTGTGTTTGAAGTGAATTTAACAATGCATAAATGATAACATTAAATAGTGCGTAGATAAGTTCGTTACGTATCACGTGACCCACCCATGTTTCCATGCATCACCAACACACACACACTTCTCTAGAATGTTCGATCAAAAAACGGTTGAAAATTCCATTACCATCACAACAAGACTGTTCAACTTTGCTCTTCAAGAAATTTCACCGCGTGACCAATAAGGACTATGATGGTGCTTCAGTGAATAATTGAATTAAATAAACAGTGCTATAAATAATAAAGAAAAAACATTTTAATAATTAAATAAGAATTAATAAATAATCAAGTACGAACAGATATTGTTAATGAATGGAGAATTTAAGAAATATATACAACAAGAAATTGACAAGATTGTGAACAGATACTCCAAACTTTCCTAAGACGTCCAGATAACTTCCTTCTGACGAGATGAAGATCTCCAACATTGCAATCTCTTAAGAAGCCTGCTACCACCACTACGAAGGATGTCTATGACGGAATTTTCTTCCTTGACGCTTCCTGACCTCCAATAGAAGGATGTCCCATGTTTTGTCATCTAGATCTGACGTTTCTTCGAGGCCTTCTTTATCTACACAGAGAACCCTTGATGCTTGATGGTTTTGAGGATGAGGAAATAAATGCTTCCTTCACTAGTAATGGACAACCTTATTCGTCTGACTACTACACAGGTTTTTATGGAAAAATATGGTGTTGTTGTGTTCATTTTGTACTGAAATATTTTGTATACCTACTATAGATACAGTTTTTTACATGTTGTTCCATGCTTTGCCTTTTGTGCCAAAGAGATTGTAAAAATTCCAGTTTCAATTTTGCATAAATTCAAGTGATACTAGCTAAGATCATTTTACAATTATTTACGGAATTATTTGTTTGTTAATGTAAGATTCTACACTGAGGGATCTACAAAATAAGAATTGTAAATTTATAAATGTCTAGTTTGTGAAATATTCCAAGTAAAGTTTTTCTATATCTGGCTAATTACACTCAAAAGTAAAGAAATTAAATTTAAATTCATTATACTTGTACCTACCTAGCGTGCGTGTCACGCGGGCTGTGGATGTATTTATGTATGGTTTGAAGTGAAATGATCATAGACCTCAATATTGCTAGAGGAGGCTTAACAAAACAAATTTGAATAATTACCAATAATTCTTTTACTCATATGCTGGAATTGTTAATTTTATGATATGTAATGTATGTAATGTTATGTCTACGATATTTCCAGGGAATGTCAAACTTTCCAGCGGTTTCCAAACTTTAACAATTTAAAAAAATATTGTTATTAATTTTTTTTTCGAGTCTTATCGAAGGACAAGACTTCCAAACATTTTTTTTAGTATCCAATGGTTCCCAACTGTTGAGATTTGATGTTACAAAGGTTGGCAAACTTTTTTTTTTGAACAAAAAAAAAAAAAAACAGTAGAATCTCAAAATGTCTGAATCATCTTTCATAGTAACGCTGCGAACAATTTTTCAAAGAAATTGGCACCTCGTTTCATCAAGTCTCAGGTTCACCGAATCATATCCCCTAACGTATACGAGCTATGCGATGTAGATACTGGAGCAATGGGAAACTATCATGCTAAGGATATCATTAAGTTCTGAGTCCTAGGTATGTGTTTCTCAAAAATTTTGTTGTTATATTTCATTCTGAATGTAAATCCATCAATGTAAACTTGAAATTTTGGTAATGTAAAGAATTTATGTAAAAATGTAATGTTTTCTTGGGCTGCAATTTTAATGAATAAAAGGAACTATGTCTATACATCACAGGTCAATGTTAATAGTGAATTTTGTATGTAATAACAATGTTAGACTCACAAAAGAAATTATATTTACAGTCATAGTAATGTCAAAGGAATTATCTTTCTTTCTTCTTTAAAGCAAAATAAATTATAATACTGTTAATAGTCAAAAATTTGGTATTTCTACTCTTAAAGTACTTGTAACTTTTGCAGCCCATGTTATTGTAAACTTTTAGTTAAGAAAACTCATAGAGGCTCTTCAAGGTTCCGCTTCTGTGAGAATTTTGAATTGTTTGAACCTTGTGGCGCCCTTAAATAATATTTTTTGTATGTTTGATCACCTTTTTTTTGTTTGCGCCCGTGGATGCATGAAGTTGCCTTTATCATCTCATATGCTAGCCGTTTTCATTAGCAACGTGTTCACAATAATCTGAACCCATCCACTGTCGCAGGCGAAAGTCATACAACATGTTAGTTTTAAGGAATTTTGTACTGTACAACTGATGTAATTTTGACCCTCCAGTATACGAAAGTATACGAATTCTTTTGTTGTTTTCCTTAAATTTTGTGTGAACTCTTGAATCACTGAGTTATGTGGTAACTGATGAATGACTTATGACAGATGATGAATGCAAGGTACGGAAGAATGAAGTATACATGAAAAAACGGCCGATAAAAGATGAAGTATGAAAATGCGTGAAAAGTTACCACTAATTCTCTTAGTTTGTCAAATCATTAATGCTAAATCTTAAATTGAGGATCAAGGTCGCATCAGTCAAATAAAAAAATTAAGTTTATTGTTTTTAATCTTTAGTGTGCATGGTTTTGTAATTAAATTATATGGCAAGGTTTCTCACATGGTGTGAACCTGCTGGCCATTTTGCGGCAATTTTACTGTATGGAATGCGTACCCTTGCAGTAATTTCTATTTGCCTAGTATGAATGTTAAGGAGTCATTGGATGATTCGCCATCTTCCATGTACATCTCCTGGGTTAGACTGATATAGAGATATGACTAATCGTCCTACCCTAATACAATCAGTTCTAACTCAAATTATATAGTTAATTTCAATTTTTTAATGCCCGACAAGCTTGTTGTCCAAGTGAGGTTTGAGGACGCTCAAACAGAAAATTCATACAGGTCGCTTAGAGAAGCTCTGCGCGATAGGTTTGGTACCTGATATTAACCATTTGCCTGTATGAAATTGGTGGGAAATTTCCACAAAAGAAAAATGCTATAGGGTAAAGGATTACCGCCCTTATAATAGAGGTAGATCAGATATAATTGTAATGAATACCTCCTCTTGGAGTAAGGAAAAGTGTTTGGAAAATTGTTGAAGGTTTTTATTGTATTATGTAAAGGAAATTAGTAATTTTGTTTGTCTTAAGCATGTAAAGGTTTACCTAGAAGTATGGCGAGAACATTGTCTACGATTCCGTATCCGCGACCTGTTCTGTCGGTGCATCTTCCTGGTCCCTTGCTTGCTTGAGACATGTCTATTTGAAAGGATTAGTTAAGAATTTGTTTCTAATGTCTGTTAGAAAAATTTGTATCTTTGTTTTGACACTCACAGTATTGTAAAACCTTTCTTATCTCTGACACTCACAGTATTGTAAAATCTTTCTTATCTTTGACACTCTTAGTTCTGTAGAATCCTTCTTGTTACTGACTTTGAAACTTTTCTTTTTTTTTTATTCATTTTTTTTCTTTAAAAGACAACTTGAGATGGTGTCATGGGAACCTTATAATTTGGTATCGTTAAAATGGTACTTGTGTTGCCATCTATCGAAATCCTGTGAAAGCCCTGGCCCCCTATCTAGAGAAATCGTAAATACCTTTTGCTATTATCATAAAAACAGATTCCTTCTTCTTGATCCTTTTCCGGGAGTCAGCCATTTTGGCCAGTCTCCTGCTATTCGTTTTACAATAGACATAGCAGGGGCTCGCTCCAAAAAAAAATGTCTCTTCTCTTCTACAAAATACTGTGAGTGTCGCTATAATAATGTAATTCAGTATTAAAAACTGTGAATTGTTTTGTTTGGTGTAATAATAATCTGTGTAACCATATTCTTCGTCAATAAACTGATCATACAACATCATGCTAGTGTTTCCTTAGCACAACCACCACAATAAATTTACCCAACGATAAACCCTGAGAGAGTCACTGAAATCTGCCGACTATGGGAGAAATGTTACACTATGCTTACACGGATATATATGTAGAAGAATCTATTGGTGATTTTTAAGTACCAATCTGCCCGAATTATATTCAAATAATATGATAGGTGTACTTTTAATAAAAGTAGATACTTACATATCTCTTTGGAATGACAGATTTAATGAATTGTATTGATCTACATATTCACTTTTGTGAATCAAAGATGCTATAAGCTAGTTCCATATCCAATTTAAAAGTGAGATAATAACAGAATTACAGCAATTTCCGAATGATTTGCTCAATTTCTGTGACTTGTTATGATGTGCATAAATAAATGTTTATGTATAATGTGCTCTTGTAGGATAGACCAAAACGTTGAAGATATCAAATGAATTTCTCTAATTATACACTTCATATTGGATTAGTACCAACAGTCGATAAAAATACTAAATTCATAATACATAAGATATCATTGTTCATGCATGTCCATCCTACTATTAACTATAATTTTAACATTTACCTAAGGAGGTTCATTTTTAATTATTAATCAATTTTGCAATGAGGTATACCAACAGCCCCGAATAGGTTTAGGTACATTATATTGTTTTATTGAAATAGCAATCATTAGATACATCCATTATATGCAGTAACTTGCAGTCAGTTTAGTAGTTACCGCACTAGTTGATAACAGTATTGATAGATATTAAAATCAATGAAATCATATAAATCGTGTACAACTATATAAATATATATACCCACTAACTTTTTTAATATACCTACCTATAAAAATATAATGAATGATTCTAGAGGAAGGATGTCACGTGTGTTTATGTAAATTAGAACAAATTTCTAAATTCAGTACACAAACAATTTCGAAAACGTTTCGGTATGGTAAAAACATAATTTACCTAATATGTTGGTAAGTAAGTAGGTACATTTAAAAGTATGTAAAACAATAAACATTACGAAGTAAGAGAAACTACTTATGCATGTAATATGTAGGTACAGGTATGTTGGCAGCAGGTAATACTGTGAATCGTACGCACAAGATTAGTAGTTTGATTGTGAATAAACAATGTGTCGCAGGCTTATTACATATTCAAAGATATGTAACACACTTTTCTTTGCAGATAGCACTGGGCTATTCGTAAAATATCGGATGATCAAATAACCAAATATGGATTCTTGGAAATAAATATGGATTCTTTGAACCATTATATTATGGTATTTGTGTTATTGATTTTGATTAAAAATATTGATTTATCAGGATAGAACATGTTTCTATATCTTTGAAAAAATATCTGCAGAATACCTGAAATTCAAAAAAAACAGAGCAAAATGAATCTCAAACCTCTTGAAAAACTCATAGCGTCATTTTAGGTATCTACTAAGTATCTACTGTGAGACCAGACCTAAAAGAATTTACTATTGTATTGGGGAAGACATTTCTATAACCCATTCACTAATAATTGACTTGGTCCATTATTTAGTCGGCTTTTTGCCAAAGGCCTACATCGACTCTTGACAATGAGAGATTTTATTTTAACAATTATTACTAGTCTATGACAATATCAACAATCACAATCATGAAGGTAAATAAATACACACAGTTCGCGTATGTCACGTATATTAGGTAGGTACAATATGTATGCGCATATCGTTGCGCCGAGTACTTACCTGTAAGAATATATAGCCGGATAAGCAATGAATTTTGTAGAACACATATTGTACATTTAGTGAATCTTTAGGTATAATTATTTCGTTTCTGTGACAGTTAACCGTTTGGAATGAGAAAGTGACAAAAATAAAATTCACACCTAATTTTTAATTAATATTTTATGAAGACGCACTGCCCATGTAAGAAGCATATCAGAGCGAAGAATGTGAAGGCATAAATAGCATTTTTTTATTTTATACCAGAGCGCCTTCATCCAGAAAGTTTCATTTCAAATCTGATTTTAAAATATAGACATAGTTAGATATCTAACTTGTCTACGATGTTATTACATATTAATAAAAATTAATAGATACTTTTATTATTTCGATGCAACATTATGAAATATCTGCAACGAGACAAAGTATAATGGGTTAAGCGAAGGTTTGCCTCTGAGAATGGCAATAATGTTAATAAGTAGATAAGTAAGTAGGTACATAACATACCTAATACTTTTAATATTTTAACACAATACAAATAACTGTACAACTACAATAACAACATTGACGCGTGCATTGTTTCGAATATTAGCCATAAAAAAACGAGTACATGTATGTGTTCAGTTGCCTATGTACATTGTACAGGATGTATGATAAAAATAGTAGATATATCTAACTGAAATTGAAAAAAATACCCATACAACTTTGTAAAAAGAAACTTATGGCCTATTTCAAATATTAAAACTACCTATGTATAGTTAAAACAACTTTTTTGTAGGTGTATGAGAATATGCTCTCAAAACCTATTGTAAATTATCCAAACTGATGTATTGTGGTGTTTAATTTTTGGTGCATAATTAATTATGATACAAAAAAGTAAAATATATAATTAGGATCATCCTGTTTATCAACGGGGATATAAAAAATAAGTATGTAACGCACATAATATTATCATAAAAATACTTTTGTATGTAGGATAATACACAATCAAATACTTTGGAATCTTCGAATAGTACATTATTGTGTTTATAATTTTATAGGCGTGGTCACATCGAAACAATAAACAATAGGACCATCGTGAACAAGGCAATTATTATCATTTTGTCGTATGCGTATGTTTCATAGACAATATATGCGTACTGTAAGAGGAAAGAGAAAAAGATTTTATTATTGTACATACTTTAAAACAATGAGATGTAACAATAAGTACCAGCAAGACGGCTGTTGGGACAAAGGTAAGATATTAAAATAATGGATTTAATAACTATCATCAAGCATTTTGTAAGAGGACATAATGATTCTAGTATTTAAATTAAACATACTGGTATGCGAGTTTTGTAACACTAACAATATTGGTACTAAGTAGGTACGTCAGACGCATTGTTTTGTTATGCAAATGTTACTTCATTAAAATATATTGTATTGTAGGTAGGTACCTAAATATTTTGAAAATACCTAGGTGTGTTTATGAATTGTATCATTCTTTGTACCTCGATATTAATTTAGTCTCCCAGTTATTCTACGATATGTCTTCGAGAGTCCTATAGAAATTATGGCTACCTTGTTATATGAACGTCAATTTCAGTTTTCTAAGAACATCGTTCGTGTGAGAGAGGTTTGAGTCCTTCCGTTAAATCAAATAAACATTCGGAGAGAAATGAAATGGAAAACTTGGTTGATTAAAGCCATAATGCAGCCTTCATACTTTTACTGCTTTCATGGAACAAAAAAGACTTTCAGAATATTTATTTATTTGTTTATTTACAAATCCACCGCGTGAGGCTTTTACATGTTTAAAAAAATACAAAAAAAAAACATACAAATCAAATTTAAATATAATATGTACATATATCCAAATTAGACCAAAATACTATAACTATCTCAAATTTATGCGGATTACTATAAATATTCATTATAAATCTCTAGAATAACGAATTATGCAATATCAAGAGCCCAAGAGGTACAAATTGCTTTCATTGCAATACTTTCATTAGATTTAACAAAATTAAACACTGCGATCTTTAGCCAAGACTATAATAATGTAGTAGTAATTATTCAAAGTGTTAAGTTCCTACATCGTCTATCTATAATAGAGAAAGTTATAAATTTAATTAAGATTTTAATGAGATCGTGTTTTACAGGGTTTTAGGGAGTCAAAAATAATAATAATTGTAGAACTTTGTGGAAACTACTGAACAATACTACAATGAAAAAATAATTTACTCCTCTTGTCTGCCATGTCGCTCGAGTTGACAAGTTTCAAGTGATTTTGTATTAATTTATAAAATTCGAATTTCTTTAAATTTCCCATTGTTTCACTCTCTTGTGCTAGCTTCTTGATGTAAGCGTTGAACTCAATATACTGTCCCGCAGCTTGGCTTGTTTTGTTATTGTATTTTTTCTTTTTTTGCATTCTTTTTTTTCTTTCTTCCTTTCTTTCATTAAAATTTTGTTAATTATTATTATCATCTCAAACATATTGTCTATGTTTACCCATCATTATTTTAAAAAAAATATAAGACACACGTTTTTTTTATACCCACTAACAGTAGATATTAATTGGGATTATTAATATGTGGCTCTGGTTGATCTGATTGCTTAGTTACAATAAATTTATCATGATCCTGTGATTGTGCGATACACTAAAAAATAAAATAAAATTTCTGATGGTGCTAGATTAAAAAAAAGAATTATATATTCCTATGGCAGAAATTTAGTCAAGCCATTTGCCTACCCCGAAAGGAAACATCACGATCGTTGCATGTTTAGATAATTATTACATATTCCGTCTTTATATTATATATAAAAAGAAAATAAATTAAACATCAGCTGTGCATGTACCTTTTCATTAACAGTTTGACGAGATATAATGATGCGATAATAAAGGTGAATGTTAGGCAAACATAATATAAATATATGTATGCATTATGTATATACACATTATAATGATTTTATTATATTGTACCTATACTATACAGATTTAGAGATAAGAACATTTCATACATGAATTAAGTTAGGTAGACATCTACTCACATTATGCGTATAATGAAGATAATCTTTATGGCATAATATATCGATGGCATAGCGCACAGATGTGGTAAGTGCAGTTTTCATAGTTTTGAGATAATCAATGTTGAAAGTTTGAGATGCCATACAATGTAGTACTAATCATACATAGTTTTTCTTAAATATCTCGTTAATGACACAGAGTAAAGCAATAATATTCCTAAGAAACATACTTCAGATGATATAGATTCACATGCGTATAATAACTCATTTTCGGTAAAAACGTACAAACGAGATGAAATGTGAAGAAAGGTATGTTGTGACGGGAAAACGTGATTTATTGAGTGTTGTTTCATCTCCTGAGGTTGAAGTTGAGTTTCTTGGTTTAGTGAACCTGCGCATCCCGAGTCGTGGCACCAGAAATCGGGCACTGTTCTTTACAAACGTCATTGAAACATAATATGAAGCTATTGATGACAGATTAACAAACCGAACGAAGATGTTCTATAGGTCGATGATAGCCTGACGTTCTTGATTCTCAAATCTAACTTTCTGCTTTTACTATATATTTATAATAAAAGAAAGAGCAATTATTAAATTCACATTGACTCAAAGAAAAAAAAAGGTATAATATAATCACAAAAGACGTACCAAAAGGCGACCCAATTTTTGATGTCATCGTTATTTTACCATCAAAATAACAATTACTAGTATAAAAGACCATATAAAATCAATTTGGATGAATCGGGATTTATACCGCAAATCATTCAATATTATCTATTTGTCCCCGCAAGTTCGATGACCGGTGGGTATGTATGTAATAAATATCACTTTCTCTGACTCTGGACCTACGGTAACCGACAGACAACTAGGTATATAAAATAATATAAGTACGTATAGGTATCTATATCTAATATACCTACCAATATAATAATGTTTAACTGATATTAATACTACATATACAGTAGGTATAGTAATATCTAACATTATACCTACATACTACACGTGTATCATGTATAGTTATCATTATTACTAAGAAACAGCTTTTAACACTTCGTGAAATTCCAGACGATGATCTATAAAAAAGTTTTTTTTTTTAATTTCTTAAAATATGTTTAATGTCGGTCTAACAAGGATAAGGGATTAAGTAGCCAGATGTTCTGGAAACAGCAATGGACAAAAATCTTTGGTGGAAGTAGCCGGGGGCAATTAATCCCATGTCTAAGAAGAACAATAGGGGAAATATCTACCTACAGTCATATTAGGCTGATATCTCTCACGTGTGGATCTAGTTCTTCATTTGGTGTTTATTTATTTATTTTTTAATTCATTTATTTTAATAGTTATTCGTTATAATATCTTAACCGACGTTTATTCCTTTCTAAGTAGGAACTAAACTTTGTTATAATTATATTCATATACCAGCAGTGTACCTACATTTCAGAGTGGCCTCATATAAGAGGATGCGCGTCTCAGTTTGAATTTGTCTAAAATTATCGTAGTAAGAAAAAGCGTGTTTTTGTACTACCTATTTTTATCATATTTTTGTTAAATGTTTGCGAATAAAGAAATATAAAGAATTGAACTATGATTTATTTTGAAAATTTTATTACATGGATGAAAAATGTATGAGAATACAAAAGCGGTTCCTTTCGGTTATTGTTTCTCTTAAAAGTTAGTATTTGCGGCTAAAAAACAAGCGCCTCCCGTTGAGTGTTAAACATCTTACAATAATAATATTCTACAACTTGTACAGTTATGCGTCCATCATTAAAACTACGATAGGTACCTAGTGGATATTATTATTTTACAACTCAATGATATTGCTGCCTAGTGTCTAGGTTAGGTTAGGTATCTAGGCATCTATTATGGGCGTATTGCGGTTCGCAAGTTTATGGTGCACACTCTGCAGCCTGTACTAGTAGGTACCTACTTAGTATGAAACCTATACCGCAGTAGTATTTCAACAATGACCTTTATATACATAGACCGGAAATTCAAGGAAAAGTTGGTTATGCGACCAAATTTCGCGACCAACATAATTTCATAATAATCAATCAGTCTTAAACAAGCGTTTACTCAAAAAGGTGCGTTCATGTCTCCCTCGAGTCTCTTGTTGTACAATGATACCTCAAGAGGTGGTGACTAAATTGACATAAAAGCGGCCCAAAATTATAATAAAATGGTTGACTATACCTGATAAGAACTCATCCCTTTATATTTTTATTGTTTTCTATGTGCCACATATCCACCTTTATAATATGGCTTCACTTTTCTTTTGTCTGACGATGAGAGCGGAAGCTTTTGAAAGCCGGCTCGCTAATTATTAAAATCAACAGTGGAGTAACTTACATAATTATATTGTTTTATTAATATGATCTTCCACCAAGAACCTTTGGTTGATAAATAAAACTTTAAATTTGATGTTGATCATCGTTTTGAACCACAGTCAATTAAAATTAAAATAACGAGATCGTTCAACTCTACATATCAACCAAAAAAATTGAATTAGTAACTAAAAATTTATTATCGTGTGAATGAAATAGATTTCTCGACTTGGTCATAAGTACAGCGTCAGTAACAATTAGGTGTTATTGGACACTTTTGTCTCAATTTTTAGAGCCACCATTTTGGTAACACCTAATCCCGTGGTGTAGGTACTACGTCATGATAATACATCAATATTCATCAAACACAGTAGGTATCTATAGTAACTTTCATTTACTCATCATAACACAAACCTGTATTTTGAGTGTAGTTACATTACTACGCATGGTCTTATCTCATAGAGAATAAATAAATAACAATAGGTATATAAGGTAGGTATGCATTGACAATCAATGCGGAATAAATAAGAAAGCAAAACATACGTACATTGGTATAGGTACTCATTTGCACATCGAATATGGCAAAACTAATAATACATATTTTAATACTCGATTAGACTAATCCACAAATCACATTAAGAATATACAATAGGTAGGTGGTTAATATAATCTGCAAATTGCTTTTAACACCTGTTAGGTGAATACAAACTTATGTTAATTACCTCCCACTACTATGAATTCAGTAGCAATACCCTCTTCGGCGACAGTAAAGAATTTGGGCATAATCATGGACCAGAGACTCTCTTGGCAGCATCAATTTAACACTCTAAAGAAAAAGTTTTTTTACAAGTTCCACACTCTTAAGATGCTGCAAAAATTCTTGCCCACTAAAGTAAAAATTTTATTGGTCCAATCTTTGCTGTTGCCCATTATCGACTATGCTGATATCGTGTATGTGGACATGAATCAGGATCTTATCGACAAACTTGATCGACTTCAGAATGTTGGCATAAGGTTTATTTTTAATTTAAAAAAAACTGACCACATTTCTGAATATCGTAATACCCTGAAATGGCTTACTGTACGACAAAGACGTGAGCTCCATCTACTCACATTTGTCCACAATGCTCTGTACGCAGGATCAACCCCGTACTATATTAAGGAGGCTTTTGAATACTTGGCGAGTCACGGTTTACCTCTGAGGTCGAATAACCAGCGCATCCTGTCAATCCCGGCTCATGGTACAACTTTCATCTCAAAATCTTTTGCAGTTCAGGGTGCTCGTTGCTGGAATAATCTCCCTTCAAAATTTAGGCTGACTCAAAGTCTGACGTCTTTCAAGCGAGCCGTTAAGGACAAAATGATTTCAACAAACACAAACACAGCCTCTGAAACCTGAAACCCATCACTCCTAACCCCCCCCCCCTTTTCCCCCCTTTTCCTTTCCCTTTATGCATATATGTTTGTTTTTTTGTTTTTTTTTTTTTTTCAGTCTCCCTTTTTATATATATGTGTGTATGTTTTTTTATTTTCATCATATGTTTGTTTATTTTTTAAGTTAATACTTTTGGGTTAGTTGGAAGAGATCGCGCCTTTGCGATAAACTCGCCCTCTGTATATTGATTGTATTTAATTTGAATGTATACCTTTTATGTAATTGTTTTTTATCAATGTACAGTAAAGAATGAATAAATAAAATAAATAAATTAATTATAGTATGTTTATGTTAGGACTAACTTTTGTATTTATGTTAATGTAGATGCCACATACCTACGTATCACAAAACGGCGCTCAATAAATTGTCCAGATTATTATTATTATTATACCTAAATCACAATCACGTGTTTATGAATCATCAAGAGGAAAACCTTTAAGCTTGATGATATAAATAATACAGGTACGAAAGTGACATTCTTAGCCTATTTTGAGCCTCTTAGCCGATTTATTATATTTTATGTTTGTAAAAGGCATTAACCGTTTATTTAATAAATACATAAATAAATAAATATCAGAACAGTCTATGGTCCATATCATCATCTACAAGTTAGATAGCAAATGGACCGTGTGCATGTAATGATTCAGAATGGTCGGCATCGCTCAGTTTTATGCAAATGCTTGCTTTAAGAACATTCTCAAAAGCTCACAATAAAGAATGGGTATCGCGGTGTGGGAAGGCGGCAAACGTCAGAGAGTGGACCGAATCCAGAGGGTGGAAGAGCTGTTCCGGGTAGCACAGGACAGAGAAGCCAACGCCAGGGTGATAGCCGAGGTTGGGGGGACCTGACATGACACTTTAAGAAGACGAAAAGAATGGAATACGGAAAACCTATTTGGAAACTAGGTGCTTTGCTATTAAATAACGTAAGTAGGTGTGTACTTAGTATCTATAATATTTATAGATAGTAATCAGTTTCGTATCGGTACGTAAATCATTTTCATAATACTTAGGTTTTTCGAAGATTTTTTTATTATGACTGCAAGTATATTATTTTACACTTTATTTTTTTTAAATGGTTCCACTTTGTATGTATTGCAAACCATTTCAATTTGTTTTTATTTTCTATCAATAAAACCAGGTAATAACTACAAAAATCTTAGGTATTAACTATACCTAGGTATATATATATATATATAATTGAGTGGAAGTAAATGTAAAGAAAGTTGACGCTCGGAAAAATAGTTATGTCACATTATCATTTCTTTTTCATATAGGTAAGTATGTAGGTACCTACTTTTCAAATATCCAGCATTACAGTCTGAACAACTTGGAAAAATTTCTATCGCAGATAAGTCTGAGATAAAAAAGTCTTGTTAACATTTCACCAGGTAGGTACCTACTCATAATCATAATGAACAGACTTTCAAGTGACATTCTGATATAATAATGGTATAAAAATAATAAATCTCTATGCTGACTTATCGTTTTCACGTGAGGCTATCATTTATCTGCAAGTGGTTACTTGTTTTTATTATATGAGGAAGGAAGGTACCTAACTTTACAGATATAATCAATAAAATATAATTACCTATCAATTATCTAAGTACATTTAATAAAATTAGACATAAATTATTTATATATTATTATGAAGAAGACACTGAACAGACTAAGAGTTGGGGTGACAAGGTGCAAAAGTAACCAGCGGAAGTGGGGCTTTTTGGATGGAGAGGACGCTAGCTGCGACTGTGGGGAGGAGCAGAGTGACTCTCACCTATTGCAATGTCCGCTGATGCGGAATGCATGTAATGTAAGTGACCTGATGATGGCGAATGACAAGGCGATGTACGTCGCTGCATACTGGAGTGGCAAGGTCTGAAGTCCGGACCCGAAAAGTAAGTAATATATATTATTATGAAGGAATGCTTTATCTAGCAAATTGGATAAATACAGATTAATATCTATAGCTTCATTGATACTAAGAAAGTTTGACGGATGCGTAGGGGATAGTTTGCGAGTTGATTCATAGGTTTAAAAAATATTGATTTTTATGTGATATTGATTTTGATGTATTGAGACGGGGGGGGGGGGATCTGTATAGGTATTTATTGCATGCAGTTAGACCAGTATTTCCCAAACTATGGGTCGCGATCCACCAGTGGGTCGTGAGCGAATATTGAGTGGGCCCTAATGGACGATTCGCCACCGTATAAGACATGAATAAAAAAATGTCGTTGGAGCAATGTTTGGAGAAAAAAAGCTAAAAGGTGTGTCCCAAGATTGGAAATTTTTCCTAGATGGTTCGGAGCCCAGTCAACTTTGGGAACCACTGCGTTAGATTATATTACTCCACTCATTATAGATGCAGTGATAGTATAGATAGATAGACGATTGAATTAGCAGCAGGTAAATCTCGTTAAAACTTATTATTCTATGATGTTAGGTGTCGGCTCACAAGAGATTAAAGTAATTTATTATATGTAAATATTTATTGTTGCATAATTCTTAAATTAGCAGGCAAAAAAATATATATAAACACAATTTTACCAGGTATATAATAAATTGTGCTAATAGCATAATCACAAACAAACTTTCAAATGGATACACATTTTTTTTTATTTGAACATTCAAATTGGCGACACGTTAATGACTGTTGTATGCATATCAATTTAATGAGCAACGCCAGGTAAAAAGTCTTATGATTATTAATTTTATCACCTGTAAGTCAGTAGTAATTTCTTAACGTGCCTTTCTTTATCTATGGTTGTGGATTATCTGTCATTATTAAAATAAATACAGTCACAAGCTTTACTGTCTATGATTTCTAAAATATTTTCACTCAGGAAATAATACTACTACTTGTAATATTATTAACTATCTACTGGTTTTTTTTTTATTAAAATTATTTTTATGCTATTTTAATGTCAGATATGTACCGTCGTGTTATTTTAATTTTATTATTTACTTATTATTACGACAGTGACAATACCACAATGTTTTGTTGAGGTTTTAGTAATTTTTTTGCTGTTGTTATTATTATTAGATATTATTTGCATTTTATACAATTTAAGTGTGACGCGACGTCCCGCTGTAGTCATTATACGCGCTTTTGCTTGTTTTACAAATTATTTTTAATGTAACATAAAATATTTAAAAAATCTTTCCTCCGTGTAACTATTACGATTACACAAAATACCTAGTTACAAAAGAATAAACAATTTAATAATACTTGATATAAAATAAAACATACCTAATTAAAAAACTGATTTAGAGTGAGTATCTAACCAAGTAATGAGTGTTGGCATTGAATTTCTGACCTCTGATCTCCACTAGGAAATCAAAGGCATTAACTTTAAGTTATCTACTAAAAAATATTTCTATAAGTTTTTTTAATTTTCTACCTTGATTGATTGCTTTCAAACATTAGAATAATCAAATATTCAAATAAATACTTTGTGTACATATTTACCAATATAGAAATGTGCAATATGTTTTATCTAGATACTCATATGGTAATTATTTAAAAACACAAATTTACGTATTTTTAAATAAACAGACACATTTTTCTGTTATATATCTACAGAACTTAAAAATAAAAAGATAGTTTTTAAATGCACTATTATCAAATAAACAAAAAAAACTTAACATAGGAGTTACCTATAACATTGTCAACAAGATAGAAAACTTTGGCGACATTTGGCTGTCTATCTATAGGGCTACGTAAAAATATAAAACTTTATTTGAAGCAATGACAAAATGATTTTTAAATTGTAAGAAATTCAGAGCAGACAGTATAACGAGCTATTACATTTAGGTACCTACGTATATACAATCAGCTGATAGTATTAATGGAACCAGTAGTTAGTTATCATCATTGCAATGTCTTCAACTAAATAGTTAATAGGTTTGATATATAGCTGATGTATTGTTTTAACAATAATAATGACAATCTATATAATATGCACTAAATCTTTTTATATATAAATATTATTGTGTAGGTATCTGTCGATTATTTTATATACACTGCGTACAATATACGTACTATATAAGTATAATATATAAATTACTTCAACGGTAAGTATAAAATAATATCGTTTTGATGAACTAGACATTCTAGTTTTCACAACAAGTTTTCCATTCATACAATAATTACCTATTATTAATATTATTATCAATACATATATCATTGCTTTATTATTATTCTGTCGATTGAGAATATCTACACATATAAAGTAGGTACATATACCACGACCCAGAAATATATCGTCCATAAAAGACCGATTTTATTAAAAGTCTAAAATGTGACAAACGTGTGTGACGGAGGGTATTATGAGCCCAGAATCCATTTGATAAAATACAACTAAGACAATTTACATCATCAAGACAGCGACGAGATATGCCACTCATTCTAAAAAAACTTATTTTTACTTTATGATGATAATCAAGAATGACTTTATATTGACGCCGTTTAACGGCTATTTTATAGAACAGAGAACACGATTTGCTTGTTTATTGCATGCAGTATTTAGTTCACTAGCTACACCATTTGTGGAAAATAAAATCATAGAATAGACAGATACACAGAATTTGAATAAAAAATATTATGTTTCATAGTAATTCAAATTCGTAAAAATATTTGAAGTGCAGATAAAAACATTCGAGTTTTCAAAATTGTGATACTAACCATTTAAATAAATTAAAACGTAGATATATATAGGTATATATATGCCGTGATGGTATAGTATAGTAGATATATATATATATATATATATATTATTACCTCTATTTATGTCTTAAATATATATATATATATATATATATATATATATATATATATAGGTAGGTATGTATGTAATCTCAAATGTAATCATGTAAATATTTTCCATTTCTTAGATATCTATTATCTACAAATGGAAGTGTAATAAACAGGAAATAAAAAATGGTTGATAATTCAAATTAAAAAAAAAGGGAAACGGACAACAGTAAACATAATGTGATCAACAAAGACAATAATAATATGAGTTTTTTAAAACAATAGAACGAAATAATTGTTCTATAATTCCAACAACAATCTAAGAATTTGAATGGACCAGACATCGTATAATGTACAGAATGTTGACTAAAGAATAAGGTATCTATGGAATGCATCATAAACTAAAAGATATTCGAATGGATGACAGAACACAACCGTAAAAGTTATAATAAGGACGATGGCATTAAGTAATTTATTATCAGGACCATTGATAAGAATAACATTCTATTTTTGAAATTTATGACAGGAATTTTATCATGGCGTCCGTTCGTGCGACTCGCATTATGAAGGTACTACCTACATGTTGAGAAAAAAACATTAATTTGGATCCTTTTTATCTATAACAAAAGAATTTAAATATAAAATAAAATTGTCGTGTGGGTGGATTCAGAATTATTATTATCCTGTCTTATTTATTAGGAGAGACGCCATAATCCCTAGGATATCCGGAATTATTAGAATGATTTGAATTTTTGTATAAATATAGGATTTCACTGAATCATACCTATCCTAAAATAATATTCTTCAAAAAGAATTATTCATTTAATTTCATACAAAAAAATAGATCACTTATTTTATAACTAAAAAGCTGGATTCCTAGAATTCAGGAGGAACTTTCCTTTGAGTGTCAAGTAAAAATTAGGTACTCGTAGAACGTTTGATATTTTGAACATAGTTATGAGGCTCACCAACCATCCTGAACGTCTAGAGTTTTTTCTGAATGTCTAAATAAAACATTTTGAAAAGCCATGTCTAGACTTTCTCGGAATGTCAACAGAATAGATTTTGAATAGGTATTTGGATTTCGAAGTGACACAGTTAGTCACTGGCTACCCCACAGACAGGAGGTAACGTTGTGATATAAATAAAATAATTCATTATTTGATAGAAAATAAATGATACCAAGAGAAGATTCTTTGTTCATTTGAAAAATGTATACCGTGTAGAAACAGTTATGGAATTATCCTACTTCAAAATGTATCAATAACATACCTACCTATATACATAGGTAGGTACTCCATTTATAAGTACATATATAGGTATTATATATGCGTACTACTTAAAATACCCACAATATAAAGCTTAAAATAGAGCTAGTGATACGTATTCCAAATCAGTTAGACTTAACATAAGGACATATAAGTCCAATTTTCTGGTGTTTCTATTCGTTTATTATTCTGAATAAATGATTTTTTTACATCAATTAAGCTCAATATGATTTAGATAATTGACAATCAAAAACATTTCATTATTTTTTTAAGTAGATTTATAAAAAGTTTCGAGAGCAAAAAAATATGATCTTTAATTAAACGAATTCAAATACGTAATTATGTGTTAATAATTATAATCTTTATTGCACAAAATTAGAAGGAATAATAAAATACAAAGAAAAAAAACATGACAACATTACTACTGAATACATAATTTTGTGCAAAAATCTCTCTATCTAAACAAAGTCAATATGCAATAAAAATAAATATATTAATTTGTTATTTATTCTTTCGTTACAAAATAATTTTATATTTATCAATCAAAATTTAATTCACTTAAATCAACCTCGTGGGTATTATATATTGAAAAATAAATTACCACATTAGACTTGTGAGACTTTTATCTAAGTATAAAAATGGAAAAATGTCTATTATATATCGATCTTTTTTCATCTTGAAATCTAAGTGGGCCAGTAGGGTTCTTGCCAGGACTATTTTAAGATAAATAAGTAAATACCAAACATAACATTATCACCCACTTACACATTACATTCCATACGAGATAAGAAGCAGACATTATACTTTTAAATCTGGTATTAATAATTACTAAGAGGCGAAGAAAAGAGTATGTTGTTTATAAAGATTGTAAGTGCTACAGTTTATGTAGCATCTAATACCAAATGAATAATGCGTTAAGAAGGATTAGACGTCCTCGTGCTTTTATTATTTTTATAAAAGGTCAGTGATGTATAGTTTAATGATTATCGGACTTTCGATTCGGATTTAAATCCTCCCGCTGTTGACGCACTCCATCCACATTCATTAGATCATATTATTGTGTGTATCTTTTACCTTTTTTATTACATTATTTTGAACCCTAAGATAGTAAGAACATGAGTAAAATATATTTCTGCAAAATTATAAATTCTTCCCAATAATGGTAATTATCACTTACAGTACGTGCTTTTTATCGAGAGGCAAAAAATATGGTACAATGTATGAACACACCAAAGTGTCTATTGTACCTAAAAATAAAATAATAATTATTACTCGTAAAGGCGTACATAGACGGTTTTATTATTTGATATCAAACCGTCAATTAAAATTAATATCGACTTAAAGTGACTAAGCAACAAAATATTTTCATATTAGGTATTATTGTATTGAAAGTCATAAAAATTGTACAAAAAAACTTCGATAAATATGTCATTAATCATAATGTTGTGGTTATGCGCCAAACAATTCAAAACAAGTACCTACCTACACAAAAACACTTTCCAGGTAGCTGTCTATCTATATACAAAATTGCACATTTAATGTAAGATATTCTGGGTTAATTATACTAATAATATATGTCGATCATAAAATTAATGTTTTTTTATGACACAGGAAAGACTATTTAATATTGTAAAACTATCATGTATTGTAAAAGACATTATGTCGTTTATTGTCTAAAATAAATAAATACATTTTATACGCTTTAATTACGCATTTGTAGAATAAATTTTGAGAATAATTTAAGTATTTAAAATTTTAAACTAAAACACTGTTTAATTTTCACGTATGATTATTTAGTCAATTAATAATGACTAAATGCTAATTACCGAGCGCTTTCGCCTTGCGGCATCTTCAGGGCAAGAGTTACTTAAAACTTTGAGAATAAATTGAGTTAAATAAAATTCACTTTACGAAGAGGACATGGTAACTCAGAAAATAAGCATTAACTAATCGAATGTTAAACGATAAAAAAGTCCAATATTATTATTTTATATTCAAAATAACTTTATTTACAAGTAAATAACACTGACTGTAACTTCAAGATTTTTTTCTATAGAATAAGAATATGTGAAGCAAGATGCATCTTATGATTTTTGTAGATGAAATAAGATTTTTTTACATATTATACATTCGACGCAGTTTTTCATATGGTTATAATAAGTATTATATTATATGTACATAAATAATGAAAATTGAAACAAGAATAAAACTCACCTAAGGCCGCCAGTTTTTTGATTTGTTTTATCACAATCATTAAAAATACAAAACAAGATTTTGAAAACAGCAAAATAAAGTAAGTTACAAAATTAATATTTCACAAACAGAAAATGATAATATATTTGTATGAGATACTGCGTTTCAAAATTTTCGAATCACAACGTAAATAAAACTAATAGTTCGATAATTAAAATTTCAAATAAGAAAACCACGGACAGAATGGTGTAGGTCTCACTATTTTGACAGCTATTTGAACACTGAACACAACAGTAAACTAAGAACACCTTGGTTCTTTTTTCAAATCACTGTCAACTTGCCGCGCTACTTCTCCCGCCAAAACCAATCTAGGCAAATAATAATATAACGATGCGCGCGCACTCAAGAGGAACGGTGTAAGAAAGTACCAACGAGGTATATGAAAGTACTCACGAGCTTCAGTGCAATTTTACAAAGACGATAATAATAACATTATTATCTCTATCAGATCTATGTAATGTGACTATTTTGATGAGTGTACTTAAAAAAAAAGGTAAACAGACTATTATAACTATTTATTTGTTTTTCTCAACTTGGTAATCATACTTAAAAGGAAGGCGAAAATAATTACTATTATTCTCTGCTTCGTTACATGACTACCTGTCCACGAAAATTGTGACAATATGCGCAAAAAACAGTAACAGCCAGTTTTTTTATCATTAACCATAAGTGGAAACTATAAACTAAACTAAACTTTCGCACTTTTTAGTACCAAAACATCTAAAAGAGAACTCAATAATTCTGTCCAATTTTAACATCCTTTTTGCACACATTATTTATTTTATTTTATTTTTAAAGTACAATAATTTTTACATAATATAGTGGATTACCCAACTAGGTGAGACCTGTTCTAGGGAACACTTTACAGTCTGATATTGTGATTATTTTATATGCATTGATACGTTTTTTCATATTTATGTTTAGATTGAATAAACTCTATATTGTGTACACAAAATATACAAAATAATAATTAAAAATAGATAAAATATATAGGTAAGTATACTAACTGTAGGGTTTAGGCCCGTAGAGAAACGGGAGAGCTGACAATCTACCGTTGACAGAAGATGACGTTGGCATAGATCTTTTGATATTCCCAAAATCCACATCATTTTTCTTTGTAGAATGCTTGTCATTCAAACTGAGATAATCCAGACGATCAATCACCATCTTAGGATTAACATTTCCATAATAACCACTTGAGATGATTTCTTTATATGTGTACGAATCTTTCACATCACTGGATGACATTTTATAAACATGTCACTTCAATTCAATATTTAAAAATCGAACACAGGGTAAATATTTTATATTATTATGTATATCAAAAAGAGCACAGAATTCTCACTTTAAAACATATTTCAAAAATAGAACACAGTGGATATTAACACTTTTAAACAATTTTTAAATGCAGTATTATTTTAAATTGTTTTTTAGCAATGAGCTAATTTGAAACAGTTACAAATTGAAAATAATATTTGACAGATTTGAATGCATTAAGCAAAGTGGTTTCGTTCCACGTTTATAAAATAAGTAGGCACTAGGTAACAAAATAAATATAAATAACAAAGAATTACGTAACCAATCTGATTTAATTTGTAACATGTTATCGCTTTGTTTGATAAGTTATGAATTATTTAGTCACGTATATTGTACCTCTGTTGCGTTATTTAAGCGTGATTAAGAACACTAATCCATTCTCTCCACATCTCGGAATGTTTATTCCTATTTCATTTATCATATTTCCTGTGATACATTAAGTTGTGATGGTATGGTACATTTTTTATTGTTCTTCGGCAATACCCGAAACGAGCGATTATTGTATTTAAATTAATTACTTAAATAATTACTTAAATAAAAAAAATATTTAAATTAGGTACCTACGGTTAAAAAATCATTTTTATATATATATCCACTATTTGTTTCATCCAAAAAATTCGCAAAAACTGAAGATGATGAATTAAAAGTTTTAATTTTACATGAGTTCTTGCACATACACTCTTCTTCATTTTTAATGCTTATTTGCATTCTTACATAGAATAACAGTGGGTTTTATTTTCTTGTAATATGTACATTCAGCTATCTAGGCACTTATTACTTTATAATTGAAAAGGTTTGGAAATACAAAAATCAGAATATTATTAAGTTTTGTGTAACTCTTACACTGGCTACCCTACTTGTGGTGTTTTCATTGTTCAGCGTTGAAATACAACGGAATCACATTTAGTTATTGCTTAGTTAATAAGCATCTATACAAATCCTTCGTTTCGAGTAGTTACCAGAAATAAATAAAAAAAAGTACCTATGCTTCAATATTGTGTCGCGACTCTAGCGGATATAGATAGATGTCTATAGATAAAAATAAATACCTATTTATTTAACGTATCTAGATACAGGAAACAATACAAAGATGAGATAAGCGAATGTCAAATAATATATGGAATTTGGTCAAAGAAAAAAAAAACAAGGAAGTTTCCGGTGCTAATAAAAACAATTATAATATTATATAGTCTGCTTCATAGGCGATAAAGACATTTTATTCTTATCTTAATGGAAGAAATACAAATTGTATTGAATTCCAAAGTTAAAATAAAACAGCAGTTTTAAACCAAAACACGTAAAGTGCATTTGGTTTAAAACTGCTGTTGTTTATATATGCGGTTTATATATATATGTAGTTAAATATGCCATCCTACAACTGGTCATAGAGGGAAAATTGAGGACCGCAGAGGAGTTGGAAGAAAGTGGCTTTTCTGGCTTCAGAACATTCGAGAGTGAACCGGGATGAGAGGTGTGGAGGAGCCGTTTCGTATACTGCCCAGAACAAACAAAATTTCTCCCAGGTGATCGTCAAAGTCGGAGGGACCCGACAAGACACGTAAAGAAGAAGATAGTAATTATCTTTATCTTAATAATGAGATAACCAGTGAACCAACTGCATAGAATAATTGGTTTGAAAAGAATAGATTGGTGTACATATTTGTTTTTTGTACATTGGTGACCCCGTTTGTAAGAAAAGAATGATATAAACATAAACTTAATTACTTAACACCAATTTGTGAATTTGTATGTTTATATATGTATATATATTGTAAATGGCTATATGAGCCGTAAATTGAATAAATAAATAAACGATAAAAAGCAGGCCGTGTATAGATGTTTTTTTTGTCTGATTTAATTTTATTTCAATATTGCCTTTAAAACAAATTCAATCGATGTAAACCGTTTTTTCCAGATTTGCATTCAATTCACAGTTATGTTTAGAACTAAATTCTATGTAGGTATATAAGAAGCAATATGTTTTGATGTAAATTAAAACAAATTTAATTCGTGATATTCAAATAAAACGAAATAATGCATAACGATAATAAAATAGGTACATACCTAGAATGCAAATAGGACTGTTCGAACGGAAAAAAGATGTTAAACCGTTGAAGAAAAACAAAGCATTCATACAATATTAATGTATCGCGTCTTATCTATACAGTTTATCTAAAAATCAAAATCAATTATTCAAATTTAAAACCGAACACATTCCATAATAGTAATAAATTATTCAAGTACTACATGTATGTATTTACATATTTCAAATTTAGAATTATTTTTATCTTACAGAGCCATCTATCTCAAGGTGTTAATAACAACAAGAATATTGTCAAGGTTCTGTTTTAATGATAATTATTATTAGGTTGTCTAAAGAGGTGCCAAATGCTTTTCATAGCGTGAAATTTATACAGATTGTGCAATACATGTATGTAGGTAATTTGATAAATATAAATTTAATAAAACATTATCAACAAATAAAAACAGGTGTTGACCATCATGATACAAGGAGGAATGTATTAATATATTTTTTATAAGCAAGTACCTATAGTAATAAGTCATTGAGTAAACAGCTACAAACTGCTAGAGGTAAGAGCGTAAAATTATGTAAGTAACGAAATCACTGAAAATTGTGGGGGGCAAAGAAGGAAAATAAATAATAGGTATAATAATAAGAATATTCTTGTACACAGAATAAGTTATAATATTGTACTTTGAATCATTTAAGAAATAAGTAAATATTTAATCTATTTTTATCTATATTATATGTATATACCTACGAAACAAAAAAGACATTTGACAATATTCGTTACAGATCACAAAAAAGGTTGTACTCGATATGAATAATTAATAAAATTTATATAAATAGATAATTAGTTATTCATTTACTGCACTAAAAATTGTGTAGATACCGACCTAATTACGATTAATTTTTTTTTTGTATTTGCGCAAGGTTTGGTAATAATAAAATATCATGTTTAAATCTCTGAAACTACATCAGTCTCACATTGTATTTTCCTCTAACGAGCTACATAATGATATGAATATAAGAATTTCCAAGAAAAATTAAGCTGTTTTGAAAATATTGTGAAGTACTCGTAGAAAGAAACGGAGATAAAGAAAAATATGGGAACTTTGAAGTGGGTAAACCGGACTAATTTAGTCGATTATCAAAATAAAACTTTGATTTTATTTTCATAACAATAAATACCTACTTAATATTTTATTTTATTTTATTGTAACAGTGTCATACAGTGTTTATCTCACAATATAAATATTTATAATACGTAAACCAATCAAGACTCTACACAGTAAGTAAAAAACATCAAACAATATTTTCATATTTTTTAACAATATCAAATGCATTTTTTTATTACTCGTATTAAAAAAAGTTTAGAAAACAAAATTGATTGTAATTTTTATCATAAGAATGAAATGCGGAAAAGAAAGCTTCACTCTTGGTCCACATAAATTGACACTGATAACATTCCTACATAATATATAAAATTAATAATTATTGTTTATTATTTAGGGAGCTAAGAATATAATTATAATAACTATCTTTTTTCGAATAAATAAACCGAGTGCAAATCTATACCTCAATCATATTCATTGTCTACTATCCTCAATATCAGACGAATAACACATCACTACAAAATCAATTTCACGAATCCACAAATACAAAAGCCGACACAATTTTTCACGTTTATTTTTTCACATATTTTTTAAAATAAATTTGTAACCTTTTCTAACGTACATCCCGCGTGTTTCAATTCATAACACGTTCTGAGAACTGATTTTAAAAATTACCTATTATACAATTGGTTTCGTATACGTACTTACATTGTAAGATTCGCATATTGAGGTAAAAATACACTCGATCCTAGCATATTTCCCTTGATTATGTATTTAAAATTAATAAAATTTGTATAAATACCGCATAGCGAGACACAGTTTTTTTCTTGTTTGCTGCACTTTTATAATATTTTATTTTAGTTAAACCTATGTATGTATGTATTTTAATTTAGCTATAATTTGTTAGAAATGTTGAATAAAAACTTTTGAACTTGAATATACCTATACCTACTCTACGATATTAAAATGAGTGTAACTAGACTGTTTTTTTACAACGTACCTAATTACTTCCAGAAAAAAAAAATCCCGTTTATTTTGAACCTAATTTTATGAATGCTTAAGATATACTCGTAAGACACTATGTTCATTTATATCATGCTTCCGTTATTCATTTTCTGTTTTCATAAAATCCTTTACTTGTCTCTGAATCAGTGGCTGATACAGATGGGGGGCGCCCCCCCCCCCTTTGCGGGGCCTATTGACGTCACTTTGTATGTGACTTGTTAGTTTTTTATTACGATAAACGTAAAGGTAGCTCAAGATATCTTTTGCGCCCCCCCCCCCTAGAGTTTTTTTCTGAATCCGCCACTGTTCTGAACTGATAATATAAACGAACTGGGAGTCTCTTATCTCGGTAACAAATCCACAAAGTATTTATTTATCGATTAACAGTCGTAATATTGCACAGCCATAATAATTTTAAAACTCCAAAAATCGTAATTAGAACAATCCTTAAACTGGGTTGTATTGCAGATGAACTTGAGATTACCTCTACTCCGTTCATTAGCTGTGTCATGTTGTAGTAAATATATTATGTATGTAGGTATATATAACTACTAAGTAGGTGCATTATTCTACAAACAATGTTAGTTTAACTCAGGGTCGAATTTATAACTGAATTAATTAATAATTATTACCTATTTATAATTTCGGCTTTGTTAAGTTAATGTAGTTGTGACGGATCTTTAATTTATTTTAATATTCGTTTCTTATCACGAAACACTCATCTATAGTGATAAAGACAACAGCTTATGAATGAAGAATAGCATAATAGATATTTGACCTATATTGTATATAGACAAGTAACACATTACTTATATTTTCAGAAAACATGTTTCAAAAATAATATTGATAATAACTATTCATTGTGTCGGTATTTAGGTAGTAGAATTCCACAATGAAATAAAAACAAGTGTTTTTTTTTAAGGGAGATGTGTTACGTCTTCCAAGGACATTGTCAATCTGATTCGGATTTTTTTTTGGTCGCATTACTATTTATTATTTGAATTTCTAGTCTACATAATATGGATTAATATAAAAGACATATTTTTTGCCTAAATCATAAAATTAACATGTTTACACATTTTTATATTCAACTAAGAAGTATTAATAAAAAACTTGATAGTTTATTTTGGAGAAAATTAAACAATTTGTTCCCAATATTTTCTGTAACGCAAATAAATATTGCATTTTTTAAATGTTACCTACCCACACCAGTCACTCCATTATTACATCTCGTTACTTCATTTACCTTAAGTGGGGAAACCAGTGAAGTTTTTTAAAAAAGAACTTCCTCTATCAATCGTTAAAAATGAATTGAAAAATATGTTACATCAAAGAAAAAATATACATCTTTGTCCATTCGGAACGATTTTGAACTAAATCGTAGTTTCTTGAGTCTACCACAATCCTAGGAATAGGCAGAAAACTAAACATTGTTTTTTTGTAAAATTTTTCAAGATTTTTGAACATAATTTTTAGAAGGAAATGTTCGGCTTTGAATTTGACTCTTCTACAAATATTTTTTAATACTCACAAATATAAATGCATGTATAAAGGATAAATTCTTATATAGTGTGCACTGACTATTATAATTCCCACTCGTACTCTACGAGGTACATTAACTCATATAAGGAAGGAGGAGATAATCTTATTAGAGACAAACCCATACAAGTGCGGGGAACATTACAATTTGTAAAGAAAATTATAACATAATATCTAAGGCAATATTTTACTACGGTCATGGTTCAATAACGTTGTGTCTTATTTTATAGACAGGTGCCTTTTTGCTGTAACCCCACGTATTGGTATTGGTACAGTATTATTGTGGAAATTGTTTTAATACCTTTAGGTAGTATATTAAAAAGTTTACAAGCGGGTGGATATTGTACCTTTAAGTTCACGTAACTCTCAGTAGAAATATCGTAAATGTATTGCTTCCAGTGCTTTTATTATTTATGTAATTAAGTGGATGATGAGTTAATGCTACTATAGACTGGGTAATCTTCGAGAACAGTGTTTTTCCGTAGATCAAGTGAAATGTACGAAAGGATTTGCAAAATGTCATTAATAAGGTCTTTAGGTCCTTAGTTGCTCTTTGGTCCTACTAAACTGGACATAAATATTTCGTAAATAGGTACACGATGCAAATTTTCTTAAATGTATGCATGTAATTAAATGTTATTATTAGTATTATTAAATATCTGGCTGCTAATATTCAAACAATATCTTAATAACATTCAAGCATAAAACTTTACGTTAGTCTCGTTGGAGAATCATATTAATGAGTTTCAAAATATTTTACATTCAGTTAATCACCGATATATTAATTTAAATTCTTCTAATGAAAATCTCATACTTTTTTATCGAATTCGTGATGTGAAAAACGTTTGAAAAGTATAGGTATCCATCAGAATGACATTGATAGAATTTAACAATAATATCACACACAGTTCACAATAAAAAAGCTGTGAATTATAACAGTAAAAAAAATATTTAATAAGAAGTACATAGTGAGTAATTTAAACTATGATTCATATTACAATTATCAATCTGACAATGGGAAGATTCCCATTTCTCACTATACAACGACATTTCACCGTGTGAAAATTCACTAAGCTTATTATGCAAGTAACATTTCAATAACAAACAATATTGTGATTTTTATCATCAGCCGATGTGAGTTTACTAAAATATAAAATGTGAGTGAAATGCGTATGTAACACTAATTTAATGAAAAAAAGACTGTCTCTCGGCGGTATGCTAGAACCTGAGATTCTTTAATATTAATTATTTGATTACTTTTTGATTTATATACAAATTTATTAACATTATTCAATTGAAAAACAAGGCGATCAGTAGCCTGATGATAATATTCTCAGACATGGAGACTTCGGGTTCGAATATTCTCGCTTTCGGCCTACAGGGCACATAGCATATTGCTTATATTCTGTCAATTAATTGTGAAGGTACTTGAGAATAATTTTGAACCCAGATTTATAATTAAAATAGTAACATGATTAAGATATGTATACTGACATATTTACTTATTCTGAGAAATATCATAAAACAATAAATTGGTTTACAAAAAAGGTGTGGTAAAATGAAATAATGCTCATAACATGAAAAATCTTACCTGAGAAGTAGTCTCTGGTCCCATTGTATCCTTTGGGTGGTGGGATCGGCGCCAGATCTGGGTCTACGAGCAATGCATGATCATGGAGAAAATTTTCAACAGTCAAAATGAAGATTTGTGCTAAGAAAACTTATGAAATTGACAATATCTCGGACCAAGAAAAGTGGTCAACATAAACGACTCCAAAATGAGCAACGTTTATAATAACTCGCCTTAAACCAATGATTATAACACATAACACACATAACACGTGTAGACAATTCACACAGACCGAGCTAGTCCCAAACTAAGATATGAATCTTGTATTATGGGTACTAACACGGCGATACACATATACAATGCACTAAACACATATACATGTAACACCCAGACCCAGGACAATCTGAAAAAGGTCATTTTTCATTTTGCCCTGGCCGGGAATCGAACCCGGGACCTCGTGACTCAAAGGCAAGTGCGTTAGCCTCCGCGCCACACCGGTCGCCTACATAATACATTATATGTAATTCGCAAACTGCGAAGAATCTTTTCCTAACAAAATTTGAAACATTAATTTTATTTAATGGGAATAAAAAAATATAATTTAAATATAAACAAAGTTTGACGGCTTATAATATTGTCAATTTCAATTTAAAAAGTGCAATTTTGGATTTTGATTTCAAATAGATACATATTTACAAGTCAAAGGCATCAGGATTGTCCTTAAGGGGAACAAAAGTTTGCATTTACTTAATAAATTATTGTTCTATTCATAAGAGATATTTTGTTTATATTTTTGGGTCTAAATGTTTTATGTGGGAATGTCAGAATATAAAAGAGTTCTGAAAATGTATCAATGTCTTTGTATTGTGTGTTCATTTATGGTTCATGAATATTGTAATGTACAAATATCACATATCGCCGTAAAACAAAACAAATGGAGCACACACGCAAAATAAAATATTTGAAATTTAAGTGAATCTTTGGTGAAAACTGAAAACTATTGTGCCATAATAAACAAATTGACAATAACCTTTAAAAGTCACCGTGGGTCTTGCTGTAAAAGTTGGGAGCACTTTTGGCCATGAAGGTCTGACTGGGCGTGGGGGAACAATTGTTTCCTCTCTTGGAGGTTCATAGCGAAACCTTGGTCTGTGTTTTGAAGGATCAAACTCTTGATTAGCAAAAACGTCATGAATTTTTGATCCTTTCAAAATTGATCCTGAACTTTTATCGATTTTTGATCTTAGAGGAGATACTGACTTAGGTCTAGGGCGATCTTTTCTCACTGGTGAATATTTATTTTCCGAAATATAATCGGATGATGACAAAGATCTGTTGTTATCCTGCCTTCTAGGGTATTTATGAGCAGTCCAAGTTCCAGAGAGGTAAGGTGCAATATCTCGTAATTCATTGAAGTCAGGAGCTGACGTAAACATTTGCCCAAGAATAGATGTATCTTTCTTTTCAAAAGTCCTTCTAATCCTTTCAACTTCACCAACTGGACATTCATCGGGATATTCTTTCGTTGGCACAGGTGGTGCAGTCAAAGATCGCGGTTTGAGAGATGCCAACTTGGAAATGATGTCAATGTGTGGCATATCTCTATTATCTGATCGGAGTGGTGTTTTAGGAATGGGGGAAATACCTCTGTATTTTTTGTTGCGGCTTCTTCCTCTAGAAGATAATTCGTATTTGTGCGTCAGTCTATCAACGTCGCCTCGTTCGTGTCGCTTGACATTCGTAGAGGAATTTATTTTTTTCCAATTATGCTGAAGGAATGTTCTCACAATCTCTGGATCACTTTGATATCGTCTTAGTTTAGGTATATCACAATCTTCAATAGAATCAAATAGCTCAAATTTCTGTTTTAGCTTACCAACATCTCCCGCTTTTACCAAACTCAAATACGCTCTCCAATATCTTTCTGGATCTGGAGATAAGCTTCTGCTGCGGCATATATTCTCGTTACTTGAATAATTTGATAAGAGCGATGGATTTCCGCTTTCAATTTTAGAATCAGATGTTTGAATTACATCCGATGGCTTTAAATTTACTGACAAAGATGAAAAGTTGTTTTTCTGTGTTTCTCCAAAAATGTCTTTCAGGCTTGTACAAGAACTGGAATGACTAATCCGTTTTGGAGAAATCCGTATTTCTTCCACTTTGAATGGTGGTGGGGAAGGAATTTTTGATATCTGTTTTTCTTTTATCTCTTCTTGATTTTCTTCTTTTTCTTCTGGTGAATCTTCCCTTGGACGATAAATGACTGAACAAGCATTATCTTCCAAGGGAGCTTTTTCAAAAAAATCAATCTTCTTTTTGATATCTTCACATGTACCCCGAAAGATTACTGTCCTATTAGAAGTATCAGAACTACCAGTTTCATTTTCACTTGCAGACGATGGTCTTAATGGTGAATGATTTTTTTTACTTTCCTCAGCTTCAACCACACTCCAATTATCAATTAAATTAACGCGATCTTGGTTATTTGGAGGAGTATTTTCATCTTTAGTTATAGACGAACCAGGACTATCAGAACCATTTTTAGTTATACCACGAATTTTAGCTGAAGCTATTGCCCCGCGAGTTTCTTTAGCCAAAATTACTGGGGAATATTTTTCTTTGGTTTGTTTTATTTTTTCTAAAACAGCTTGACTAAGCGTCATTGAAATTCGTTTCTTGTCTTTCTCGGATAAGTTCTGAAAAGAATTCAATGAGTTTTTAATATCTTTCTCATGAGATACGTGATTAATGGAACTGATTGAATCTGATTTATGTGGTTTCAAAGAGTTCATTTCATTAACTTTTTCGCCAACCGTAAAAGAATTACATCTAACTTGCAAAGCATTACTTGGCTTTTCTTCAAAACACGGTGGTACGGTGATAACATATTCTTCGTGAATATCTTTTTCAGGTTCTTTTTGTTTTCCTTCAAACTCCTTACTGTAGATAGAATTTAGTTGATTTTTGAGGGCACTTACTTGCTCCATAGATAAACTACTCCAAAGACGACTTCCAATACCAAGTCTTTCACGAATATTTGCGACTGTTGGCTCAACTGCCACCTTTGATGGCACTCTTTCTGCTTTAAATGAAGAATCAGACTGCCTTCTACTGGAAAGATTAGATGCAAGATTTATTACAGAATTTCCTCTCCAAAGCGGTTTGTATGAATCTCTCTGCAAAAACATATCGTAATGTTTTCTGTATTCATAATGACTTTCATTTTCTGCAATTTTATTGAAATGGTCCTTTAAATCTTCAACAGATTTTTCCTTAGCTCTTAAATTCCAATCTTTTTCACCTGACCACTTGAGATTTTCAGCATCATGTGGTAAGAAAAGCAAGTCTTTCTCTTGTTGCTCTATTTTCATTCTTTTATACAATCGATTGAGTTCTTCTTCGGCTCGCTCTTGTGCTCTCACTCTTTTCCACCTCTCGAAATCAATAATTTCTTCATCTCTTTTGCGAGGTCTAAGATCAGTAGTTGAAGTTGCTCTTTCTAATTGACCAATACGTTCAAGATAAGTATAAAATTTATTAAGTTCCTTAAATCGTTCCGATTTTGCTCTCCTGTGCTTCAATTCAGTAATATATTCTTGATAATCAAGGTGATTTCTTATATGTTCTAAATCTGCTGTAGATGTACTACGATCTAAAGAAGTTTTTTCGCGTCGATTATCTCTCGACCTCTGCGTATCCGCATCTCCAGCACTTTGAGTTCGAAGCACTCTGCTCTTAAAATTTTGGATACAGTCAGCAGCTTTACACTGAGATATTCTAGCACTATGTATTCTCCTACATGACGGAGATCTCAAAGGTGATGGAGACGGAGACTGAACACGTATTTTGGATACTATTTTAGAGCTCATATATTCTTTACTCGGTGACAGAGAAGATTTTCTTTTTACTGAGGGCATAGCTTCTATACTTTTTACATGCCTGTTACTTGTAGATAAAGGTGATTCTGATCTCGATCTAGCTTTTTGAGAAACTTGTTCAATATTCCTTCTGATGATACTTTGCGTGACAGGTCTTGAAGTTTGACTAAATATTATTTTTGAAGGTGAAACGTGTCTTTCTGGTTCTGGTGTTTTCTTTCGTTTGTTGTGAATAATTATTGGAGAAAGAGGTCGAGAAGTTTGTGAGAATATAATTTTTGCGGGTGGCGAAGTTACTCTTTTGTAAACAACTTTTTTGGGAGAATCAAAGGACTTAGTGAATCTAGGTAAAACTGGTGATTTTGGACGACTTGTCTGAGAGAAGATTAATTTTTGAACGGGCGGCTCACTTTTACTTCTATTTTCTATCTTGGAAGGATACTTTGAAGTAACGATTGATTTAGATACATCGGGTCTAATGCTTTGTCTACCAGGCCATGACAGAGCTCTTGGACTGATCTTAATAAGCTCGTTTCTATCCCATGATCGAAATTTCGATTCACTGACTGGTCTTCTGTTGGACAAATAAGAATTAGTGTAACGAGATAAATGGGAAGCGCTGGCACCAGCATTTTGGAATAATTTAGCTTTTTCAAGAACCGTCGTGCTGTAGTAATTTGTGTCATCAGGAAAATGGAATCTGTTAGGAACATCCCTTAAAAACAAATGTTGGAAAAAAGAATCAGTCATTACTGCGTCTCTCCTGTCAATGATTTCATTGTAATTTATTGTCGGATTATTCTCGTACTGCTGAACATATGAATCAATATGTTTGTTTAGAAGTTTAGCATATAATGATTTAGAATCCAGAGAATTTAATTTGTTATTTTTGTTTTCCAATATTTGATTAAGACTGACATAACTTTTTGATTTTTCATCTTCTAATTTAGTTTTCTTAACCGAATTCTTCCCACTACTTTTAGAACTCTTTAGCTTCAAATTTTCATCGCGATGTGATTTTTTGGCAATGGTTAAATCATCCTTACTTTTATGTTTTACTAAAGCTTTAGAAGTTTTTGTTTTACTGGCAGCTGAACTAGATAATTTCGTTTTATTTTTCACTTCGCCTAGTTTCTTTACAGTACTTTTAGAGGAACTCCGTTTAGTAATATCATTTAATGATCTGCTGGGGGAATCTGCATTATAGGTATGTGAAGATATTTCTGATGGTGTAGGAGACCTCGCTTTTTCTATTGCAAGTAGTCTATCAGATGTTCTAAGAAAATCTCTTCCTCTTGGCGACATGGCAACTGATATATGTAATGTCTTACTGGTTTTGTCTTTTGATGGTAAAAGAACTGTGGAATGTTTGATGGTTGTTCCAGTGGGTAGTTTCTGTATTTTAAATTTATTGGATGACGATTTCGAGGATCCAGTTGAAGTTATTATTTCTGACGATTTTGACAAAATTTTGATCGGTGATTCTCTTATACTTTTCAATGGCAAGTTTCTCTTTTCGCTCGCAAAAGTTCTGTCTAGTGATGTTCCCCTATCTAGTATTCCTGTTATTGGAGTCTTACGGCCCACACCACCTTCTACAATAATTTTGTTGCTTGTATCATTGAAATATCTGTTAATTGTAGGACTTGCATATTCAATAGGAGACATTGTTCTTCTTGGTGAACTAAAACTACTGGTTCCTTTCACAGTTTCGACTGTACGTTTGTTGTTATTTGCTATTTTGGAACTTTTGACTTTTCCAGTTGGTGAAACACTAATTGTGGGCACTGTTGTCTTTGTAGTCTTTATGCGTTTTCCATCAGAAGATTTCATCTTTGTCTCTAGAACTTCCTTTCTTCTGCTTTCTCTTGAAACAGATCTCTGGACGATTTTATTATTCAGTCTGTTTTGAAGGTACTTGACGTTTGAATTTGTCACGTTTTTATCTCTTTGATAAGATTTTCCCGATGATATAGATGAGACTAATTTGAGAGTGGAATTGGCTTTCGATGAAAGTCTTTTTGGAGGAGTTGGTGGCGTAGATCTGTTAACCTTAGGGTATTCAAAGCTTATAAATGAAGGCACACTTTGCTTTTCTTGCGATAAACCTCTGTGAGCTGTTAAAGTTGTTTGAATTGGATAACAAATAATGTTGTTACTTAAATTCTTCGATACATTTTTATGGATCCTTATTCTTGTGAGTGTTGGCGACAGTGGAAAATATTCGATCTCCGTGTCATCTGCGAAGAACGAAATAAAAAAATAAAACTATCCATTAGATCTGTGATTTATAGAGAATACGGATTTCGACAACCTATCCGAAATACAACACGCAAAAAAGATGAAAATACTCATCTTTCTATAGTGTTGCAAACCGAAGGCTGATGATTTTATATAAATACCCGTAACCCAAACAAAACACTGATCAATAAAAATATTGTCTAATTACCTTTCGTAATATTGTGCTTTTGGTGCAGTTCAAACACGTGAATAATCTAATTACTAATGTGGTATTACGCATTGATATTGCTGAAATAGAAGAGCGAATATTGTGGTTATTAATTCCGAAGTGTTGTTTATATTTTATGTTTTCTACTGTATTTGTACTTATATATTTTTTGGTGTGTGCTACAAGTGAAATGTTTTACAAGTGAGATGTTTTTAGAAAAAGAAATAAATAGGTAAGTATTGAGAATGTAGGGATAGTTGTTCATGCTCAAGTAGGTACTGAAAATGTTAATAATGTCACAGTTATAGATAGGTAGTATGTATATTAGGTATATTGTATTAATATTCAATGTTAAAAATATTACCTTTATGTTGAAAAGCGCAGCCAACCAACCAACCAACACCAGCGATAGAGGTGATCAAATAAATAAATAAATACATAAATATTGTTAATATTAAGTAAAAACACTCACCTTTTTACTATGCAGAAATCCAACAAAGCATTAGGTATATTTGTGTGATGCAATCAAGCCATCGACAATAATACGTCATGCAGGTAAAAAGTACGACAAATTCATTATAGTTAATGATAATGCGAAAAAATAGGTACGTCGCGGCATGAAAATCACTTTACATAATATACCATATTATTCTATGGTTAACCAAGTTCAGTACGAGTCCTGTAGCCGCCATTTGCATAATTGAAAATGATGTTTGTGTTTTGTTGCTATTATTTTCCTCTCAGATGACCCTTGCAAGATTCAAATTGGAATCTTAAATGTTATTTTATTTAGAAAAACCAAGTTAAACAAAATCACTCACGGTAAATATCGAAAAACAAACATTCTTTATTTATTTAATTAACCTTTATAAAATGAGTTTTTTTTAAATACTGTTTAAAAGTTTAAACAATAACAAATTGTTTGAGGAATATATCTAATCACTACTATAATTTCACACAATATAAAATACAACAGACCTTTAGAAAAGGCTGCAAGATTATGTTGTGTTGTGTAAATATGAATTTCATGACATTCATGACAAAATGGCCGACCTTGTCGGCGATTATTCCCGCCATATCGCATCACTCATCACGATATCAGGTAAAAAAATAACAATATTATTATTATTAGGTACCTACCATGGTTACTGATCATTGGGACAATCGGATGACCACTATAGTAAAAATATAAAGTATCTATTGTACATAATGTGATATGGCTTTCATTGCGATTTTCTGTGTTTCCGCGAGTCCAATAAAAATAGGGTTTGCACAAAATGACAACGCTGAGCTAATAGGTACGTCAGTTATCGAAACAAAATAATATGTTCGCAAGGTTTTTAAAATATGGAATTAAATGCCATAAAAAGTAGCATTCAGTTAGAATTATGTGAAATTCAAATGTTTATTTATCTACATATCTCTCCATATCATCACAGCATGTTCAATAAGTGGGGTAGCCAGTGAGCCCGCTTGACAGCGAAAATTCTCTCCGAACCGTGAAAAATAAAGCTATCAAAAAAGTCAAAGGGTAGTACCTACCATAATCTAAGAAGAAAAAATTCTAATTGTTTAATTTTTTTTTTATTTTATTAATTTAATAGGTAATAAATAACAAGATACTTTTCAATAAAATCATTAGAAACATTTTCGATGTGACCCTAGTTTAATACAATATATAGGTATACCACTGTTAGATAAATAGGTCACCTTGATCACTGTTGTATGACAATAACGTTATTACAATAGAGTATTTCAGATCATAATGTGGGTATGCCTATTAATATTAGTAGATATCAATGATTTCATAGGATTTTAGGATACAATATAATATAGTCCATATTATATTTATTATATGCATACCCAAAACTGATATAATATTTTCACACAGATGCAATCAAGTGTGACTGGAGTATTATGCGTATGAAGGACTAAACTAATTCTTTATTGCTGTGGACCATTATGTAATTTTAGAAAGAGCGATTATTTTTTTTTAATTAAACATCGACCTTCTACTTATATCCATTTATTTATTAAATATGAATCTGATTTTGAATTTAAAACCAAATACACCCCCTAAAACCCACACAGACCACACAGTTTTCAATGATGTGTTGGAAATCACCATTAAAACTTAATTATCAAAGAATTCTTCGTAATCTATATCTATAGGAACCTACCAACATGATAATAAAATTACACATTTCTATTCTACTACAAATTTAAGGGTGTTCTCAGGATTTTTTGTAGAGGAGTAATTAAGTATTTTTGAAATTTTATTTGGTACTGTTTTTATTTTAAATAACATAAAAGCATATTTCATCGAAAGTGTTCATTTTAATTTATTTTAAATATATGTAGGTATATGTAGCTAAGGGAGGATCTGATAAATGGGAACGCAGAGGTCTTAAATGAAAATCTCAGTATGAGAAGAGAAGAACTGATCAGATGTTCTAATCCCTGCAGCAGGTAGGAGATGAGCAAACTGGCTCAAGAAATAGAAGCATGGAAGAATATCGAGAAGGCCTACATCCAGTAATGGAGAGATGGCTATAGAAGAAGAAAAGTACTTACAAACATTCCCCACATTGCTAATTTTAATTCAAAAATATTATCCATAGATGGTCCATGCTTAACTGCGGTCATATAAAGGTAAATAGGTAGTTTATTTATTTATAATAATAAAATAAAAACTTATTTCAAAAAATATTACAAAAAAAAATTAAAATAATAGGAATATATCATGGTAGGTATATACAAATAATTTTGTAACTAACCCAACTAGCCCATAGAGTGCTTGGAATACTATTAACGCAAGTACAGACTTACTATCATTTCTCAACATATCCTAAATATCGTATTTCAATATAACCTATACCTTTTCATAATGTTAATTGTAATACTGTGTTAGTAGTTAGTAATTAAGTAAGTAAAAATCTAATAGTTTGCCCAGCAACAGAAGTGTGAGAGAGACTCTTCAAACGACAGATACATTAACATACGTGAATTCATTAAGAAACGTCATATTCCAAAACATGATAAATTAAAACAATCGGGTTGAGGAAAATATATTTTTTAAATGCCATAAATTCAGTTGCAGTATTTAAAAAATGTATATTTTAATTTTAATCTGACTGTTCATATCATCTTGGCAATTCTCATATGCAGAGTTGAAGACTCAAAAAAAACTCTCATTCCGAAAAGAAAAATAGAGACTTTCACCATGAGTTACTTGTCTCATCGCTGATGAAAATCAGAGTCTTATTTTAATCTAGAACTCCTGCATCATTCATGATGCAGGAGTTCTAGATAGTTCTAGATATCCTGCTCAATTTAAAAATGGTATAGAAGATAGCAATATAAATTTGTTGATTTCTGAATGTTTTCAAAATTGTTACATTAATTTGTTTTAATGAAAGCATAAGCTTTTTGTTAGTAGTAAGCTTGAGAGTGTAACTTACCCTTCGGTCTATCGGGTGCTGGCTTCCTGAAGCCTTGCAGAGGAGGCTCTCCTCCGGCTTGAAGTTCTTTGTAAGCCTGGCGCTGCTCTCGAGGTGATAGCAAACTTTCATTACCTTCACGACGTCTGAAGATTAATGTTGAATCACTCTCATAACCAGATTCTTTGAGAGCTCTGTGAAAAAAATCAATAATAGTTTAAATTTTGCGTACCTACTATACCTAAATAATTAGGTACAAAGACCTGTAGTTTCTATAATGCAGGGGAGATGACGGTCCTTGTTGGGTCATGTTTTGAGAATATCCAACGATTCTTTGCCAAAATGAATACCAATTTTATGTCCACAAGGCTCTTGATTATCCAGACAATTATTTTCCTTCAACTATCAATCTGTTCGTATGACAATGCTGTCAGAGAGTTTAGAAATGTTATGGGAAGAAGTGACTCGAATAGAATAAATTTACTCTGAATAGATGGGGGCTATTTCTAACCTGTACTCTCAAAAGAAGAGTTCAAAGGTGAAGTCCACTTACTGATTTAAGTTACAAGGTATTTTTATGAATAGAACAACCTGATATTTAAAAAAAATATGAGTAGTTAGGCATGAATGCATACTAATTTATAATGTTCATACATTTACCTGGCCATATAAGATTTGGAGAGAGCTGAGGATGATATGCTTTGCTTATTGTTGATAATATGTGGCTGATTTGTAGATGCATTAGCTAATTGCTGGAAAAATAAACAATGATTTATTACTTATTATTTCTTTTAAATAAAATTAAAAAAATGGCAATAAACTAGTGCTGGAAATAGAAGAATGTGCTGGAAAAACTGTAATTTTTAAGACAAAAACAAGTTAAGTAAAGAAAAAATTAAATACCTATAATGAAAAATACTTGAATAGGATGAAAACATTCATTAACAAAGATTAAAAAAAAATGATGTTATACTTTCTCTTTCTACTTCATAAGGTGTGAGGAACAAAGATAGAAAAAACGATAAAGTTATTAATTATTCCAGTAATACTTTTTCCAGTAGACGCTGGCCGTGAAAGCCTTAGATTAAGCATACCTAATGCTTTTTCCTATGATAATTTGAACAGAAGGTTTATGTAAAAGCAATAATTGACAAATGAAAGTTATTTATTGAGATTTCAGGTGTATTCTTAAGCTTCCAATAAAAAAATCACCAAGACAGACAATGATAAAATATTAATATGGTTGAATTAAATGTTTCGGCATTAAAATTGAAAAACAACATTTAAATCATTTTAAAATAGTAAAATAACACTCTTTTCTGTTTCACAAAAGTGTATATAAATAAGGTATAACAGATACATGGACCAAACAGAAAGAGCAAAAAACACTAGGTTGAAAAAGCACCATACAGCCTTGAGGGGACTGTCCAGACGTTCGGAATTGGCGGACCACTGTATTGAGAAAGATCATTCTTTCGATCTGGCACTCTGAATGTAAGAGGCGAGAATAATGTTTTGGAATTTTATAAATGTCTGCCTCAAAAAGTAGGCATTATTAATGCTGTAACTCCTGCAAATACCCTCACCAAAACACTCCCATCTAACATGCCATAATAATTATAATAATGTAGATAAAGATGATTATTTCCCTTTAAGTTTTAGTTTTATACTCAGCACTGATGATGCTGAAGCAATGGTGAAAGTGCTAGGCTTGTTTCTGGAATAAGTTGTAAACATTTTTGTGAAACAAAAAACCGTGTTATTTTTATATTTTAAAATGATTGATATCGCATCCCTAGTGAGATATAAAAAGTTATTAAATTATGGACATCCTAAAAAATATAAGTAAGAAAAATTAGGAAAATTTATTGAGTTGACATTCACTGTACATTTATACAAGCACATGCGTATATAAAGTATTATTGTTAGTGACAAGACAAAATCCAGTAATCATATTTAAAAAAAAACCATATGTGTTTTTATCACATGCAACAGTTTTTACATTATTTTCTCATTTTTGTGTGAAATTTGGATAAAAAATCTTTATTAAGAGTCATGCCATTATACATGCACTGTACAAAAATTTACAAAACACTTAGGAATGTCTGTTTCATATGCAATATATTAACATCAAGAATAAGTGTGTCCACATTTACCTACAAATGTTCTTTTTTCTCTTTATTAATATAAAAAAGAAGAGATAAAAAATAATCCTTGATCTCTACCTTTTTTACACATAGTTATAAGGAGAGGAAGAACACTTATTCTTTCGGTATGTGAACAAACCTTACTGAAGATTTGGATGGAAGAGAAAAAGATAAATAATATGACTAACACAAATTTGTTATATAATAGAGACTGCATTCAAGATAACATGAATATGAAATAATATGACAAAGTTATTAAATGCATTTATTGTTATATAAAATCTTACACTCCGCTCTATGGCTCGAGCCAATAGAATGTTGTAAGGCGGCAGAGGAGAGTTTTCATCCAACCACTATACGCACAGTGACAGTAGCACGGCAACCAACCAATCCAGGGTGAGATAATGAGGAAGCAAAACCAATCAGGTTAAAGGAAAACAATTTTGAATTAAGAATACAACCAATACAATATCCATTTTTTAAATGTGTCAGTATTGCCAATTAATATATTCAAGGTGTAAATTATAATTTTTTTTAAAACTATTTTAGCCCAAATTTTTAACAGAACTGTCAAATAATTTCAATATTATGCCAAAAGTATTTACGAATATGAACTCTGTTTTCAGTAAATGAATATCAAAAGATAGAAGAAGGCAATAAAACTACTAATTTTGAAAAACGAAGCTGGTTTTTCATAACTTGAAAAAAAAATCATAATTTACACTTCAAATGAAACCAAACCACCACAACAAAAAAAATTAATTACAAAATAAACAAATAATAATAATATCCCATAAAGTTGATTACTTTTAGTATTTAGTGTACAATGATTATTTTACAACATGGTAAATGGTAGTGATAGTGTAGACCAATGTACTACTATCTGTAGTAATCAAGCATGTTACAAAATAATGTAAGCAGAGTAAAACAAAATGGAGGTGTGTCGTGTAGTCAACGTTTGAGTGTTAATCATATTTTAGTATTATTTTGTCTTATTTTATGCAATTGTAAGTATGAAATAATCTGTTAGGGGTATTGTAGATACTATGTACACTGCCTATGTATTTTTGTAAGATCTGAGTTTTAAATATATTTGTTTTACTGACAAAAAAGCCATATTTTGTTATTTTACTTAAATTTGTAAATCAGTTATAAGAAATTGTCATATTTTATGCTGAAATTATATTTCTCATAAAATTGGTAATTGACATCGATCATTGTGTATATTTTTGATGTTTTAAATAAAATGGCCACGTTTTTCTGGACTTTGTAAAATTAATAATTACTAAAGCAATGATATGATATATAACATAATTACTAATGATTGCTTTATGATAGAAAACCTTTTTTCAGAATATGATAAAAGAAAATGACTCAAGATTCTACTTTAAGTTGCTAATCAATTATGTGATGTTTTAATAAGAAAATGTAAAAATCTGTTTGTATAGACATAAAAAATATCTAAATAAACATATGACGGATTTCTTGATTAGGCTAGTATCAAAGAACTTGTGGCATCCATAAGATATTCTAGGTACTAATCTCGCTATCTTTAAACTCTGCACTACCTCATTGCTCTTTCAAAAATCTTTGGTTAATAATTTAATGATCTAGGTAATTCTATTCATATGAATGTTAATGAAAATTCTAATATGTATTTAACTAAATCTAAAATTCTACTTTAGAAAAATTAAAATATGTTACAAGAAACAAAACCAAAACACCCATAGATATATTATTAAACATTATTATAATATGTAGTGTCTATCATTGAGTAATGTGCTATGATAGTAATAAATAAATTGATAATAAATTAAACCATAAAACAAAATAAGAAATTCTAATGTATTTGTATAATAAACAACAAATATCCGTACCCCATCAAATATGTCCATGACTTCGTCCCACCACTAGAAAGAAAGAGATGAATACATGTGATAAAGCATTATGTCTAAATCACTACATTAAAGTGTGTTGCAAACTTAAATAATATATTTCTACAGAGAAATGCCAATGTGACAATTCTATAAAATTTAATTGGGAGCACAGTTTGATGATGACTTATTATGAAGAAAAGGTTGCCATCGTAATGGAACACAGCACAAATTAAGATTAAATTTATGACAATATATTCATATAAATATTAAATAATATAAAAATGTTGAAGTTTGCAACATACTTAATAAATTTGCACCATTAAATATGAGATCGAATTTGTGTTAAAGTGTAAATTTAATTTTACCGCTCTACATAAGCAGGCATAGTAATTTATATGTGACAAGCCAATTAATAATTAAAACATTATGAACTGTTAAATTGAAATATTGCAAGTCTTCAAAACAATGACATTATTACAAGTGTCTTGAAATGGTGATATAATTTTTAATATTTTGTGTTTTGTACATCAGTGTTCATACAGTTAAAATGAATAATATCTATTTAGTTTCAAAGTATCTGAATATCAATATTTTAAATCAAATGTGCCCTTATGTATGTTCATAATAAAACAGATATTAAAACTTATTTATTGATAAAAAAAAGGAGAGTCATATTTGGCACTTTCGATTTGAAATAAAATGCTGTGAGCTTGTTAGTACCCAGGACGGTTTACAAAATGGGGATAAATAAATACATAACATACATAAAATAAGGTAAATAAGAAATTAATATGTTGGAAACCATATTATTTAAATTACCCCATTGTAATAATTTTTCATTGTCACCTGTTTAGCTTCTTTATCAACTACTGATGATTTTCCAGGAACGTAATCTTCTATCCGCCCAGGCTGATTTCTGTATATTTCTTGACTAGCTTTGGCTGAAGCAAGAGTGCTATATCTGCAAGAAGAAAAATCAGTTCAATTAGAAAATACTTTACTCATAAATTTTCACTATTAAAATAAAATAAAACAGACACTGTTAAACACAAGTCAGTGAAAAAACATCATTGCACATATAAATTTGATTTTGTCTGTGTTAACGCTGTGAAAGTTCATTCATACAAATTAATAAAAAACAAGTAAAACACACAGAACACTCTTGACTTTCACTGTTTATTTTGTTAAATGGCAGAGGACTTTTAGAATTAATCAGTGCCAAATTCTCATAAATATTTTATAATTCTTAACAGTTTATAAGAATTAGGCATTGACGATGGACTAGTTCTAAAAGACCTCTGCGATAAGTTTATCATAAAAGCATGTGGATGGATTCATAAAACTTTAACTTAAATTAACAGTTACAACTACACGAGAAGCTGTTGAGACCTCTATGCCATAGAAGTTCAATAATTGTTTGATTTTCCAACATATATTTAAATTGCATAATTATTTAGATTAATGAAAGTCTAATCTTGGACTAGTAATTATGAACAAAAGTAATTTTGTTCTTCTGCAAAATGCCTTTCAAGTAAAAGGTAGATATTAATATAATAATTACGAGTTAAACATAACACTGTCTATATTTTGTACAAGAACTCACTCATCAAACTTTTGTTGATTAGCTAAAAATCGCATAGCCGAGTCCAGCTCTTCTTCGGCCCTGAGTATGAATAAAAAATACTTAAAAATACATCATGAGAATATCTACATGGCAAATCTAAGAGTGCAGATTTTAATACTTATATTAAGTATACTGAATGTATTGTAAAGTTAGGTCTGACATATTTTTTAAGGTTAAGTATTCTGTATGGTCAGGTTAGGTAAGATTTATGAAAATGTATGGATTTATATAAATTCTGAAAGTGATCACACAATTAAAAACTAATTTTGAATGAATTGGTACTAAAATTGACACTGGCATGTCATAAAATTAAACCAACCTATAATCCATGTCTACGGTATAAATAAAGGGAAATTTGACAACTGTACACAATATTATTATCTCAAATATTTAATGTTATCAATAAGTATCTACCTGCTTCTATCTGAAATGAACAATATATTATCTTGTCCTAATCAGGAGTAGATGATAACATTAAGATAATAATTATGAAATGTATTTCAAATTTTGACATTCTTTAAATATATTATGCCACTGTATTTTCATCACTGTAATACGGATGTCAGCTTTGAATTTATACTTGTAATAATAAGGTGACTAATTCTTAGACACCAAAAAGAAGGACATAAAAATTCAAGAAACGATTACAACGCACATAAATTAAACATTTTATCAATTAAACAAAAATAAGCTAGCTACGCTAACACCCCTTTTGATCATTTGATTAAATAAGTATTTCTCCATTACATGACACATAACTGTTTGGCACTTCATCTCTGAATACAGAGAATAACAGATTAGTGTAAAATATCGAGGATGGGTATGAGGACAGAATCTACAAAAAAAGGACTGTCCTTCCTAAATGACAACTTAATAATAAGGTTTAATAATCGTTTATTGAAGTTTCAACACAAGGCATTCATAAAATATAAAATTCTGTTGAAAATTAATCAAAATTGAATGTAAGGTGTATATCTTTTTATAATTTGTAATTTTATAGCAGATGTGAAATGTGATTTTTTATTTTATTTTGTAATATATTTTTTTTGTAAAAGGCAATTGCCGTATATTGAAGAAATAAATAAATAAATAAAATAAAAAAAAAAATAAGAATAAAAACTCACTTGGTTGTATCAGGTAGATATTCACTTCTCTCGTTTTCCTTATCACTGAGTCTTCCCTTATCCAATGCTGAGTGCCTTCTGGCTCCTACAGATCTACAAGCTGAGGCATCACTGTCATATGCATCACTTATCCAACCTCCTCTAGCACCGCCTTCAGGTTCACTTAAATATCCAGATTTAGGATCGAAATAAGCGTACTGAGAAGTGTTCCTAGGAGCTGTATGCAATCCCGAAGGATGTGCTGAAAAGAAATAAGGAATATGCTATACAATCAAAGCAGAAAAAATGTTTAATGATGTTAACAATGAAAGCAGATATATTTCAGCAGTAACGTATCATTGAAGATAAGTTATATCTCAATTTTGATGAAGCAAAACTCGGATCCTTTACACATATTGCAAGTTTAATTTTGGAGATTGATGTAATGCTTTAAATCTTCATACAGTCTAAGTGGGGTCTAAGTTTAAAAAAAATCTATGGACAATCCAGACAATGTTCATAGACACAAAAGTGATGTCCGAAACCTTGCAAGTATGTAAAAGATCAAAGTTTATTTGGAATACAATTATTGCTTGCTAAAGCGTTGACAAAAGAATCCGTTAGTATTCAAACTATTTACAGTATTTCAGTCATCAGTTTACTTAAAAAATAACCTTAAAACACCAAGCACTAAGACAAAAACAATGTCCCCAAAACAGATTCTAAATTTCATATTATACAGTGCATAAATTTACCATTTCCATTTCTAAATATAATTTCACATAAGTATTATTTCACCGTTTCCATGAGAGTAACTCTTTCATTGATTATCCTTCAACCAAATATAAATTCACAAAACACATCACACTTCCCTTCAACTTCGACTCTTCAATAGGTTACAGTTATGATTACATTTTTTTTTTAAATAGATATATCTGGGTTTTGCATTTAATTTCAGTAAATAATAAAAAAAAAGTTAATTAAACATACAATGTCAATGGTTTTAAATATGAATAAGACATAAACCACATTTTCAGATAAAAACTAATGGTGCCAATATTAAAATTTGTATGTGAATATTTGAAATAAGTTGTAAGTGCTCAATGAATAATTATTTGTACAACTGCTTCAAACCGTGATATACACTATGTAAATTGTGGAAAAACGTGTCCTTAAAAAAAGTGTTTGCAAATAAATAATTAAAGTGAAGAATATTTTGTGACAGTTTAAAAAATATATTTACAAATTGATTCTATATACCTATAATAAAAAAGCCATTTTTTTTTAACAAAATGCAAGAGCTGCGTCATACTTTTCATAAGGTATTTAACACCCGAATGTATTATACAAAAAAACAGTGTAAATGTTTTGAAAAATATATATGTACATAAAATGATATATTTTATTAAATTTGTATTATGTATAAGACATTTAACACAGCGGTGACATCTTCAAAATATCTTACTTTTTATTAATTATAAAGAATGGCTTGCATGTCATTACAAGCAGTAAGTCTATTGGCTTCCTCACTTATGGAAGATCCCGTAATGTTAAAGAAAAGATGTTTTATTAATTTTTCTATGATTTCAAATTGATATTTTCTATGATATAATTTGATAATATTTAAATGTTAAAATGATCTACTGAAATTTATCTGTGCACCAATTAGTTGAGCAAAGTGTTACTTGCTATGCAGAAACCAATTTATATGAATTATGAGAATCAATAAAAAAATGATGAATTTTTATGAAAAATGCAATCAATTTTTAAATGTTACTAATTTGAGTTTTTGTTCAATCTACTGGTGTTATTTTGGTGTTAATTTTAATTACCTACAAAACTCTCAGATAATGACTAGAAAACCTATATTTTGAATACAAAACCCAAAAATTATGTATCACTTTCAAATATAGAGGTACAAAGGTACATATATCATAAAAACATGTGTTGAAATTTCTGCGAGAAAGAAGATGAAAGGATAATGTTATATGAAAAATAATCCTTCTGTACATAATTCACATTAATTTTTATAACGCATGAGTTTATTTTATTTTTCATTAGAAAAGGTTTTACAAAAGTAAAACTTTATAGCTAAATAAACATTAATGTTGATATATATAAAAATATATACCTATATGTGAATTTGTCCCTTTATAAGTATGGATTAAAATACGAAAATATTTATTGACCAGGAAATAAGGATACAAAAAAGTGATATTAAAGAAAACCAAGTCAGCAAACCTGACGAAAGGCTGGCTTGTTGCTATCCAATGCCTTCTAGACGTGCTTTTACAAAAAAAAAAAAAATAGACAACCGTAAGGTATTTTGTTTTGCATTCAAAATATTTGTCAGTATTATTTTTCATTCTAGCACCATGTAGCAGTGTGAATTTGTAAAAATGATCTAAAGACAACATTAAGATTTACTTCAAAAATCAATGTCTGTTTATTGTATAGTATATTCACCTCTACGAGACTTGTATCGTACTGTTACATAATCGTCTGGAAAAAATAAAATAAAAAATACACAATTTATAACAATAATGAAAACATAAAACAAATTATTAGTAAAATATTGGTGAATTAGATGGAGAACTTAACATTCATTTAATGAAATAGGAATAAAAATTTCTAGAAATACTAGAACGGGAATAAATAAAATGAAAGATAGAAAAATGATGGTACAGGGATGAATAAATGTGGTAAATAAATAATATAAAAGAAAATGGATGTCAATAAAATAAAAGGTGAAAGTTAAAGATAGGTATAGTTCATTTAATGCAATATGAGTTAACACAGTGGTGATCATGAGTTTTCGATTCACCTTTGGTTTTGTGACGTAACATCTTTAAATAATTTCAAGTATTATAAATGAAAATGGGCATAATTCATTGAAAACAATTAGTTTGGTCACTGCCTGTTAAGAGACAATAATGGAGGCGTGCAAGCAAATTGAGATGAGTATAAAATTGTATTAAAATTACCATCGTATTTATTTCTGTGAATTGTATCATACATCTTCTTGTACCATTTCGATTGGTTTGCTTCTTTCACTTCCTGAAATCATAAACAATTTTGCAATAAGAATTAATTCTGTTTATGATTTGATGAAAGAAATTATCCAGTTGAATAAATATATATGTACATACCTATAACAAATAACAAATTATCAGTGTGATTATAAAAAAATATATTGCATCAAAATGAATGCTTCAGTGAATCGCATTCATAATACCTACAATATAATGTTGAAAACAAATTTAAAGTTTTGTTTCTTTTTTCTGCTAATATAGGACTATAATGAAGAGCACTGCTCTATCATTCATAAAGTTTCCAATGACCTGGATGTCCTTCTTTCACAATACACCGTTCGTGTAACAACAATATCAGATTGTCAGGAATGTCACGGGTAGAGGTGTCAAACTTGGTGTGAAGACACGTGTGAAGACACAAGACCACCGCTGGGTCCATGTCTATTAAATGCACAAGCAAAAGATCTGTGTGTCTAAGAAATGTTTTCCTATCTCTTTTATTTTTACAAAAGAAAGAAAAAAAGACAAAAATAGATTTGCTCATTTGTTCAGTAGGTTTAGACCATGACCAGGCATGGAGAAGAAATTAAGTGTTCCTACATTATTTATGATACTACTAGTAGTAGGTACATTAACTGTGACTTTTTTATCTTTTTTAAAAAATGGGCAACATACAAATAAATTTTTACAAAATATAATATAACAAGGATTTAAAATATTTTTTGTACTTGATCTTTGAATTCATTGTTCCTTTTTAACTGCCAGTACAGTGCAAAATACAGAAAAAAAAACAAAAATATCATTCCTGTCTAATGTGGTTCCTAAAAAGGCTCCTGGACATACAGAATACATCCACGGACCTTGCTTTCTCCAAATTATTATATGTGGTAAGGCATCGGTGTAATGGCGAGTTCTGAGCATTATTAGTATTTTTGCAGTATTTGACAGGTTTCACTATGATAAGTATAGGGTTTAAAAATAACATTCTCGTAGTTTCATTTGGAATTGATTATTATAATTAGTAATAAACTTACAGATCTTAACACGATTGGCATTCCGTCTTTGGTAGTGGGTCCTATTCCTTCAAACTTTTTGGGAGTTACTTCCATCCTCCTCCTGAAGCCTCCAGAGTCAGTATCGCTCGAGTAATCTCGTTTAATTGTGTAAACTGTAATAGTAAAATATCATGCAAAATGTTTGTATAAGTTTGAGGCACAACATCACATAATTTTTCATTCCAATTCATACATAGTTAGAAAAACTTAAATAAACATTGTGTGAATGAATTAATTCTACATATTACAATAGCTCTATTTTCACTGAATTCATAATGTTTGAGGAAAACCTTCAGCACAATAGTCTGATGACATAAGAACAATTTTTGGTGATTGGTTTACAATATGTGAAAAAAAATATTTTTACTTTATAATTATGAACACAGTATATTTTCATTTCATCCAAATAGGTACTCCTTTTATATTTGTGGTTATCTTCAGGAATAAAACAATAATAATATTCCTACCAATTTCGTCAGAATCCAATCTAGGAGGAGAACGTCTGTCCCTTGGTGGCTCTCTGTCCTTCTCAGGAGGTAAATAAGCTGCTCCACGAGGAAGTTGGCCTTCTAGAAATGTCACAAATATAACAAAGGTGAGATTAGGTATATAAAAAAAGATAAATGTGTCAGAGGTTTAGCCTCCAGATATACCCCTATAAATATGAATAGCATGTCCATGGAACAATACTATGTGAGAAGATCAAAATTTGTAGAAACGTTATAAATAAATTTAAATCTGTCATCAAATCGCCTATTGCAAAAATATTTTTTTAAAAAAAAAAGATTTATCTGGGTTTTGTTATAAACCCAAATACAACCTTATACATCTTTCACACTAAGCTAAAATCTTGTGTCGTGAAAGGGGAGTTTGCCGGCACCTTTAAGAGTACTTTGTAACTTCTAATCAAAATTCGTTTCCTGCCACTGTTACCAACATAATATATATATGTAAAATAATATTCTAATTAGTATAAGGTTGTCAGGTCTTTGATAAAATATAATAAGTAAATAATATTACCTCTTGCTTTCTGTAATAAAGTGATGGTAGGATTTTGTGCCCTGGGCAAAGGCACCGGAGCTGGTGGGGGCGGCGGCGGTGGAGGTGGCCCCCCTGCTAGGCCACTGAGGCCTGGGGCAGCGGGGGCTGACTGGGAGGCCGCTAGCCGAGACTCCCACAGTAGATCACCCTGGAAAAAAACATGGAATAGTGAAGTCCGGTATTACAACCATTAAAGCAACCCTTAAGGTTAGGAAATATTTTCATTAAAAATAAACATAAAATAATGGGGATAATAAAATTATCTCAAAAGTAAATTATTTTATGCATGACAACTTCTAGGTACTATTCATCAATAGAAAATGACAAATTATAGTAATAAAAACCACACATACCTACCAATAAGTATAATAAGTTCTTCAACATAACATTATGTGACATAATTGTGTTATTAGTAGGCCCAAAATTTCGTTGTGCCTTTAGGGTGACCATTAATATAAAGTCCACTTTAACACGAATTATTTTGTATTTTATATCCTCTTATTTTTTAACCACAAAATGTAATAGACAGATTTAATGATTCTCAGTGACATACTCTTAAACTCTATTAGTTTTTTTTAATTTTAATCCAGTAAACTTCACCTTTTCGCAACAATTTTACCTCAAAGTATTTCTCAGTGACACCGACCTGTCAAAATATCAATTGTAAATAATTATATCCATTTGAGCTGGTTGTTTTCTTTTAAAGCCCCTCTATCTCTCCCTCGAATTTTGGTGTAAAAGTTGTGATTTGTGACACGATTAACTATATTGGATAAAAAAGACAACCTCGATTGTATTAAGTCCGTACTTCAAAGTAAGGTTCACTCTTAAGGCACGATAAAAAACGGGCCTATGTAACATTGAGGAAGGTAATGGAACCTAATCAATATGAGACAATGGAATAATAGATTATAGGTAACTAAAATGTATGATCTATAACATGATTAATAATGTACAATAATAATGTAACAATTTGACTGAGATGATGATCGAAGATAAATGATCCATGAGATAATAATAATGTGTAATACATACATACAGCTATTGAAAAATTATTGCAGCCTTGAAATTTCAATATAAATATTATTAACATTATTAAAAGTGTACCTATATTTATTTACAATTATTATGCATCTAATAAAAAACGGTTATTAGAATAATGAACCTAAATTTTCAATAAGATCCATCTATACTTTATATATGTGTATTTATACATACGTATGTACACCATTACGTAATTTTACAAAAGTGGGGCAACCAGTGAATTAGCTTCATGTAAAAAATATGTAAGTTGTCGTCGTTGTGGCATAAAGGCATTCAGTTTGGATGGCATATCTCAGCACTGAATTAAACGTATTGTTTTTTTTTTCAAAATGATAAAATCGAGTATTCTAAATAAAAGTAAACATTTCTCGGAAGTAAAGAATTCCAAAAGTATGATTGTTTCGCTTCTTTATTTAAATCCAAAAAAATATTACTTGTATTTTGGGCCATACCCAATGATAGTAGGTAATTGATTATTGGTTTACATATTATTAAGATGATGTCATAGATACATGTTTTAGCATAGACATACAAAATTGAGAATAGGTAAATCGACATAATTACCTTCGATTTAGGTGCTTCACTATCCTGAGTCTTCCTTTGCAATATGGGCGATTCAAAAGAAACTGGCTTGAAGTTCTTTTTGCTGCTGCTCGGAGAAGAAGGCTGACTCTTTGGTGTCCAGATTGGTAGAGGGGGAGGAGGTGGAGGAACAGGGACAGACGAAGTAGAAGGATGGGAAGGTTTCTGTTCTTTAATAGGTACTTTCACTGGATCAGAAATAACAGAATTGCTAGAAGAAACTACTCCCGAAGAATTTACTACTTTGGAAGACTCAGAGTTTTCAGTTTTGTTGAATACATTTGATGTGATTTCTGATACCACAGATTTGGTTGTTGAAGAGGAATATGAACTTCCCGGACCAAATCCGTTTGGTAAAGATGGTGTTGTTGTCGGCAGATGATTGGCCGTTGAAGGTTTGGAAGCGAATGCAGATGATGTTTGAACGCTGGATAATGGTATTGGTACGTCTCTTCTCTCCTGGTAAGTACCACTTGGCGACCATATGCCTGAAAACAAAAAAGAAAAACAAATGTCAGTACTTGGTGACGATTTATCTAAAAAGTAATCGTTTGGGAAATGAAAGTACCTGCTAAAATATTAAGCGAAAATGTTGTCAACAAGTTCGCCAAGCCGTAATTTAATCATGATTTTGAAGCTCCATTTAACTCGTTTTCCCAAGTTAGTGTGATAAGCTGATACAAACTTCTTTATACCGTTGACAAAAATTTTACGTTTCTTCCTCAATGTAAAAAATAGACCTTTATTACATACCTAATATTTGAACCCTACAGGGATTCCATTATTAGAAAAAATTCCAATTAAAGCAATACAATGGTAACAATATCCCTTCTGTAACAATTCTTACATAAAAGGTAAGTATCTATATATATTTTATTTTGGTATCCTTTTCCTTACTTATTGTTTATATTATATCATGTTACTTCGACCTCATTAGAGAGAAAAATAAATTCTTCCTTCTACTTCAAGTGGGGTTTAATTGGGAGGCATTTGATACCTGGTGATTCTACAAGAGTGTAATGAAACATTTTTATTTTAAATAAATGTATCTATTAAGAAACAATATTTTCTTTATTATCAAATTACGCCCTATATATTTTTTTGAAGAAAATTACTTTGGAAATCGTAAATTGTCGTTTATTTTTTCGGTTATATTGTTCTATTAACTGTTCTTTCCTTCTTTTTTTAATATTTTTTTCTTCTTTTCCGGAATCATAAAAAAAACTGAGAATCGAGAACACGAGGATAAAAGATGACAGAGCTATAATTGAAGAAAAAGTATAACACAAATAGTTATGTTACTAGCCAACTTTGAAACAGTCCAACTTTTTGGTCTATAATAAAATTCTTTCTAGCTGGAAATTTGAGACAAATCAAATTTAATTGGTTTACCTTAGATAGCTTAAACTTTTTGGACTTATCGCGAATAGAGAAAAAAAAACAGAAAAAAGTGAAATACTAAGAGTTTTACAGTTGAATGACGTTAAATGTTATAAGAGCAAAGCCTTTAGAATGGAAAATGTTTACAGGACATTCAAAAATTACAGCATAGAAGAGAGTAAGTGTCCCTTTTTCTTTACGGAATTGTACACGAAAATAAGATAAATATTGAACGTAATTTTTAGATGTTCAAAAACGTTATAATAACAAATATCATCAATATTTAATTTTCCACGGCATTATTCACACCCAAAGCACGATCGACGATATTATCAAACATGTACCAACACGTACCAAAGAATATAAATACACAGTGAGTACATAATAATATTATTGAGACATTATCCAAATCCAATAAATTAACATATTTTACCAATATAATGTAGGTATATATCTACCATTAGCAGAATAAACAATATTCATAATAGCTTATCGTTTGTAGATATTTATTTCAGAAATAAACTCACTGGAATCTATGTAGTTTAGAAAATTTCAAGTAGATAATGATCAGTGATTAGAACATACTAACCACCAAAATGCTAAAACAAAGTCTACGAGATTCCGTAAGACGCAATAACTATTCCTGGAAGATGGCAGCGATCCTTGAGGATAGTGAAAAAGATAGCTCTACTGGAGCTAAATCCTTCTGTATAGAAGAGGCCTGACTCACAAAGAATGCTAAAAGGCTTGAGAAAATAACAGTTCTTATTCGAGTCGTTTCATGAAACATCAAAAGAAAGAAATGCGCATCGTTAGGAGTTCAAACATCTTGTAAATCCAACCCCACTTTTTATAGAATCCATTTCCGAAAACAAAAGGTCTCCTAAAGCAAAAGGAATCATCAAAATTATTGGTAAAATTCTATGATTTTGAGTCTTATCAGCCAAATATGTAACTATTTGATTGTCCACAAAACGAACTGTTTTTGATTTTTTTTTTGAATATCGGTTAGTGCGAGTAAAATATAATCTAGTAACCAATATTTGCGATAAAAGTACTTCTACATTTAATGGCCGTATCTTACTTACCAATAATATTATGGTAATAAATTCGCCCGAAGGGGGTTATATTACGTTATAGCACTTTATATATTATGCATACTACCAATATGTATGTACAGTTACATAATACCTAAATAAAATCAATTCCTGAAATTGGTACGTAACATTTTTTTTGTTAATCTAGAAAATGGCATTCACACTATACAAATCATCATAATATGCATGGTATTATCTAACAATGTGTCAATCTATACTAAAATCAAACTCAGATAATCGATGTTAAGTCAACACTTACAATTGTTCAATGTAATGTAAGTTAACAAATGGACATATGATTTTCTGATTGAATAATTTATAGGTTGATATTCTTTTGAAAATGTAGCTTAAATTATTACGTTTTGAGTACAAGAGTACTTAAATTCCTTCTTTATTACATTCTACGTCTAAATTGTTAAATTCGAGTCAAACTCCTTACTTATTCCTATCTTTCATCGCAAGTATGCTTAGAATGTACCATAATTACAAAAAATATATCATATATACATACATCAAATTTTATTTCACAACTTCAAACATAAACCGAATCGTATTACTTGTTTCTTTTTCAGTGTTTTATAATTACTCAAGAAATCAAAATAATATTTTCATTACGGTTTGCTAACAGCACGCACTTCCTGAAAAAATACACGGAATAGCGTTTATCAAATTTACATTTTGAACTTTCTAAATAATGTTTTAAATAAGAAATAACAATACTCATAATACGAGTCATGCCGTAAAATTATTTTGCGTTCCATAAGCAGTGGTAGTTAAAATGTTCCAATGCTTCCTCGTATTTTCCAAAATAAGCTTTTTTTATATTTCGATATAAAGATATCAAAAATGTACTCAGAAGAACCTTCATTATCTCTGTGCTATTAAACTAGGTTAAAGGATTATGTTAAAATGACATGAAAATTGAAATAGCAAAAACGATCGAGGATGACCAATTCATATTTATAGTTTCTAAAGGTATTTTACACAAATCACTCGTTACGAGTGAAACTTTTTTTGTAAAGATAAAGATTTATAAATGTTCGTAAAAAAAGACGCTCAACATTTCCCCTTACGGTAATTTTCCACAAAAAGGTGCATATCAAAATGAATGGTCTAAAATGAATATTAACCAGTGCCTTTGATGACATGGTAGAAGGATCGAAAAACAAAGCCTTGAAAAAAATATCATCGTTAGTACACACTCTTAACTCGAATCTTTATTTTCATATACATACGTATTTCAAAATCATGATTTGCCATAGAATTTCAACCCACAAACCTTCTTTGATGCTATATACGTATTTGTACTTCTATTGTACTGATTATTACATATTAGAGTAGCATTTATTCAATAATAAAATAAGTACCAAATCATCATAGAACAAGGATAGGTCGATAATGAACTGAATCTAGACGACAGACGGGTGGGTCTGTTTCAATTATAAGATAACTATTATATGTGTAAAACTATATAGGTACCTAGGTATTACCTACATAGATACTGATGTTCCCTGATTCCTGATTAAGCCTGCCATTGTCGTAACGCTACTGGCCTTATTGTAATGTATTGTTCCTTTATTACTACGCAACAGCTGAATAGAAAATTGTACATAGGAAACAACAAGATTTCCTGTAAAATTAACGACAACCTGAAAAATCCTACAGCAAATCATATCAAACGTTAATAATTATTGTTGTGATTATTCTTTATTGAACTCAATAATATCTATGTTGTAATTAATAATCGGCCTTTTGATGAATCGGAACATCAGGAATGTTCTGGAAAAGTACCTATGCCAAATTGGCATCAAAATAGGAAGCTGCGGACGGCTGTGTGTTGAGAAAGATAAATCGACGCGCGTGCATGAGAAATTGCATGAGTATAGAAGAAGCGAAAGAAGTATCTCAGTAAAGATCAATATGGCGTTCCATTCTTTCTGCATACCCTCTTTGGGATATGGTGCGAGGATAAAGTTTAGTAAAGTATGAAAACTAAGACTAAAGAAAGATCAATAGATTTGATATGTAAGACTACATAATTATAAAGCAGTTCTTAAAATGTTGAATAAAAAACGGGGAGAACGTGAATGAACATTTTAAAATCCTATACCAAATTGAAGCATGACGGGGGAGTAGAAATTTTACGTGTACACCATATTAATTAAATTGTAATAACTGAGACCAAAACTTTTCCCACAAATTTGATGTTGTGATAAAAAAAAATTGCTAAGCTACTGTTCCCCCTTAGAAAAAATCTTAGGAACACCCATGTTCGTAATATCTGCTAAATATGAATCTTTGTAGAATTGAAAATTACAAGTAAATTTCATCAACCTTGAGAGTCAAATTATCGATACAAACTTAGTTTTCTCAAATTATTATCAATAATTTGCAATACCTACTAATTTTCAAAATAATTATTTGGAAGTTGCCAAGTGCTGAGGCTGCTTTGCGAGTTCACAATATTTTTCAATATTTCCGTTAACATTTCAATTATAATATCGACTAGCTTATGTTTATCGGATTGAATATCATAATAAGCACTCCTACGGGCTTTGTATCTTAACAATATTTCGATAATATAAACCAAAGTTTAAGTCTTTTCATGAAAATCGAAACACAATACGCTATGTACGGCTTTCTATTAAATTAAAATATATTTAATAAGTATCAGAAGTAAGTGAATATTGTTCAAAATAGAAATAACTACTACTATTTATACTACTATACTATCACGGCATAAGTATTACACAAGTGGGGTAGCTTGCGTATCAACTGAAAGCAATAAGCTGCAGATTTCCTAAACAGAATTTAAATAAACAAAAAATCTTTACTTCATCAACATCACATCTTTATTCAAATAGATTTAATCAATTCTTGGTCATTTCATTCGTTTTAATCGGAAGGTTTTCAATTATTAGCTTGTGTTGCATCTCTGATATCCCAAGTTTAATTTCCGGTCGGTTCATTTAATTACGATTGTTCTTTTATTAATCCAATTAAAAAAAAACTCTAAATACTATTGTTGTTTTATCTTCTAGGAGGGACCCTAGTGTATGAAAGAGAAAAAAAGCCGTTGCTTTAATTAAAAACAACTTAACGTGTTTTAGTAGAATCTGGATAAAGTACATTTTAGTATCTATTATAAAAATATATGAAAGATACGCAGTTCTCAATTCAAAAACTGTGACTGTACTATTTCTACGGTACACATTTTTGATAAAACATTTCTGATATTCTCTTTTTTCAAATGAGAGTGTAAAATCAGAAATAATAGAAGGAAAAATTGGACATGTTTCATTTATAAATATTATAACAGCAGATAAAACAGGAGGAAAATTCAGAAAAAAAAATCATTTTGATTGACAGGCGACGGAATCGGGTTATACACAATTCAAACCCATTTACCTTAATGGACATGGAAATGTCGGACGACAAAACGGATGTAAGCCGTAAATATATATCTACATAGATATAGGTACTAAGTGAACTTGTACATCCAATATTATAAAGTTGTGTGACGTGTACCCATCTAGTAATGTAAAATATCTCATCGAATAATGTGCCTACATACCTATTTTATTGAATCGTACATTGGAGAAAATCGATCTTTCGAATACTGGTCTCAACCCTTGAAATTTTTTATAACTTAAGATTATTTCTTAATTTTATTTGTTAAAATTTTCTTCAAGTAGGAGACAAATAATATCCTAGCTACGTAACGCAATAGACTGGACTAAGACAAAAGAAGTTAAAATGTTGTTCTGGACAGCACAGGACTGAAGTTTTCGCCAGAGTGATAGTCAACGTTTCAGGAAAAGGGTTAGCAGAGAAGAAGTAATTTACAATTTATTAAATGAATGACAACCCCATTAAAGAAAAGAATATGCATGAATGTTCTGTCTAAAAGAAGCAACAAAAAAATATAGACTACAGTTACAGGATGTTTATACACGTAATTGCTTCTTAAACATTTCGCAAAGCACCTAGATATTTTGTCAAAAAAACTTACCCTCTTACCCGGATAATGTACATAGCTTACCCCATACGCACATTGTATTATATTCAGGCAAAGTATGATAATCGAGATACGAACATTTAAATGTCAACGGATACCTACCGTTAATGGATTTTTTTATTTGTTTTTGAAATATAAATTGGATTTTTATTCAAGTGTGTAACTGAAATGTTAACCCATGAGGATATTTTCGTAAAATGTGTATGTATTGTGAGATAAAAAAATAATGAAGAAACGCATTTTCTTGAGGCAAATTACATGCTAGAAACATTTGCGATAAAATTAAATTTTACTTTCTTTACAATTGTTAAAAAAATTAAATTTAACTCTTAAAATTGATTGCGTTCAGTAAAGAAAAACAAAAAAAAATGCGTTAAAGTTTTGTAACCCTTCACCAAATATTCTTTCAGATATTAAAGACATAAAGCTGTTCATTTTAGATGGATTTTCCATCCAACATATTCATAATACCTATCATGTGTAAAATAGTAAAAGCATTATTTGTACTTGAGATATCCATCCAAACAAACAAAACATTTAGATCTTTTCTCTGTGCTTAAAAAGAATAGTTGTAACAAACATTTAGATCTTTTCTCTGTGCTTAAAAAGAATGGTTGCATATCTCATTGAAATAGAATAGAATATGTTTAATCTCTCACACAATATGAATTCTACGTGTACCTGATTTTTTTCAGGTTATTTTTTTTTATTAATTAGTGGGAGCCCTTGACGAGGAACACACGGAACAATTTTCTCTAGGCTATTTACTGTAATAAAAAACACAATGAGTGTTATGCTTTATTTGCGGAAGTAAAATACAGTTTTAGCGTTTCTCGCTATTTTATAGTCATCCACTATTTATGTTCAGTATTTAAGTACGCCACATTCTGACTATTCGAGGGTGGTAGTAGTACGTAATATAGATAAAAATCTGATTTCTCATACAAGCTACTTTTTACGACATTCAACACGTAAACCTACAACAAGGAATAATAATATGAAATTATATCGTAAATAAATTTCATACCGCACTGATAATATTTTCAGAAATGTCTATTTCTTCACTTTACTTTTCCGCTTCAGGGCATATCATACAAGAATTATAAGGCAGAGTAGCCTGAAGACTCAAGTTTGGTTATAACATTGTATATAGCCTTAACTTTACCGCAAGCCGCTACAAGAGAAGTATATAGTTGAGGGTAGCGCAGAAATAACGACGGGGCAATCATAAAATTGGTAAAATAAGATATACCTACTTATTACTCCAAGGGGGCTGTTAAGGCTAATTGAGCGATTAAAAGAAACGGTATCTACGAATATTATCATAAAGAAACATTCTTTATTATTGTTATTAAAGTTCTAGAAAAAAGAACTTTCAAAATTTTTTAAGAATCTCATTTTTTTTATTCCAGTACTTTTTAGACTGTCATGTAGATTTACAAGTGGGCGCTGAAATTTTGCAAAATATTGTACGGTTATCTATATCGCTGCAAAGGATACGCCAGTTGCTTCGTGTTCACGAAGAACACCCCTAAAAATCGGGAAAGATAGTTCTTCAGTGTCACAAGAGAGAACAATTTTCAAATCAACATATCAACCTTTATATAATTTGTTGTTTGCCGTAATGTGAGTCTGGTTTACTGGACTTGCATTGGATAGTTTTTACCCATATGTTTTTTTTTTTGTATAATTTTATTTGAACGTGCATGATGTAGAAACGCTTAATTGGGGGGTTGGACTGACCGGATCAATGTGTCTTTTTTTCTCTTATTTTATGAATGTTTTGTCAACTCTCTGTGTGTGTCTCTGTAGAATAAATAAATAAATATCAATGATCTAAAATCAAAGGAAAAAAGAGGAATAAGAGAAGCGATCATTCCTAATTTCAATGAAAAGGCATAATCTATTCTTCATAATTCCATCCACATGTTTACAAGTGATTTATAATACACGATCTGTGGGGTAGTGTTGTGGGGTAGTGTTGTGGGGTAGCCTGGTTATAATCATCTTTTGATTTATTACTCATATAAGTACTCAAAACATTTTCTTATCTTTCAAATTTTTAGAAAATGCGTAGGTTTATAATCTAAAATCTCACTATTCGTGCTCACATTTTGTTCATCAACCAAGCTTATTTCGAAAGGATCTAAAATTAAATCCTCAGAGCATTGAATAACGAAATAAAAGAGAATTATTACAGGTGAGTAGGAACCGCCATTATGTAAGATTCATTTAGCCAAAATGAAAAGCGCGAAATAATAATAATCATTAAGAAAATAAGAAATATGAAAGAAAACACGAAATAAATCATCTGAAAATACCTACTGTAAAAAAAATACATCTGTGTCTCATCTCCACACTACGTTACAGCTTGGAGTGAAAACCGAATAATAGCGATTTGGTATTGTGACTGTAATTGAACAGTGATTAATTATTACTTTTTTTTTGAAAATTTGTGATTGATTGACACGAATATTTAAGTTTTCAATGTATTCTAGCTAGATTTTATATGTATTTACAAATTCAGGTACCTACTTAAAAGTATGAATGAAAAATCGATCCTTACATATTATCATGGAGGTGGAAAAAACAATTGATGTAAAATTAATAAAGTAATTAATGGTTTGTAACTAATATGAATTAAACATTTTTTTATTTCAAATTATTGTAAGAGTATGTGGTCCTATGAGACGATTTTGCTCCAAATATTTACCTTTGGGTTGACTTTTCACAAAACGGCATATTAAAAAAATCTTTAGGTTATTATTATAATTCAAAAATCGAATAAACTTTGTAAAATTGGTGAATAAATATTGGCACTTTTGAAAGAGATTATTAAACTGTTTATTTGCACATTAAATTCACAGTGTTATTTTGGTGCATAAAATAAACGCTATATATTCATAGGATTATCTGTTATTTGTGATTTTCAGATGTTTCTGTGAACGATATTCTTAACCTACATCACCACTACGATCATCAGTCAAATGTTAAGTTGCCTTGGAACATAAACGAGGAATTATAAAAGAAAATTAATATAAGAGGTAGATTAAGTAACACTTGGACCAGAATTCTGAGGACAAATTGTGTCAGTCAGTAATGAAGAAAAGATCTTAATGATTAGTTTAAATATATAACGGTATTGTAAAGTTATTAAGTAAGAGAATTCAAAATAAATTAATTGGGAAGTTTGTATCTTTATTTTATAATTCGGTAAATCAAAGGATTTCTAAGGTTCAAAATCCCGTGCGTAATAATAATATTTATGTCTTGTGTGAAATCATAATAACCTTAATGAACATTAATGCTTTCATCACTTAAAAATAACAGCTCCTTTTGGGACTGCAAAATTAGGATGGTTTCATATTTATTGATAAAAATATTCTGGATGGATAGCGCAACGCATCGCTAAACCGAAGGTTTTGCTAAATGTCTTTTATGCATCCTTTGCTGGACCCTTGAGCACTTTAGTTGGAAACATAATTATTCTACTCCTAGGTCTCCAATATTTATAAATTTAACCAAAACCGTAAAATGCAACATCTTAGAATCTTAACCAAATGATATAGAGTGGTTGACACCGTTGATTTTAGCCGATGTATGACTAATTAATACTTTTCAGTTTACTTCAGGAATCTTAGAACAGGAAGCGACAACTAATATCAGTACATTAAATAAACTTCTCCGTATACTCTATCTGTACCTTATAAGATAATTTAATTGCGTAATAATATGTCATACCAATTACTATTATTATCATTGAGTTTCTTGGAGTTTGTAATATAGTTTTCCTTCCCTTCCATATTTTCTCCTTAAATTCGCCGCAACAGTAATCTTCTTATTAAAAACTTTCATGCATTTTGAAAGTAAAACTTATATGGTTATAATAAACATATTTTTGTGTGCGTTATAAATTTATAGAAATTGTTTGAAATCTTTTACTGGTCCAAGAAAATATATTTAATAAAAGCACCTCATAGAAATTCATATCCCTTCAAAGCGCTTTGTGCAAGCAAAAAAAAATGTTCTTTCACTAAAAATGACTTATTTGAAGAGAGAAAATTAATGAAATAACTGTGGTTTCTAGTTGTACATCATAGCTTAATACACGATAATCTGAAAAATACTTTTAGTCTTTACTGGATTTGTTTAGAATCACTGGATTAATATGACCGTACTCATGGTATCTTCGCAGTAAAATGGCCCTCCGGTATAATCACCCGTTTTACATATAAAATTTTTGGAAAACTTTATTTAAATAAACAGGTACCCCAAATTGAAAATGAGCAACAAATTTGATGGTTGAAATTGAACAGAATTAACGGGTGTCCGAAGGTTTGAGTATTTAAATTGTGAAAAATTAACAATCTTTCAAAACATGTGAATATGCCCTTTTTATATCAACGATATTTAAAAACATATGCAGTAAAACTATTGTAAAATTTATCTCTTTTTTGTAAAATTGAAAAGGCGGATTTTTTTTATTACTTTACTTTTATATACAAAGTTAAATGACAAGTTGTATCTATCATGGCCTTGCACAACCACTACAGGAAGCCATATTACTTAATAGATATACTACAGCTATATTCATCTCACACCACATACATACATTCAAAAGGTGGAAACACCTCATGGGCGTACGAGTTATCTTAGGAAAGAAGTGTATAAAAAATAATTTTACAGGTAAGAAGAATATAATGATTCATCCAGTAATACATAATATACTCATACGTTTTGTAACATGTCCAACACAATCTTGGCACGGATATGACAAATATTATATTATTATACAATATAATATGGGATAGGATTCGCTTCCACAAATAATATTTCACACACACCGACCTCTTTAAGCTTTTCCGGCCTCGCAAACTATACATGCATTCGAAATCTAGTATAATGATAGTCATAACATTATATATACATACTTACTACATCATAATAGAATATTATTTAACTATTCGTCACGTAGATACTTCAGATAATTATATTAATTAATTAGCTACAACTACTACAGCATCACATTTCAAACAAATAAAGAATCCAGCAGATAAATTGCATGTAATTTACATCACTGTTGTACTCTGTGCCTATACAATTTAAGACATTTAGAATTTAATGTGTAAAATGTTTAACCTGTTATGTTTTACGAAATCCTGTTACTTACATGACACTGGAAAATTAGTAGAAAAGAGTGGAGACCTGTGTTTTGCCGGAAACTCCACAGAAACTATTAAAAAAATTGTCACGTAGTATAAAATATTTTTATCAATAAATTAGCTCAGAGAATTTATTCCTAATATTCTCCAGCATAAAGAAATACAAATGTATAGAAAAGCAATAATGTCAATAGAATTCGGGGTTTCATTGAATTGAAATGAGAACAGTAATCTTCAAAGACCTACTTGGTGTTATTATTACTACTTATTAGGAATTACGCGTAAATTATGTTTTCTATACAAAAGAAAAATACGTCATAGCTAAATTTTAATCAAAACACGTCTCTTCCTCAATGATCGTCTTGAAATAATAATTGGAAAGCGTAGATAAAGTCATCAAAATTCATAGTAATCGATTTATTGAAAATTGCCAATAAAAAATGGTCGAAAAAGTGGAAAGTAAGAAAAGAAAAATACTTATTATCTACAACACAGAAACAACGGATTCGGGAAAAAAATCGGTTTTCTTTTACAAGGACATGGATTGATCAATTTGTACTTTTATACTAAGACCGAAATAGTTTCCAAGAGGTAGAAGAAAATCTGTCACACGAAACTGTTTTTATGTTGTTGTTTAAAATGGTAAAACGAAAATTATTTTCACTTTCAGTATAGGTACCTACCTATATTTTTATTTTAAGTTTATAAAATTATCAATTTTACTTCGATTCCTCCACTAGCTTGATGAATAGTTAATAGAAGATCGTTTTTTAATTTTTATATAAAAAATGATGAGATAATAATAATAAAACGCATCTTGTAGTAGATTTAGACTTTGTACATTTATTTATTTCATTTGTAGTAAGTTAACAATAAATATAATTGAATTCCTTATAAATTCTAGTACCTACTCTAGTTTACTGAATAAACATCAAAGGATTATCGTCGTTTATGTATGTGAATCGGAAGACTGTAGAGAAAATATTATAATACCAGTTAAAAGTAATATATTTGCCACAGCTTAGCAACTTTTAATTCAAAACGTATTCATTTAATAAAGCTGGGTATTGTTAACTTAATAATTAACTCAATTAATCGTTAATCCGTTCCCGAAAAATTAACTTTGATAATCTTTAATTCACTATTTCTTGAAAATGAAATACAATTGAATCGCTATTGTTGCAGATAATCATTATTTATTTATCCATATCTACCATTACCCCTCCCACTACCTGCACCCTTCTCACCGCATGAACAGCTCTCACAATTTTTAAATTTCAGTTTCCCTGAAGATGCCTACAAGTATAGGCGAAAACGTTCGGTATCTAACCTAACAAAGTGGAGATTAAACAGTGCTCAATAATATATTTTTATATTTTATTTTATTTAATAAAATTAAAAATGGATTTCCACAGCGTAAACACAAAAACTCTTGAATTGTTCATTATTTATTTATTTATTCTCAATTTAAGGGCATAGTCTTTTACATAAAAGACTTTAATGCATCATTTCTAAAATGTACGCAAACATCATTATTGATATATCCAAAGGGTAAAAAAATAAGAAAATCACAGCGCAAAAATGAGTCGAAAAACTAAACTCAGTTCCTCGAATCTTTTTTCTTCGAAACATCGCTGTAGATCTCGAAGATTTAACTTAACGTAGTTCCGTAGAACCCCCGATAAAACTAGGTCTCCCACTATTTTCTGTTAGTTTCCGAGTGTCCTGTAAAAGGTCATTTACATCTTAAATTCAGCGTTGAGGCATACCACTCAAAACGAACATCTCATTTTGTTGTTGGCATGGAGAAGACAATCTGTATGATTATTACGTGTAGTAAGTCTGCTGATGAACCCACTTTTTGGATATGACGTGATAATATAGAATAGTAGTATAGTGTAATATAACGTACCCAAATTAATCACATGTTTGATTTTAGTTAGTTAACTTTTTAATCGTTAATGTCCAGTTGTGATCTTATTAAGCGTTAATAGCTTAGGTTACAAACGGATACAATTAATAATATTTTCATGACAGATATGTAAATAAATGGTCATATATCATGAAACAATATTATTTATATTTTACAAATAATAAATTAAATAAACGGATTAGTTTGTACTCATTGCGCGTGTAGGTACATCTACAATGAAACGAAAATGTTTTTCTTTTTTCAATAAAATATTAAGTAGGTAGTAATATGTAACAAAAAAAAACATAAAGTTTTGAATATGGCAGACGGCCAAACGAAATGTGTTAAAATGTTACATTTTCACGAAGAAAAAAATATAATTGTTGAATTAGTCCTAGATTTTTGAAATATGATCATTTTATGATAAATCTATGAATTTATATCAGAATCGTAGAAAGAAACTCTTATTCCAATTTACCTAATTATGGAACTGTATTACGTATGCACCGACACAATTAATAAACGAAATTAGTATTAAACTATATGGATCAGCAAAAATAAAAAAATACTTGCAGATAGGTTCTAATTATTTTTCGATGACTTTTTTCCTCTAGATTTAGGTTGGTGAATTTGTAATCGTATTATGTTATGTTATACAGCTGCAAACTTTTAGTTAAATTGAAAAGAAAAATAAACAGAAAGGACTCACGTTTGTAGACTATGATTATTAATCATAGCAACAGAATTGGATTCAAAATGTCAGATATGAATTTCAAAATATTTTATTTTAGGCAAACAACCAATTAAAATCAAAATCAATTTTTGAATTCTTCATCTATTTATATTGAAAGAATCAATTGAATCGATTTTTTAAAGAATGTTATTATAGAAAAATTTAACTAATTAGCCGTCGAGAATCCTAGCGAGAATATAAAGTTTAAAACCAATTTTATTCGAAGGAAATAATAATTTATATTTTTTTTCGCTTCTCTAAAAAAGTTTTTTTTACTTATCAAGGCGCCTTAATTTAAAACGTGTGGTTTAGTTTTTCATTCGTGCTTTTTATGTTACATAAATGGTACCTACGCACGGGAATATTTATTAAATCTTTACCTTCGAGTAAAAATATATTCAGTAATACATGAAACTTCAACATAAAACCATTATATACTTGTTAGAAAAAAGGTACACTGATTATTACGATTTTGTTTCATAGGTAATTTAAATTAAATGTAACCTAAATATGGAGGTTAATTAAAAATGTATTAATATTTTAATCAAGAAAAATATTAAAATATATAAAACTATTATAACATCAGAACACTTTAAAAAGAAAAACTCATTAATAATTTAGTTACTTACATAATTCATTACATTTAAGTCGCGAAAGAAAGCGAAGGTTTTCGTATTAATTTCAATATAATTTAATGCCTTAATTAATAATCTCAAGATATCTTGATCATTACTTATAATAATCCGGACCTTAGTTTAAACTATTTACACGAAATACCCTAGATGCTTTCAGTATAACACAGTAGGTAGGTACAAAGTTACCGCAATTCCACACGCAAATACTTATTAGGTACATATATTGTACTCCTAACCTAAAATATCCAAAACACCCCTTTGAAATCAAATTCAGGCTGGGCCAACCCTTAGATCCCGTATCAAAGCAATACAGGTGACGATAAGGGTAAATAATGATTATTGTATACCTCAGAGGTTGTTCTTATATCGCTGGTATTTTTCAGAGATAACACTTTGAAGTTATCAGAGACTTATCCTTGATTGGCTATAAACCTTATTACTTTCATACCACATTTCATTAAATACATTACAAGAACATTACTATCACAAAATACGCAGTAGGTAAAAGGCTGTGATGAAAATAATCGAGATACGAATACTCAACTTGTAAACTTCTAAGACATTGTGTAATCTTTCATAACATCACAACATCTTGAAGTAATTGTTGTTTCAAACTTACAATCTTTTGTCATTATCTACTTCTGGATGAATGGTATTTAGGGGACACGAAAAACATTCTTTTTCAAAGACTTTGTAATGAGATTTTAATAAGGTACCTATAATGTTTTATTTGGTTGGTTAATATACAATATTCATATCTGAACACTTCATTCTTCTGAAGCATCTCTCACGGAATTAATAAAAATAATTTAAAATAGAACAATAACAACATCATGTAAAAGCTATCATATTTTATTTCTGTATGAGGGTTATCCCAACAATGGTTATTTTTGCGAAAAAGGTCTTCACCATTTTAACTCTATGTAGATTAATATCTTCGTCATGTAATTCTACATTTAGTAGTCTGTGATAAATGACAATGTTTTTTAACCTCCTTCCTTTATGGCATTTTCCCATTATCTTCATTATGCAAAGAAGGAATTGTATTATGTGATAAGAACATTATTTTTTCTTATTTTCAAATACATGTTTCATAGACAAATAGAAAATCTTACGTATTTCAGGTCAATTGTATAAACAATAATGTGTTTATTTGTGTCACGGTGAGTCAATCACTGTTACTATTCTTTATATTTCACTTCTTATAATGAAAGGTATTGGGGACTTTGTGTTGTATTACCGAAACAAATCATATCCAGCAACAATATTATTATTTGTACACAGCAAACACCTTTAATCTCGGTTGGTTGTGGTAGAAAAGGTCACCAAAACCCCGAGAACCGTAAATTCGCTATAATAATTATATGATACTGTTCAACTGGTGTTTTAAAGGATGAAATAAATCCTGATTAATAAAACATCAATAAATAAACCAAGGATACACGTGCCTTGTGTAAAATTCTAATTTATCAATATAAAAAACGTATTTTGAAAAAGAATACTGCGTATCTTAAAATTTGGATCAGACAGCGAAAATCTTGAACGTAATTGGTTGACGTGCGACAGATGGAAATCGGAAAATATCTTTAGTGGCCAGTATTGAAACAAAAGGTTTATAGGAAAATCAAAACAAAAAGATCAACGAAGAAACAATTAAACGATGGTTTCATTAGAAATAAATAAATTAACGATACCGATAAGTGTCGTTAAGAGTGATTTCAATTACCAAACAATGCTATAAAAATTACATATAGTATTGTTTGTAGTGTGATTTAACTTTTCTTAAAATATCTAATGTTGTGGTGACATTGAAAGTACAATACACAATGTGTTGTACACTTGTAAACGTAATGCCAAACTCAATTTCAGAAAATTTTTCAGTATCCCACGGTTACGAATAAACTAAAGTGATAAGTTTAACACTTAAGCGGTGACAATAATTCACTCTACAAAGGAAGCGAAGAACCTACCAAAGGACATTTTTCGTAATTAAGATCTAAATGGAAGAAATACAGTAAATATTTTTAAATTAGTTCTGTTTTATGAACCCAAATTCCTTGAATTTAGGGATTTAGAGGCCATATTATCTATAGGTGATAAGAAAAACCTTTTATCCTCCCATTTCCTTTCATGTCGCAATTTCTCATACCCTGCTTTAATATTTCTTTCGTTGTATATTTTTACGCGTGTAAAAATAATAATTATATTTCTGATATTCCTTAATATTTTTTTCGTGCCTATATTTATATTTACACAATATTATTTATTGGTTTGTTTTGTGTACCATTTCTTATTAAATGTTCAATTAACAATCAATATGCTGAATTGTAAAATAGATAGGTTAATATTATGAATCACAATTATGGCTTATATATTTCAGGGATTGCTAAAAAGTTCATTATGAATTCAATGTTTTAATTTCAACATTAGCCAATTCTCTTACTTCATATTATTTATCATATGTAGGTACATGTTTAACATGATATTGCTGCCAGGAAGAGGGGATATGAGAAAGCGCGGACGTCCGAGAACGACGTGGCTTGATTACGTAGACCAAACTCACAAAGACGGCCGTGTGTTGAGTAGAAAAAATCGGCGTGTGTGTATTAGAAATGGTATGTATTTAGAGGGAGCGAAAGAAGTATCTATATAAGAATATGTCTATATGGTGTATCATCATCTCTGCGTATAGGTACCTATATTTAAAATACATTTGTATTATTAGATGTATGGATATTGTGTTTAATCTGTTAAAACAGTTGACTACAAGTGGCAGATATATTACTAATGGTAGATTTTAAACTCTTATTTATTAAAGTGCAAGTTTAAAAATATGATATTATGAACTCTTTTGAACTAACTATAATCTTTAATATTTAACTATAATCTTTCAAATAAGTATGTACATGAAAATGTTGTTGGGTATAAGCTTGACCGAAAAAATGTGAAAAAAAGTCAAAAGTTTATGAACATTTTTGACAAAGTATCCAAAATAAAACAGCAATTAACTGGTCGAGTATAAAAACTAAAAAAAAGGAGCGTAGTAAAATCTCAAAAGAAATAATATTGTTCTGACGTTGTCCAAGTTAGCTTGATTCGTGTGATTTTGAACTGAAAAAAAGAAGTTTTTTAAAGAGCAAAAAGTAAGCCTAAATAAAAATATAACGAACGAAAAAAAATGTATTATAAAATGAAATCTGAATAAATCTATTGGGCATCTCAGCTGATGTAACACTACGCTATATATGCAATATAAGGGTAAGTAGTTTTGTCATAGGAGCTAACGATTTGTGATATAATAATAATAACAACAGATAGAATAAAAACAAGCAATACGAATTTGTATACGAATAATAATATCATCATAATAATAAAAACAAGAGACCACGGAGCTCCTACATGATTCACCTTTAGGAACATTGCCAATTACCGAGACCCACATACATTATCTTCAAGTATTATTATATTCTTATTGTGATTTTCTCTAACATCGACTCTGTGTATTATTATGAAATAATATTCTAAACAATAAACTTCACGATTAACTGATCTGGAAACATTAAAATCAGACAGACTTTTCATCACAATTTGTAATATTTATAATATGAATATTGAATTTCTCAAATCAATACTAATCGACGCTATGGCGATCAATAATATTTATTTAAATTCAAATATGTTTATTGAGGAAAACATTCTATACAGTAATCATTTTCTTTATAAATACAAATTAAAACATTATTGATTCCCTCAAATTTGAACGGAGCTCGTGTTTTGATTTATTATTGTTAAAATATTAGAATTATAATAATTATGTAGAAAATATTCTTTTCTCACAAAGAAACTTTAATATTTTTATTTCATGATATTTATGTATTCATAAGATATATCTTTTTATGGTATGAAGTAAACACTTAACTTTTTTATAAATACACACTATATTTTATAAATGAGTAGACAATTGTTTCGTCTTTTACCAAGACATTATCAATACTATATTGTAGTATTGATAATGTCTTGGTAAAAGACGAAACAATTGTCTACTCATTTATAAAATATAGTGTGTATTTATAAAAAATTTAAGTGTTTACTTCATACCATAATGGATAATACGCAAAAAGTTACGGATTATATTAAAAATATATCTTTTTACATAGATACTAAATTTTGACACGTGTAAACTCAGTAGAAAATTAATATCCTATCTGCTACTGAAGTATCTGTTTAGTAGGTACCCAATTAACAAGATACTTAATTCGAAATACGTAACATTTTTGTATCTACCTAAATTTATTTCGAAAAAGAAGAAAACGCCCTTAAGGCGTTTGTAGATGATCTTTAGAGGGAAACAGATTTAAGAGCAGAAGAAGTTTGCAATAGGTTTATATAAAATACATAAAATAATACTAAAACTCCTAGAGATTCCGAGTTTTTTAAGTTTTAAAATTTGTTACGTGTTTTTAGTTTTAATTTTTTTTACGTGTACATAATTAGTATTGTATACCTATCTTGAAAACTAAAAATGGTGCTCTTTTTGGCTAACTATGATTTGGAATTCTCGACATAAATGTAATAATTGATTTATTTATTAATTCTTTTTTTAGAGTTTAAAAATCAAAATTAATTCTTTCCACGGGCTATCTTTGACCCATTTTTGATATAAACTCTTTTCACATTGTAGGTATTTGCTACAAAGCCTTGAGAACATAATTCACATAGTATCAAATAGATTTTTGACTAAAGCAGATAATCTCAGAAATCTAAGCGCGTTCCGTCAATTTCTCTCGTTCAGCGAACAATATTTTGTGTTAATGTGTGTATCGTTCTTCTGTGTACGCTCTTAGAATATAACAAAGACCTTTAGTTTATTATAGACAGATAACGTCGAATAAGTATTTCGTCCATGTGTCGAATAAATCCTATTACTAAGTGCCAATTATTGTTAATGGATAAATTATTACTTTGTAAATTTATTATGTTTTAAATAATTAAACAAACGATTAACACTAAACAAACGTAAATATTTAAATTATTTTATTCTTCATGAGGCCATACCTATATACACGTATATAAATCATACTATATCTACCTACCAACATACCATCATGGCATTTCCTACAACTGTGTTAACCAGTATATTAACTGCATGTAATGAACATAAAAATCGACCTTTCCGTAAAAATACAAATATAACGATACTCGAAAATTATATAAATGAGTAGGAGACCTGATATTTTTCAGGCAAACTATAAAATAATGAGTACCTATGTATAAAAGTAAGTAAACTCTAGAAAGAAATATATAAAACAAGTGTTTTATTCTACTATTGATTTATTCGTCGAGAGAGACGTCTTTCGTCTTATTAGAACATTGTCAATCTCTAATGACAATGTCCTAATAAGACGAAAGACATCTCTCTCGACGAATAAATCAATAGTAGAATAAAACACTTGTTTTATATATTTCGCTATGGAATTCTACTACCTAAACATCGACAATGAATAAACTCTAGAACAAAAGTATTAAATAGGGAAATGATTGAAAAAGTTTTTTCGGTATCAAAATATAGTTCTTTAGAGTTGGAGAGACATCTTATTCTCCTTCTTCTTAATCTTTCATTAGACCCGAAGGTCTGTTTATGCAGATCTATGCAGGAGGATCCTCTTGCGATGCGGAGGCACAGCTGTCCTGCCATCGTTTTGGGGGTCTTCCTGTTGGGCGTCATCCCTCAGGTAGTCCATGTAGAACAATATTTGGGATTCTGGTATTATTCATTTTCTGGACGTGTTCATACCAGAATCTCCGCCTTTGTCTTCTCCCCCTAACAACACCTTGGACCTCACACATCTCCCAGATCGCAGTATTTCTGACACGTTCTCGTGTAGACTTTTATTTAGCAATGGCCCGCAAAGTTCGCATCTCAGTGAGAAATCGATTTGTGTTAACTTGGTAAATGATCCACAGATTGCGTAATATTAAACAATGAAAAGGAAAGTATGGCGATCTTTATAAAGTAATGAAAGTTTTACAACATCTACGTCTAGTGAGAAGTGTCATTGTTATAAACTTGGTTTATTCTACAGCCAAATTTTTAACGATGCAAAATCAAATGCCAGTGAAGAGGTGATAAAGTTTAATGTCGCATGCAAAGTACAAAGATGTTGGATAATTATATTTTCTTAACAGATTTACGGGTTGTAAAATAATTAGAACCGGAATTGAAGTGACAAACGCAAATAAATAACAGTCCACCCATATTTACCGACAGTTCAGAGAGTGATCTTTATACGCTTTAATAGTGTAGGTACCTTGAATATTACCTATATCTTTATATGAATAGTAATGTGGAACTAACAACAACTGGCCCCTGATGAGACAAATCGATCATGAAAATAGTCACTCATATCAAATTATTAAACTAAATACGAAATATGGATGGATGAGTCTCAGATACGAAAACTTTTATGTTCCTTTTACAAGAAAATAAATAAAGAACTTACATAACTTTAATTCTCTTGTGGAATAGATGCACTTATAAAAAAAATGCATAGGTTACCTACCTAATGTTAAGAGTAAGTTGACCCTGATTATTAACTGTTTTTCTCAAACTATGGTTAAACCAATTATTCTGTGTCAAATGTTTACGAATGAACGAAATGTTTAAAAACCAAGCATGTTGGTAAGTTACACAATCCATGGCCTTATTGTCATAACGTTGACTTAATCTTGACATTGGTACGATCCATGTCAATTCGTAATGGATTTGACATGGGATAAGCCATTGAATGATTAAGCCGGGTTTAAGTGCACTCATAAAACTGTTGTCTTTATTACAATAAACCTTGACGTTTTATTATGATAAGTATGTACTACAAATAGTCGATTATTGAGAGGTTGAAGATTCATGAAATGAGTGATGTGAAGTGATTTTGTTTTAAAATGTCATATGCACACAGCGTAAGTGAGATTAAACAAAAATTAAAGTTACCCCACTGGCTTTTCTTATTGCAAACTGTGCTATCATACATACATATTTTACTATCATAAAAGCACTTTAGAGAGAAAAATGACCTCCTTCCGATAGACTCAGAGACATAACAATGCATACTTAGTAATTACATACATAAAATACTAAGTAACCAAACTGAAAGATACAATAGAAAATGATAAGAATTATGATTTAAGAATCTATGTTCACAAAACCAAACCAAAGTTCACAAAACATACACAAACTAATTTTATTATTATTATTATTTAGATGATTTGTAAAGCGCCGTTTTGTGAAAAAAATCCACCACAAGGGCGCTCTTTGCTAACTAAGGTTGTGCCTGGATTATTCCGTGAGATTTCTTGAATAGAAAAGTCTTCAGTTGGTTCTTGAAACGAGATATGTCCTGCGTTTCTCTGATCATTTGTGGAAGCCTGTTCCAGACTACAGGTGCAGATATTGCAAAAGCACGCTCCACGTACACTGATTTCGATACAGTACTGGTCACCTCCAATTTAGTTGTAATATCTTGACAAAACCTAAGTGTTGTCTGTCTATGACTTAACACGTCCTGTCTACCGCAGAGTTCCATGATATATTCTGGGGCCATAGCATGAAGTGCCTTAAATAAACTGTCAAAGACACTTTAAATTCGACTCTCTCCGGACATCTGAGCCAGTGAAGAGATTGAAGGGTGGCAGATATGTGTGATGAGCGATTCAGTTGATAAATGAAACGTGCAGCCGCATTAAAAACGGACTGAATCCTCTGGAGTTGATATTGGATTTATACTTGAAAGTTCATTTAAACAGATTTCAAATAAAATAAATAGGACATTATTTACTTTCTCAGAATTCTTTCTTTATTAAAGTTTCTATTTAAAACTCAATGAAACGCCTCTGAGTCTAGAAGTGGTCAAAGTGAAAGTTAACTGTGTTTTATTTATTTTATCTAAAAATCATAAACTTACATACCTATTCATTGATTATTTATTTATAAGATTACGACATCCCTTCCCTTTCCTACTCATTTAAAAGAAATTTTAAAATATAATTTAAAAAAATTATAATTACAACATATTGTTTGCCTCAAATGTAACATAAATTCGGTATCTACCTCAATACCTATAAATTAATATTTTTTAGTCGATAATTTCATCTATGGATTCGTCTTCACTTAAGCTACACCATCATAAGTTAGGTAAGGATTATGCGTCAACAGTGTGCGAATAAAAAATATTACAAGCAAAATTTTTGCTGCATCATGTTTGGTTGCTGGTTCAGGCAATATATCAACCGGAGATTTAATTTCCGATAAAAAAAAATAAACATACACAAAAATATAATGTTTATATAGTAAAGTAGGTACCTCTCAAACTACATTGAAGCAGAGCTTTTAACTTATCCCTGTAATCCTCAGAATAATAAAAATCTGCTTTTCTTTTTAAGTATCACATGAAAAGCAAATATTTAAAAAATGTCACCCGAAAATCTATAGAGATATCGATTATTCATTATATGTAGATTAAAAATCTTTTTTGTTTAGTTTAACATGGTTTTTAAGCGCTCTGTTTAGAAAATATTCATTAAATGGCGAATGTATATTGTTGCTATAAACTCAGATCAATTATCTCATTTTTTTATGACACGAAAATGACGATACACGTTTATTTTCACAGGAAGTACGACCTCTGCAGCAGAGATTAGATCTTTGGCAGGTCAAGTTTCTAGAAAATACAATAAAGAGAAAATATATTATTAATTTTCTCAAAAACGATCAGAGATTATATTAGATCAGAGTGATGTAGCCTTACCCTAGCTGCGTGTTATAAATTGCGTATGTTTTCTAAGAAAAGAGGATTATATTCTTCAAGATAAAAGCTTTTTGATGAAATTATCAATTTTGAAAGCTCCATCGTCAACATCTTTTTGGAATCTCGATTGTACCTACCCATGATATATAATAATCCATCGCACTCATAAACGACATTAACTGCTATTCCAACATTCAGATCAGACTAATAATGACACCTTACTTACAAACATTATTCCAACTTAATGCTTGACTTAAATTATTCATTATAAACGTCAAATTATATTCTTTATAACTAATGACATAGTATTTTTGGTATTTTAAGTAAGTGCATCATAGAAATTTAGTTTTTTGTGTAAGAACTTGATCTAACCAGGGATAAAAACTTGTTTTGTGAACAATGCTTTCATTTTTTCAGGGTCGACTTGTGTCTTATCAGTCAGGTCTACATATACTTATGGATGTGGTTGAACAGAAAATGTTCAATAGAAAAAAGAATATGGTTACTAAGCAACTAAGCATCCAGGCTTATCTGAAAATAATTTTTCAAAAGATACATCACCTTCATTATTAAATTTTCTTGCGTTCTGGGAAATTTTTTGTATTTTTTTTTTAAATTTCTATGAAGCATAAGGATTACAATTACGCTTTTATTAGTAAAGTATCTTAATTATGTTGTTTATCTTCTTGAGATGGATGTTCCATAAAATGGCGCCGAATTAAATATCTGACATTCGTACATATATAATATTTTTTTCTAATCATAATCATAAATGATTTGCTTGAAAATACATATGTCTTTAACAAATTGTAACAACACTATAAAAATCTCTCTATTTGAGTGGTATGATAAAGAAAATATTAGATGCCATATACCAACCTACAAAACATTCTCAATTGTATATGTGCCTTTTCTACACAACTTCTCATACCAAACTCTTTCCTGTACCATGCTGATTACACAAGATAACTGATCAAAAAAAATTTAACAAAATCTTTGGAACAATCTCAGTTATTTTTCTCTGTTAGACCCTCGAACAGATTCTACTGATATTGCATATTAAGTTTACTTTACATTTATTAGTCTTAAATTGAGTATGGAAATAAAATACTATGACTTTTTATTGGTATGAATGACGAAATGAATTCGTTAATAGGCAAACCGGCATCATCAGTAGTAGCGGCTTCTGAAGAATGTTTTGTGCAAATAAACAGTGATGCCTATATAAAATATTATTCATTATAAATAAAACCTACCTACGCTAATTAATAAACTAAATATTTTCTTTATACTTATACTATACACCATACGGTCCAATATATTATACATACAGGGATATTAATAAATGATGTTGATATTAATATTAATATTAATTGGGGATATTAATATTGAACTCATCTTTTTTTACGCCGATAAAACTGAAAATTTGTTGGAAAATATAGCAATCCAACGATAAATTCGCTCTCTGTGCATTGAATTGTACCAATCGCAATACTTTGTAATAATAAATTTAATATTATAGCTAATACACAGTAAAGAAAACACTAAATAATAAACGATCAATAACTTTAAAACAACTACCGCAATTCTGAAGTTTGGAGTTTGATAGCTGTTTGCGTACTTACATTTCCCAATTTTTTTTTGAAAGTGAATCAAATAAAGGGCCGAACATTCATTTGCGTTCGTCGGGTTCATGAGATTTTGATTCACATGATTTTCGGACGCTCAAAAATATTGTATTCTTTCATCATCGTTACATGTGAACATCCTGTTTTTATTACTGGCTATACATACCAACATTGTATTGAGATGATTTGCTTAAAATAACAATATTATTAGTTTGGTATTTAACGCCAGACGGAAATTATAAATACTTTAAATATTATCACGTATAGACAGCTCACTACCAAACCATTATTTATTTATTATATACCGCACACGATTAACATATTTAAAATAGCTACTGCATAGTTGATTAAAAGCATGCAGATCAGATACACACCGTACTACTACCGCCGTACCTATTTGTACTTCTGTTGTATGTAGAAACGAAAAATAGTCTGACCATAATTCTGATTCATTATAGAAAAATCAACTATTCAAGGTTCATCTACAAAAAATCTCAATTTTATTTTATTTACCTTGCATCGATTACTCACGACATAACCCCAGTTAAGTAAACTTTTTGTCTCATCCGAAACTTTCGAACAGACAAGCAAACATAAACACCTGAATATCTTTATTCTTAATGAATGAAGAGGACAGTTTCAATGTTCTTACAGCTAGTACGTTGCCACTTGAAAGGGATCCCGTGATCGTAAAGATAGATTCAAGCATAATAGGTAACAGAGCATTGCCGAATCAGAAAGGTCATTAATGCTTTCGTTTACCCAACGTGATCGTGTCACTCATAAAGAGAATAAAATTCTAACCATTTAGATGCTTACATGATCCACAATTGTATCTTTAGAAGTACGTAAATTTCATACTATTCAAAAGAAGAAGATAGGAATTAATAATGAAGCACATATTTACCTAACGATATAGATAGGCTAGTAGTTGTATAGTTACAAAACATAACATTGAACACTCATTGATAGCAATACCCAATACTCAATATACGAATATATCTAATGACTACAAGAATTAATATGAAGTTATTATGCTAATAAGCTTCTTTTGAATTTATATAATATAAAGTCTTTACCAATGTAAGTCTCATTGAAATCAAAAGGCAAGGCAAGTTTGAGACTCGGTATGAGTTATCAAATCGTAAAGTATCAATAGTGTCTACAAACAAAATTTTGTTACGGAATATGTCTAAGATATTATTTTTTTAGAGAATAACAAAAATTATATTACTCTAGGCACGTGTTTTCAAATCCAAAGCTTTTGACAATATTATATTCGTAAAAAAACATCGAATAAATAATTCAAAGGTTTTATACAGCTACTGTAAAATTCTACATATATGTTATTATATTGTTTTTCAGCAGAAAGCTAGTAGTACTTTTATCATAAATAAACAAGTGACTGATATTTCGAAAGTAAAACAAAACATACATACGTTGATTAAATCTAAAAATACTTACATACTCATGTATTGATTCAAAGTTACACTGAAAAGAATACAAGGTGAAGCGTTCTCTTTATGTACGACATATTCGATGAAATAAAAGAAAAAGAAAGGTAGGTACCGTTTGTTTTCTAGTTCAATTTCTGTGTCTTTGGGATTAAAATAACATATATTTATAACGGGGAGGATAACACTACTTTCTGTCATAAAAAATTGGTCATGCTACCGATGTTAATTTTTTTATTTGTGAGAGACACCGTTATGGTGCATGTAGGTAAAAAATGGTTTATATTTTAATTATATCTTAAATATTGGTTTAGAATCGATACAATTTTTTTTGCAAAAACATATTTATAAATCGATATAACTGTGCTTAGCAAATCAAGGTTGTCTTAAAGACATTTCACGACAAGAAATGCACATATTAATCACAGGTAAGCCTTGATAATCTTAACCGTACCTAAACATTTTTTAGAATTTATTCCATGAGGTACAATGAACATTTTATCGAATAGTATTCAGTAGATATTTTGATGGAAGTATATCGATTTGCAATGATTATAGAGGTCAAAAAAAAAATTATACAATAATAATTGATTTGAAATGCAGAACTAAAGTACCGTTGAAAACACTTGGACAACATCTTAATATGTTTACATAATCTTCAACAGATTAGACAAATTGCAATGCTATGAAAGTTCAGCATATGAATCACTTATTATCATTGCGAGGACGGATGTCTTCATCTAATTCATTCTATTCATTTATGATTCATTTAGAATGGGGGTCAATGTCAACGTCTTGTTGACATTCATCAACAATTAATATTGATATTGACATTTATAATATAATCATGCCAATAGTATTTTGAATAATTAAATGGCGGTTTGATTATGAAATTTACATATGAGCATCACAATAAATTCTAGTTTGTGGGTATATTCACACCTGATTAGAGATTAAATACATATCTTTAAATAATCATCACGGTGTCTCCTACAAGTGGAGTTATCGGAGGATATTATAATGAACATACAGGTCATTCTTTTTAGACTATAAAAAATAAGACATTCAAGATGTGTTGCGTACCTCATCGCTCAATTGACGATAGAAAATGTTTTACAGGTGATCACAGGTATTTGATATGACAAAAATTACATTTTATTTTTAGTAACACAAATCAACACAACAAAACTAGTACAACGAATGCCTGCCTTTAACAGGACGCTCACAGAAAACTCACCGTAAAGTGGAAGACTCAATTTTTGCCGAAGATTCCAAAGAGACGTATGCTATAGTAAATCAGAAATTATTATGCAATAAAATGATTTACCTATCATAGCACTTATGTACATAACATTAAAGATCACGTAAATTAATAACCGTTTAATGGTAATTTCTGGTAACAATTTATTTATTTATTTATTTATTGCGATTGCTGACCATTCGATATGATTTGTGATGTGGTGATTATCAGAAATAATAATTATAATAAATGTTACTTATAATATTTCTTTGAAGTTATTTTTACAAAACATGCTTTACAAAATATATTAAATATCGTTATTATGATTCATTATTGTTTATGATCAAACATAAACGATGTTTTGTATCATTACGATAAATTTGTACCGAGGATAAATTCAATCAAATAATTTGTTATTATTTTGTTAATTTTATTCACTCTTCATACAGCCAAAGGCGACTTCACGAGAGACAAAAATATCGTAAATTTCTCATCTTCAATTCAACTTCACCTCATTGTATTGTACCTACATACATAAAGTAAGTGGATAAACCTACATATAAAAAAAAAAACATTTATTTTTCAAATCCATATATTGATGAACATTTTTGTCAATGTTCGCTAACCTTTAATATCTCATTCAATAAAAAAAAAAAACATTCATTATTCAAATTATTATAAAAAAATTACACAATAAAATAATGGTAGATGTTATAATACCTGCGTCGTAATTAGAAACTCAAAAGGTAATTCAAAACTAAAAGGTACATATTATTTTAATAACTACGTTTTGATGAAAGAGGATTCAAAATAACACAAGTTCATTATCTCATAAACGAACTTGACCTGGCAGAAGTACTAAAGAGAAGTAATTAAAAATATTGTATGGGATCATAATAGAGTATGCGTGTGAATGTGAGTATATGGGTATCTACATACATATATTACATATTATACTATGGTGTTACATAAGTGCTTTTGTTAAGTTAAGAATAATAATATATTCACTGTGTTTGTGGGTGGAACGGACGTACCAAGAACATCTGGAAAGAGTAGATATTACTAATAAAAGTAATGTTAAATTTGAGAATTCATGATCATAATCCTGAAATAAAAATGTTACGCATAGCGATATAATGAGCTTACATGAGATGTGCAGAGTGTGAGACACATAGTGCAGGACTGCCATCTCAAAAAATTTAGCGGGGATCTGCGGGACATCCACGAAGCGGGACCGGAGGCGGTGAGCTGGCTCTCGACACTAGAGCCAAGACTGTAGAGGACACGACGCAGCCCACATGGGTTAAGATTCATCAACACCGAGCCATACGAAAAGTAAAGTAAGTAAGCTTACATGAAATTTGTAATAAAATATATATTTATCTACGAAACTAACCATATTCTATAAATCTTATCGTTTCCACCATTAAATCTTCAACAAGTGGAGTTACCAGAAAGAAAACAGATTGCATGTAATGAACACACAAAATATATCATAAACAAAAAAACATACCTAACAGCAGAAAGTGAACTGTCATTTTTGACATTCCAGCAAATATGGATATAATTTATAAAGGGCAAAACTATGGGATCATTTCATACAAATGTCTACATCTTCGTGGAATCTTCCAGGCGTGGGCTTGCTAGTACAATAAGTGTTCAAATGGTGGCAATTCTCATCGCAGTGATTATTTAAGCTTTCTGCAAAACATACACTAATACTTCTCTAAAGTGCTGCTGATATTCGAGTCGAATAAGTAGAATCTTCTTATGTAATGATTTATTGCAAAAGAACACACATTAATATCTACGTGTTGAGGAAATAGGAAAAATGATAGAGTGCATTAATTTTCTGAGCACGATTCATGACATCATATTGATCATATTATATGAATGAAGATTGTAATCAAGCCATCAAAATCAATTACTGTATAATTGATACGATAAAATATTGCTATGATAATGAAACACACTATTATTATGCTACTCTGAACGAAACATGTCTCAAGTCCTCTACACTGTAATTAATACAATCTAAATTCTTATAGGTAAATGAATATTTATCGTTTATTTCATTTCTATGCCTATCATTTATTTTATTTTTATGCCTATCAAATGATCGTTATTCAAATGATAAATCTAAAAAATGAATCTGTATTCAACTATGAAAGAAACAATTTAGGTAAGATGATTTCTTTTATATTATGTTACAGAAAGGATTGTATTCTGTTCATACATTCATAGGCCTCGTATATTATTATTCCAATAGTGGTGATAAGTAAGATTATCATCATCGCCACCACGCCGCTCCCTTTCGGGGTAGGCAGAAAAGACTAAGCGCCAATTATTATCTATCCTGAAATACACTTTTCACTACTTTTACTGTCCTACGAAATTCTCCATGCGTCCCCTCCTTTTCAATGTACCCAACATTTACCCGTCCCGGAAGATTTGGTTGAAATGATCTGGTCGTTTGATCTTCGGAGGGCCAACTTTTCCAGCACCATTCCTCTCAGTCATATATATTTTCTATGTCATCCTGTCTACATTCATTCTTTCTATGTACCTACTCTAACCACTATAGTTTGTTCACTTTCGTCCTTCTTATTACTCCAGCTTTCATAACAGAATTTTCAAGAATTACACCGTTAGGTATTCATTTAAGTTTAAAAATCGATATTTATCTCATTAATCTTTATTTGTTTACCTTTTATTTATTAACAGATTATCTGTGCTTGAAGGTTGAACTTAATGGACCATTCATGTTACTACTGATAGTAACAAACAAACAACAAATTTAAGATTTTATTAGTTTGATGTTTATCCTCAAAAATGTGTATTTGCGCAAGATACTACAACTTTTAATAATAAAAACTAGACCACAATGTAATAACAAGATGCAAACATGTTAGATTGATAAAATCATGAAATGTTATCAAAAATATATTTCCCCATTTCATTTCTCAGGGAAGTAGTTGTGTTATTCGCAACTGTTTATTCGTCAAATTGTGTTGGATTTAATACTAATATAATGACATATCAATAGATAAAATATTTCATTTTACATTCTTACCTGCAAAAAATATTTCATTTTGCATTCTTAACATTCTAAGTTATTGATTATTTCAAGAAATGATCATGTTTTATAAAGATTTTTCACAGGCGCAGCAGCGGTCATGTTGTACATGTAAATTACCTGTAAGTTATGCATATTTTAATATATAACAATAAACTATTAAAAGATGTATGTATATAAGTTAGAAATATCTCAATAATTAGTATAATGGCGTTTGGAAGTCGGTCGGAAATCAATCCAAGTACACATTATTACATTATCGAATGTTATTTCGTGGTGTTAATAATAATAATAATTATGTAGATATAGGTAATGTTTTAAATACATAATATTTAAATTAGTCATGAATTCACATTACTTGTCTATTGGTGATTGAAGTTAATTATTTGAATCAATGCCAATGTGTTTGTTATATTAGAATCACTATTTTAAGCATTGATAAAATTTATTTTAATGTTTACAAATAGTATTTAATTACATTGTAAATCTACAAAAATGTGCACTATGTAATGACTTAAATTTTGGATTTTGAACAAAATTTTCAAACAAGGGATGTGCGTAAACAACTAAAAGAAATATTTTGTGTACAATATTTTTTTACTTAAAGCTTTGTTTTCTAAAATGATTACCGATATCAGAGGCCCAAAAAGATGCGTAAAAAACCTCATCAATTAATTTTCAATTGTTTCAATAATTAAATATTTCTTAATTTTCTTATAATAAAAAAGACTTTTCTTAGAAAAAATTCCATTCTTCACCATTTATTTGATTATTTCAAGGATCACATGGACCGGTATTGAATTTGATTGTGACATTTTTGCTGCCAAAAATTTTTGAAGTCAAGGTTGGATGACAGCGAATTTTTTGTATTTTAGTCATTTTACTAATAATCTTAATTATGATTGTTAAACGTTCTTAGTAACAAAAGATAATTAACATAAACATATGACAATACTCGACATTGATAGTTTGTTAATTCCTTGTAAAAACGTAAAATATATTAATATATATCTAAATGAACATACATTATATAGATATATGTAGATTCATATTACTCATGTTTTGTATTATGTCCGCAAAATTCACATTACACTCATACAATACTCGGAATATTTTACCACAAAGAGTCTATGTAACCCACAGTAGAAAAGAAAACCATATACTGTATAAAGTGAATAAGTTTCCACACATTCTATATTATATTCTTAGAAACTCATGATTCCCATAGTTGTATAATAGAAAAGAAAATATACATAGTCCTACTTTATGAATATTATTATTGCTAAAAACTTGATGTCACCTCATTACAAAGAAAAAAGTCCAATGAGAAAGAGGAAGAGAAGAAGTCAGAGGTATTATGAATTAAATAACATATCAATTATCATTTGACATTCTTAAAGGATTCCTAATCAAAAAAAGTCTAAAAAATCAACCTAATTAGGTATGTATATAGATCAATAGTTTCTTTAAGCAATAGAAGTAACTAAGTGTAAATTGTAACATTTTCTAAACGGAACTGCCTGAGAACAGTAATGTCACCGGAATAAACATATTTACCACAAAGTACCTACCCAAAATAACTATTTTCTGCATAATAAAATGACCGCACAAATATTTCAATAAATACATGTTCTCACACTCATTCGTGTAGGATGCACAATGATGTAACACACAACTGATAAAGAAAGGTACCTATTTATGAATGGTAGGTATGTTATATATATTCTATAAAAAAATAGTGTTTCCCCATGAAGCACACTCTTTTGGTTATTTCTCGATATGGAAATTAAGTACCTACTCATATTTTACTATTAGTGAAGCCTTTGGTATTTTCCTTGTGGTATCCCCGGAATATAATACGTCTCTCCCACTCTGTGGTTAGATAAAGAGACATATAAATGCAGTTAGCCATAAAGTGGCTATCTTACAATAAGAAAACTTCGTCTGGTGGCTTGGGTTTATCGGAGTGGACAAAGAACGAAATACCAGACAAATCCATCGTTCTTTAGCTTGTTGTGTACTTCGAAAATTCTTAGGAAAGGAGCCAACCAGGAATCAATTACCAATTTTCATAAATCCAAAGTTAACCTAATGACAAACTTTATTGTTAAGATCAGTAGGTTTTCACATTTTTAAATAACAATACTTAACATGATAGTATTTATAGCTATTTGCAACGATAATCAGATGCAGGCTAGGGGATTCGATCCCGGGATCCCGAATCCCGGGATCCCGGGATCCCGGTCGTATTTTAGTCCCGAAATTTTCGGGATTAAATTTAAGAAATCCCGGGATTTTCGGGATTAATACAATTATACAATAAGTCAAGAATTTGGGACTCATTCGCATCAATGAATCACTGACAGCCGAAGCTTGTGTTAGTATCTTAAAAGAGCTCTATTCTGAGTTCGATATCTCACGAGATACGATATTGTGGCAATAGTTACTGATGGTCCAAATTACAGTTGAAAAACTTGTTAATGCAAAGCACCTAGTTTGTTTTGCACACGGTATTCACTTCGCCGTTTGTGATTTATTGTATTGAAAAATATCTGCAAATGAACCTATCAGTGATGATATTTTATTTATTTATTTGATTAATGCATAAACGGCTATCGCCTTTTATTGATGATTTGGATGGTGATAATGAAGAACTGGACTCAGGATTAGTCATTAAAATCGGTAATGGTGAGTTTGACCAATGACCGGAATATTTATTTATTTATTTTGGACAATAAACGGCATTTGTCTTTTTCAATACTTGACAAGTTTACAACATTATACAGTCTTCAAACATCAAAAAATGTATACACTTCAATATTATTGATGTTTCAATTGATCGGTTCAATTGAGTCGGTGGATGGCGCCCGTAGTAGCTGCCTGAAACCTCTGACGTCTCATTTTTGAAAATTTAATTATTATCTTATAATGATTCAAAATAACAAAAATTTTATACAGTGTTTTTATTAGTTTCAATAGTTTTGTAAAGATAATTGTTTTTTAAGTGTTAAATTACTTTCAAACTGATTTAAAATTACAAATTTAAAAACAAATGATTAAGTGGATAAAATTTGTGACAAATAATAATACCTATAATTCTATTCTATTTTTCTCAAGGCCATCCACTCGTTTGCGAGTGATTTAGGATACCTATAATTGGAATTCACATAACTGCTTCATATTTCAAATTTGTAACAATTAGAAATGCATTAATTTTTTTTAATAGTTAAATTAAATTTATAAAACATGCTAAAATTTGATAAATAACAATAAATAAATTAAAAAAAAAAAACTGAAAATGCGCCCTTGCGGTGGTTTGTACCACAAAACGACGCTCAATAAATTGTCTAGATTATTGTGATTCAAAATTAATGAAGTCGTAAAGAAAGTTCGTAGTGGTTCTTATTTTCAAAAGAGCATCTTTGAAGAATGATACTATGCTTCAAAACTATATTGAAAAGGAACATGGAAGAGAGCTTAATTTATTGTTTAACTGCAAATCGCGTTGGAATAGTCTTTTAACAATGCTTGAGCGATTTGATATTTTAAAAAATAGCATCAAAAAATCACTCATCGACCTAATTCGTATAAATAATTCATAAAGTCTCTGGTCAATTTGATTTAAAAATACGAGTTTAAACATTGATCCCTGTAGTATGTTTTTTTTGGTATGGGTTAAACTAAATAAGTCTAAGTTGATTTTTTTTTAAATATTCCAAAATAGTACATACAAACAAACATAAATAACAACATTATAGAATATATTGCCCAACTAAACTAAAACTTTCTGGGTTAAAACTATGAAATAAATTCAAAAACAAGAATTTAATTTAAAAATATAAAAAAGTTAAATTGTTAGTTTTATAAAGTTAGTTACTCTTCTGCGTAAGTTTTCGAGTGTCCTGTAAAAGGCAGGTGTTCGAAAAAATAAGACATTTTACATCTTAAATTCAGCGTTAAGTTTTGCCACCCATCCTGAATGTCTTGATTTTATACTGGCACGAAGAGGACAGTTTGCATGTTTCTTACATGCAGCTGATCTGCTGGCTACCCCACTTGTGGGATATGCCGTGATGGTATAGTAGTATAGTAGTAGTAGTATAAATATTATAAACAGAAGTGCCTTGTTTGTTTATTTTAGAATAAGTTTGAAGTGTAATTTTGTTTAACCGACTTTTTGCAGATTCAAAACTTAAATTCATTGCCAGATAAATAAAAAAAGTGATTTTGACATGGCCTACTGACTTTTTGTTCCCACTTTACATTACCAATACAATCCCGGGATCAACTGTAGATAATCCCGAAATCCCGGGATTAGAAAAAAGGGTCGGGATCGAATCCCCTAGATGCAGGCATAATTATCCTAAAAATAAATGTTTGCAGTAGAGGTTGAATTTTTATAATAAACAGATTTTTTTAATAAATAAACTTACGGATCTCAGACATGGAATATATTTACGATAATCACCGTGTTATAAGAGGTGAATAGGTGAAATACAGGTGTGTTTTAAGTCAATATATTTTGTTAAGACATAAATAATCTACCTGCGTGTTGTTAGTTATACTTACAGATTCAAATTTATGGACGCGTGTTGAGCAAATAATAAAAATTTGAGTATGTTTACCAAGTAAATGTTATTTTTATAATATTGCTATAACCATATTTACATTAACATATTTATTTTTGCTATAAGGAATGTGCTTATGTACATAAATTGAGAAATATCTATGTGAACATATATTTTATAAACCTTTCGATGCTTTGCCGAACCTGCATATACGTACAATTTTGTAAGATTAAGAAATGAGACATGAAATGTATTTGTTCTATCTATGTGAGCTTGTTAGGAGTGTTTATGAATGTTTTTTTTTTATTGCGGTATAAAAGTGTAAATATATTCCTGATTTTTTTTCAATGTTATGCTTTTGTTTCTTTTACCATTTTAAGTTTCTGGGTCAAGAAATTTCCTGTCTTGTAAGATTCAGATTTCTATTGACGAGTTCATAAAAAGGTTTCAGGAAAATGTTTGGCATTATGCTACAAAAAGTATAAGATAGAAGTCGATGGTAAAGGTCACTATGAAATTTTATTACTCTTACGTTGCAACGAAATGCCAATATTTAGAGGTTGGTAAGTAAATATCACTAAAAGGGGAAACTTCTAGGAAATCGCAGCATTCTGACCTATTTTATCATAAATGTTATGAAAACAGTGGATCATTTAAACCTTTTGTGACAATAATGCATAAAGTAGACATGATATATTTTATTACTAAGTTCATTGTCTGCACGAACATGAAACGTATCATCATAAAAATGTCAATTTACAAACAATAAGAATCGTAACATTTTAATTCAACTCAAAAAAATATGTTGGTAAAATAGAACAAAAGTTAAATATCGAGTTTAATGTATCAAGACAAAATTTCATGCATGAAATCGTGAATTTATCAAACAAATTGATTTGACTATATCTCTTAAATTTTTCCTAAAAATAATGCCGCAAAAAATCAATTATATTGCGAGTATTATCTTTTTAAGTTAAGCGTTCTTGCTAAACTATATAAATATTTGTAGAAAATGAATCCAATGATTATGTAAGGCTAGGATACTGCAATGTTCGTGCAGGTTAAACATAAGCGAAAATTTTATAAAAAAAAAACATAATTATCACAAGTGGATTTACGTGATTGAGGTAATAATGTTTTACGGCTCTGTAAAAACTTAAAATAAAATCGTCTGAGAAACTTAAATGTCTACAAAAGAAGATAAAAGTGTTATAAAAAATACCCCATAAAGCACAAAACATATGGCAACACCGGTTCTCATTACACCATAAATCACTGTCACTCTACGTCTATAAGACAATATTCTGGTTTATTTTATCATGTTCACCCTAGTCGGAATAGGGCGGACAAAGCATAAATTAGGTCGTCCATACCTACTAATATAATAAAATCGAAGCAATTCGAACTGAAGATTGATTGGATATTTTAAGACTTCTGAATTATGTATCAATCTCAGATGTATGCATTTCTTTATTTGATAAAATATACTGACTGTGACAACAGTTTATTTTCACACAATATGTTATCAGAGTGACTTCTTGTTATTAGGGAATGAGCATCGAAATTAATGAATAGGCCTATATGATAAAGGGTTGTAGTGTGTGAATATCTGTACGAAGATCAATAATTGTAGGTGGGTATACCTGATGGACTCCGGAACATTCAGGAGAAGACTCAACACTCAATTAGAATGATGCCGATTTTCTAGATATGATTTTTGAATTAAATTGAAAATTATGCAATATTCCATATTTCAGAAAAAACTTTTTAAAAATCCTTCTATTTCACAAAAAAAAATGCGATGCAATTTTAAAAAACAGCCGTATTTTCTATTCTGAAACTATTTTTGTATATTGCAGTGAACATCACTAAATTAAAGAATGTTCACTATATAACCCATTTGGCAATAAAGTTTTTATCTTGATGACACAGTATTGTCATATTAAATCTCAAGCCATCTAATTAGATGCTGTAAAACCCTCAAAAGTAACATTTCTTTTGCTATGTTATATGAAACATATACTTACAACATTTTTAATAACAAATAATATAAGTGTCTATGTACGTTATTATACTTTCATAAAATTTATGAAATGGGAAAATAATATGAGTATTATTCTCAGCTTGATAAAACTTCTTTATCGTTCCGAATATTATCAAATGTGTTGTTGGAATATATTATTATTTTAATGTAAAATATTGGTAAAGGTCTTTTTGACAAAAGTGTGAACAGGACACGTGTAACTTTATCTGTTTTTAGTGTAAAATTACTGATGATGGACGTATTCTAAAAAGCTTCAAACATTTATAATTTTAAGAAAGATAGATTACAGTGTTTTATTTACTTGTTTATTTCAACAATTGATAACATTTATTTCTATCTATCCTACCTAATATATCTATCTATCTTTATCATCTTGGGTAAGTGGATTAGTCAATATACACGCCAGTCGTCCCCTCCGTGTCAATGAAAATAACATATTCAGAATCAGAGCCAGAAAAGTCTCTTGTAAATTAAAAATATTTTGATAATATGACATTAATTCAACGTTTGTATATAGACTATATTTATAGCAATTTTTCACCTCACAACGTCATTACAATCTGAAACAAGTGAATAACCTTAATAAAGCATATAGAGAATAGACGTAGAATCATTTGATATAATTTGGTATAATATTTACCACTGAAATGAAAGTCTGAAGTTGTTATCATATAGGATATAGGTAGAACTACTCGAGAATAATATCATAAATAGTAATATAATAATCAACATTAAAGGTACATATACCTTATCAGTGTTGTCTATTTTGTGTCAAGGTGACGATAATATATCTACTTCATTGTAGATAAATAGATATATGAAGCATACTGTGATCGTAATTGTTGTTGACAGAATTATCCCGTAACATCCCATGGGAATGGGCGTACACCATGTTATTATCATTTTTGGTATAAATGTATTTACAAAGAATAATATTGTAGGTACTATGTACAAAATTATACAGTCCACTCTAGATAATCATACACATGTTCGAAAGAACACGAATATTTTGATTTGCATTGTATAATAAAAAAAAATTCACACAACTATATCATAAAACAAATTTTATTTATAAATTATTCAATTATGTATTAAACTTATTACAAACTTCATTAAAATGTCCACATTCTTAACAGGACTTCACAGCCAGAATTTAATTTGAAATCGTTCGACTATATGCAAAAAATTGCCTAAAAACAGGTGTTTACTCCAAATTTTAACTTTTAAACTACGTACGAACCAATAAACTACGAAGCATTAAAAAAATACTGTCTCTCTTTTTGCGGTAAGTGAAAAGGGAGATAAAGAAATGAAGTATATTTCACTCATTATCTATACACCACTTGGTCACTAACACACGTAAATATAGTTAATATTATGTCCGAAAAACTACGAACATTAAAAAATCACTGTCTCTCTTTTTGCGGTAAGTGAAAAAGGAGATAAAAAATGCGACGTACGTGATGTATATTTCACTCATTATCTATGACACCAAATGACACAAAAATCATTGCGTACAAAGACATAATTTTTAACAAGATTGTGCACTCCATTGAAAAAACGGCATGTATAATGCAATTGATGCACCAGAGGTCAACAAGGCCCACCTGCGAGAGAGCATTCATGCCCCAAGAGTTATAAATAGGCCTACATATACCTATACATGAATATAGCAAACACGTAGGTAGGTAGACTATTATTATTTTTGCTGGATAATGGTAGGTGTTTACTTAATTGGCGTTCCCTTCTCTCTGCTTACTCCACATGGGATGTGGCGTGAGGGTATAGATAGATTCATCAAATCATTGGTCATAAAAAAGCTTATTAGCTTTACATGTCTACCTTGTTGTATGTACATATATGTGGGCGTATAAGTGGGTATATTTCCAATAAAGTACTCAAATACTTTTTTTTTTAATAATACTCAGTTTTATTCTGCAACAATTATATAATTTATATTATACACCTTAAAAAGTACACGTAAAGTAGGTATATTTGAGTTTATCCATAATTTGTTGCACCATTCTGCATTGAGTTGACCATAATTTATTCTTTCTTCTGGGACGTCAAATTAAGTGACAATGATGGCTGCCTTAAGAAACGGCGACTGTGGCACCAGTGCTGCAAAAGTATAAAAGAATATTTAATATGTTTTTCCCTTGTTTATTATTTTTGACTCCACCATTAAATTGCAAACAACAAAAAGGCCGGGATTTGGAGAGAATGATTCATGCATCTTTAGTATCACAAAAAAAGATTTGAGTCATCATAATCCAAGGATAAATTTACAATCTGTCCATATATTTGCAGAGTATTTTTTCATCATCGAAATAAAACAAAATTATAGCAATAAAGTGATTTAATGTGTAATCGTGTCTTATGGCCGGTTTCAATAACCTATCTATCCGTGACTATCGATTGAAATGTATGATTCAAAATATAGAACACAATAGATTTCAATCGACAGGAGCGGATAGATAGATTATTGAAACCGGCCAATAATGCACAGTCTTATTAAAGTACAATGTCTTTGTGCTAAAATTTCACGTGGAAATGGAATGTCAAAATATAAATATTATATGTTTCCATAGTAACCATACATGCAAAGTGGTTTCTGCAAATATGTAAATATCTAATATGCATATTTAGAAAACTTCGAATACTCATAATAATCTAAAAATCAAATGCATGCTGAGATATATTTTTACATTAAACCTTTTTCTCACTATTGATTCACAAACTAATTTTATATTATTACTTATTACATTTATGGAATACTTAAATCATTCGCAAACTAGTGAATAGCATCATGAATAAATACATAAAATAAAATAATAATAATTGTACCAAAGCTTGTTTTAAAACATACATATGTATCCGAGATTCAAACATGTTGCGTGTATTCATATATCAGCTTATTTGAAATAGTAACATGAAAATAAGATAATACGTGCTGATTTTACTATATACCTAAATATCAGGATATCAGTTAAGAACTATGTACTTACATTTGCAAATGATAATTCAAGTCTTAGTAATTCTCCATCACCATTTTAATGTCACTAATCATCTAATCATCTGATAATCTGGAAAGTATAAAACATAAAGAATTTATTAATTTATTCTATCAGAAACATTGTTTGCTTACTCTCTCTCTCTCTCTCTCTTTTTGGGATTGCACCCAATATATGAGTGATGCTGCATTGTTTGCTTACTCACGCGTATTAAAATATTTTATTTTTAATAATTACTTTAGGAAAGGTTACGTTACAAAAAAAAAAATATGTCAAAAACGATATAATATAAATCAACCATTATAATATACTCACTCATTTTGATCATGTGAATAATATGTAGCTAATTTATTTTTTCTTAACATTCGTAATGACTCTTTCGTCATTTTAAATAATGAAAAAATTAAAATAAAACTATAAATCAGTGTATTTAGTATATTTCTGATTTAATACTAATACTCACAAAAATAACAAAATGTTGCTATGACAACAATATTGACATCGGTGAATGTCATTCTGAGGAGTTCATACACAAAGTTACCTACATCAACTCTAGAACATTGAAACTAAGAAAACAGCATACCTAAATAAATTTGGTGAATTCTTTGCAGAGTAGGTACCGGCAGCAATTTAGATCCCTGATACCGGATATATTTCTATGTATTTGTATTATTTTATCATAGTCTTTGTAAGGTATACGAACTGTAATTTAGTGTTAAGAGCATATTTTCTGTATTCATCTTTTAATAATTGGATATTAGCTGGCACTTTGCGTTTATCATTAGAAAAGAAATATGTTGCAACTAATAAGCAAAAAGAGAAATAGGCGGATATGCTGAGGTCAATCTACAGTTTTATTAAGTACACAAACAAGTTCACCAACATTAAATTAAAAATAAAAAAATACTAATTTATTTGAATTAATTATATAAAACACTTATTTGTAGTGTTTAAACTGTGACTTTTTATTGATTAAAAGTCACAGTGGATATAATATAAATAAGTGATTTATTTGTAAGTAATTCAACATGAATTTCCACCGAGAACCGTCGGTTGAAAATATCAACTTCACTGATTTATTTTACTTCATTCATAGTTAAATATTTGTGAAAAATGGATCGGTGTGCCTTTACTTGTGAACTCCTCATCTATAGTACTGAACACTCATTCTCGTATTCGTCGATTCGCATTTTGACAGACATGGAAATAAATATTATTTAGGTATATTAAGTTATAATGTTTTTTTTTATGAAAAAAAAACATTTATATAGGGATTACTTGATGACACATATAAAAATATGTTTCCTTGGTAAAAATCAAGTAATCTAGTGCTGTAATTATGTAGTTTCAAGCATAAAACCATCTCTATTTTTTAATAATTTTAAATAAATAATCAGACGCAGATTCAACAGCGTGCCGACTCTTTGGCTCGGCTGGCCGAACTAACCCGATTTTTGAGTTCTACGGAAATTTTCATAAAAACTTTCCCGCAAGCGGAAAATTTAAAATGAAAATTTCAAAATATAAATAACACATCACGCTATTATAATCATATGACAAATTATTCAATTAAAATTGTTTTAAATATGTTTTCCTTATTCGAACTTGACGAACTAAAAATTATATTTTCTTATGTGCACGTCACAAATCCCATTTTTTTCGCATATTAAAAAAAATACGGCTAAATATTACCCAAATTTAAGAAAAATAAGTTTTTTCTAAAGCATCCTTGGAGCAAAATTTACTTCATCATTTATGTAACCTCTAAGATGATTGTCTTAAAATACCTCTGCTAGTCGTGATGAAATTTCGGAAGGTGTTTTTCAATCGATAATTTCTACATGAATCTCTCGGTTATTTTTTTTATTATTATTAAAAATACATTAAAATATGTTCAAATTTTGATATTATCAAAAACAAACAGTAAAAATATCATCTCGATCACGAAAATATTGCAATTAATTAATAATCAATGTTGAAAAATGGTTGCGTAAAATCATGTGACAATTTCGAGTTCCCTACCTATCAAGGGCTCTTAATCTGAATATCACAACAAAGTAATATGTTACCTAAGTACCTAGCTACGTTACTGAGTACATCAGATATTACAATAGGTAATCAACTCAGTTTGTGTCAGCTGTTTGCTGTGCAGGGAAACGGAAATATCCTTTGATTGGCATAGTATTATTATTTCCATGAAATCTGTCAATATCATACGCTGTTTCGGGAATACAAAGTAAGTGTAAAAAAATGTCCTCCAGTTAAAACGATTTTCTCCAATTAAATAATTTCCTAATGTTTTGATATCTATACCATCAAAGAATTTTGAGAGAAATATAGATCGTATATATATAAATATGTATATTGCATTATTTTATTTTTATTTCTGACGCGGATACATATTATTATGTATCTGAGATTATGTGTTATAAGGTTTTTGTATTTAATTTGAATTCTTGACACAGACAACATTGTTGAAGATAGAACATTATCATGTACAGCGTCCTCGAGGTGCTATGGCACAAAGATGGCCCTTTAAATACTCTCCGTTATATATATATTATATATATCGACCTCTCTTCTTCATAAGTTGGTCGGGGTCGGTGGTTCGATACCAGGTGCCGGCAAACTCCCCTTTCACGACACAAGCTTTTAGTAGCTTACTGTGAAAGGTGTATAAGGTTGTATTTGGGTTTATAACAAACAAAACCCAGATATATCTTTTTTTTTAAAAAAAAAAAGGTACTAAATTATAATTTGGGCGGCATGACATGACAACCATACATTTAATAATGTTCATCAGTCACCTTCATATATTATACGAAAAATAACTGATTTTTACAATGCACTCAAAAACTTTTTTCGGAGAATTGTGGAATTCATCAAAATATTCACTTGACAACTAACGTAAACTTGAATTATGTAATAACGTAAACTTGAAAAATTTGACAACTAACAAAACTTGTATAATTTCTATATAATTGTCATTGTAAACTATTTTATTGAATAAATTCTATTCTATATTTCATTCTATTCTAACGTTTTAATAAGAAACCCTTATAACTATATTTAGGCCAACAAAATCATAATAATTATTATAATTAAATAATTTATAATTAATTAAGAAGGTACATTAATTAATGTTGAGTTAAGCACTGATATAAAACGATACTAAGTTTGAGAATCACATCATTGGTAATGATATTATGGTTTAATTAAATTTAAAATGCTCTTTAGTTAATGATGAGTAAGGAAGTATATTAGGAGTTTAAACTTGATTAGGAGAATATACAATGTTATAAAATATATATATTTTCATTCTTTACTAGTATGTTTACAAGACATTAGTCAGGAATAATAAAATAAGTAATTAATGTCGTTTCTATACATGCCTTACTTCTTCTTTTTGATACAAAGAGGATTAACTTAAATGTTTATTTTGATTACCCTGGTTACACTGGCTGGAATACATTTTAATGGTATAGACAAAATCCAAAACGATAATAGAATATCACAGCATTTTTAAAAATACATGGTGATTTTAATGTTATGTTTTAATATCAAAATTTGATAAAATATATTATCTTTTTATACGATCTAGACTAAAAGATCATCAATATAAAAATATATAATAGGAATGCATATTTATATAACTGAAGGATGGGTATTCATATAGATTGAATTATTTTTTCTACTTAAAGTCATTTAAAACGAATGTTTAAACACACGTACGCATGAAAAAGGTTTAAATATAAATGCGGTGTTGGAGATATCTCACCTTTACATAGGTGTAAGTAGTACGATAGCGGATATGTATGATGTTATAATACCAAGTAAACTAGGCTTTTAGTATTTCCTCCTTGCCTTTCCTTATCTTACAACCCCTATATCTTCTCAGTCTTTGTCGTTTTGCTCATTCCAACTCTCTAAATAATAATATTATCATTCTCTCCATGGCTTTCAAGAGTGTGATAGAGGTTATAAAATACAATATTTATACTTAACCAACTATGAATCCATCGAATTTTATTTTATATCAGACTCAAATATCATTCACATTTATAAAAATTTCAACTACTTTTATGCACTGCATATTATCTATGATTATTTTTTTGTAATATTAAATTCTACATTCGTTTTACCACAACTATGGTTGATATACAATAATCTATTACACTATGTGAATTCAATTTCATTGCTTACTATTACTACTATTACTATACCCTCACGCCATGTCCCAGGAGGGGTAGGCAGAGAGAACGGAACGCCATATAGATCTATCCTTACATACTTCTTTCGCTTCCTCTACATTCATCCAGTTTCTCATACATGCACGCCGATTTCTTTTACTCAGCACGCGTCCGTCCTTAAGAATTTGGTCCACGTGATCAAGCCACGTGGTTCTTGGACGTCCGCGCTTCGTCACACCCCTTCTTTCAGATAAATTCATTGCTTATCTAGAGATTAATTCCGAATTAGAGTATAATTCCGAACATGCACTGATTTCTTGAGTTCCGATATTTGATTATGCTTTAATTTGAAGAATGGTAAGGAAAGAATATGTGTACGAAAGTTTTCAAATCAAATCAGAATACACAGATAAATATTTATTTCAATAATTTATGTGACGAATTCTAAAAAATATTAAAGATAAGTGTTTTTGTACAATCGACGTTGAGCTATTAGGCAATTCCCATCACTAGTGTAAAACCCTGGAGGAACAAAATGTAATAATGATAAAAGTCGTAATAATACTTGTATATAATACGACCTATATTTTATGTAGGTACATAATTTACCACGGGGCTAGGTAGGTATATACTATGCAAACCTAATAACTACTGATTTTATGCGATTAGTTCTCATCTTATTAGCGTCTACTTCAGGAACATTCCTTTACAGTACTGAAAGTGTTCATTAGTTTTATTAAAATTACTTTACTAGGAAGATAAGTGTTTAAATTATATTATTTTTAAACAATGCTATAGAAAATATGTAATTTTCAAATTTTAATTATATACAAAGTGAGCCTTTGTATATAATTATAAAAAAACACTCAAGGAAAATAGTCATATAGGTATTATATTATTAAGGTTAGCCAAGATCGGTAAACATCCTTAGTATTTTCTTATTTATTTCCAAAATATTACATTCTTAATTAACATGAAAACATCATTATAGAATATATTGCCCCACTAGACCAAAATCTGATTAATATCTTTCTCTTCACATTTTCAACATTTTCACAAATACTTATATAACTTTATATTTAATTTTGTAAATACTTTACTGCCTTATTTCTTTCATGCATTAAATAAATGCTAAAATATAGAAAAGCATAATATAAAAATAACCACTTTTGCAACTACAAGTATAGGTACATACCGAATATGTGACTTGCGGTGTGTGACAAACATTCTTGAAGTGCTACTAGCATAATCAACATAAATACGATACGAATACAGAAGACTCTATTATGGAATTTGAAAGGCGACACGTCGCATATGTATAAGTACCTATGTTTGTACCTGATTCGGAATTCAAAAATTATAACAAACATATTCTTGAAATTCGAGTGATACTATTCGTGTCCTCAATTAAATGAAGTTTCATAAAATCGGTTTGAGTGCCGAAAATATTTTTAAACACACTAAATACTGAAGAATTTAACGATTAATTTAATATAAATTCTTCTATTACACCTTGGAAAGTAAGGTGGAAAATGAATATAAGGTTAAGAAAATGAAAAGACAAGAAATGAAGCTACTAAAAATTTTACATAATCTCGATTTCCAAGCAAAAGCCGCAAAAAAGATAAATTGTCTAGTAACTAATGTATTTTACCATGTTTTACCTACATAAGTACTTTAGATATGTAAGAAATATAAGGTTATATTTATTACGCACATTTGTGTTATAACAAAATATACGTTAGTTTATTTTCCCCTCAGAGTATTCTCCGGGGTCGACATTCTCTACAAATTCAACTATCTCTAAATCAGTGTCTTCTAGTAATGGAGGTATTTTTGTCTCAAGGGACATCAAAAAGGATGTAGGAAATGTGGTGACCGCTAGCACTTTTATTTTGAACATTGTGACATTGAAAGCTTTACCTCTGAAGTAGAAATGTAACATTTTCCTTCCTACATGCCACTACTACGTAATACGTATTTATTATACTTGTACCTACAGTAAAGACAAAATAACTCGAAATATTTCGTATTCTGAACAACAACAAAAAACGAACAACGAAATGTAGGGCCTATTTTGAGGTTGTTTCAATACCCATATTGTTTAAACAGATGAGATATTTTTGTCTAAGAAAACCGCTAATCCTAACAAGACAAAAAAATTATATTCTAAACAGGCATAAATATTAATTACTCAAATTCAACTGTAACCTAAATCTGCATATATTTATGTATCTAATGAAAATTTTATTTTGTCTTCATTACAATGGTATGTTAAAATAAGTAAATATGTATATTAATATAATTTCAATATTTATATCCTCAGTTTTAAAGTCCAATTCATGATTTTGATGCTTATATTACCATTAAAACAGTCAAGTGGCTTAAAAATTAAACTAAAGATCGAATGCATTGCACACATTTCTTGTTAATCGATTTTTTAAAAAGTCATTCATAACTATAGTATCCTGTCGTTCTAGTATCATTATCGTTTAAGTTATCCAACGTGTTAAAGCCACATCTTGGTTTCAAACCCTAAAACTTCAGGAATTGCTATAGGTATAACTGAAGTAGATTATTGCAGGAAGTTTTAGAAGAAAACAACTATCGGGTGATCGTTGTTATATTGTAACCGCATCAAGAGATGTACCATTAGGTTGTTACGTGACAGTGAAAAAGGCGAGAAGGAAAACTGTTAAAGACGATCCCCCAATGACTTCTACACGAGGAAAAATGACATCAGTTTGTGTCTCTTGGTACTATTCTCTTCTTCTAATAATACAACCCATTACATACATACATATCACCAGAGGTGGGACTTAACTTTTTATAAACATCATTTAAGGATGACGTCACAGGAATACACTACCAACCATACATATAATGAAAATGTAAAAACTTCCAACTTGACCATAAATCTACAACAATTACTGTCTATCATTCAACATTTGGTGTTTATATTACCTGTTAACTAAATAAATATTAAAAATAATTAAATGATTGATTATAAATTATTACTAAATACGACGCTAACTATTCTCAAACCAACCTCACCAAGCATCACGTGCATTGTAACAGCATGTGATGTTTTTTTGCATGTATGAAAAGTACGGCACTGCACACCACAATCATACCCAACCAACCAGATCACATCACATTCTACTACAAAGGCAATACGGGATGTGACAATTCGGAATTATTATTATCACAATATGGAACATTCATTTCCAATCATTTTTATGAAGGAAAGGATTTCTTGAATGTATTAGATATTTTTTACCGATAACCTACATCACCTTTGTTATTTGGTATATATTTTATATGTACCTACTTCTCTGTATAAAAATATTTTTTCCCACATGTTTGAACTTTTTATTCTAATTGCAAATTTGTCACTGGGTTAAATTTTAAAGAAACACAATAACAGCGTATTTATGTACTTGATAAATAAATAAATAAACATACTTCAAAACTACTCGGTATTGAAACAAAGGAAAATGAATTTTAAAATATTTAACATTGTAAAATATACTCCCTTTGACAGTTATCAAAACAGGGTTTATAAAATATGTTCCATATACATAATATGGTTTATAATTGATTCCTATGTCCAGCCGCCATAAATAAAAGCCGAGTTTACATTTTAATAAAAAAATCAAAGATAATCGTATAGTATTTTTTCCACATGAAAAAAGTTACAGCGGAATGTTTTAATTATTACTTCATTGTTTTAGCTATTATCTATCGTAAAATATGGAATCTCTTTTTAGTACCAAAGTAAAAAACGGTTTTCATTTCATATTCGATCTCTTCATTTGAAAAAAAGTTCAAATTGCTATGATTTTTTTATCTCCAAGTCAAAAACGAATACGAGGGCTAATGGCCGGTTTCAATAATCTATCTATCCGCTACTGTCGATTGAAATCTATTGTGTTCTATATTTTAAATCATAGATCGACAGTCACGGATAGATAGGTTATTGAAACCGGCCATAAGTGAGCAACTATATTTTCCACTTTATTTCGAGTAAGGCACGTAGGATGGATTAACAACAATCAGTATAATAAATGGGGTAATTAGAATCCGGGATGTAAGGTAAAAATAGAGATGTATGGAAAACATAAACAAAAGAAAACTCCTCGTTTTGGGTATTGTGTACTATAAACTTTTTCACCTTACGGATATGTAAACAGTGAAGGTACCCACATTAGTTTCAGCTCTCCTTATTCGAACAAACAACATTGTGAATAACTTCATTAGGAAGAGCACAAATAGTTTTATTTTCTATAGTAAAGAACGTTTTTTGCGGAACAATTTATACGTAGGCATTCACTCTCTACATCGTGATGTACGTTTTTCTAATAAGTATATTATGGTTTACATTTTCCACATATCGTATAAAATAGTATGATCCTTTTATATTTGCAATATTTTTAGTAACGCAAATTAAAAACTGTTCTTTCCCCATAATCATTATCATCATGATTTCTTAACGTTAATAAATTGATATGATAACAAATTCCAGTTATTTCATGAAATATTTTGAACATTCTTATAGCTAATCGGTTGATTGTTTTATTGTGAATAATGATTTTTCATACTTGAACTTGTGAAATATGATAACAGCAATATCTACAATATTACTTAATTATTTAAAAAAATATTTAAAACTATGTTCTGTGTCGGAATACTAAATAACTAAATTATTTATCAAGACAACGTATAAGAAAATTCAGCTATACTAAAAATTTAATCATCTTGATGTCAGAGGGTAAATGACTGAGTTCTTGACCTTAATCTGTCTTCAGTCAATAGGTAATCACAATGTACAATATCAAGGATAAAGATAAGATAACGTGACTTAAATGTTTTAATCTATTTTACATACAATCGTCATTTATTCCTTATGATTAGAGTATTATATTAAAATAAATCATTGTGTACGTTTTATACTTCTACGTTTCTCGGTCCACTATCTACCCTTTAAAGACTTTTATTTCATTATGAAGAATTGAAACGTAAACGAATAATTCACTTCTGAATTTTTTTATTCATGACCCGTGTCATATTTTTGCACCTTTTTTTATCACTTTTAAAGCAAAGAAGGATTCATTTCCCTGAAAATCAGATACTCACTCTTTTACATATCATTTCAACATCCTGTAAAAAAAAAACATTTGACATACTTTTGTATTTTCATGATTAAATACGAATAAATTATTTGAATGATGCTGTTAAATGGTAGACACATAATAAAACACAATTCAAAACATTGAAATAGATGGCAATAAATGGCAAATCATGAATAATTAATGAAGTTGGTGGTACCTCTATTTATTATTTATTCACAAAATATAACAAACACTTATATAATAACGGGGACTGGCGTATTAATGAACAACAGTTGTTAATATTAACATAAAAAAGGAAAAATAACAACTGCCAATTACAATATAATAAAAATGTAAATTATTCTGTTTAATGTGTTGAACTCAATTTTGCATAATTCGTAGTTAAATTCATGAAGTAAATTAAACTAAATCAAATAATGGATCAAATAAAATAAATACTAGTCATGTAATGATTTATTTTTTTGGTGATGTTCGTAAGTACTTACCTTAAAAACACAATATTCTCTTGAAAATTTTAAGAAAGGGAACAAAACAACAACAATAAAATCATGACAAAAAAAAACAAAAGCACAACAATAAAGAATGCAATATTCACGCAAAAGGGAACACAACGAAACAAAAACAATACACAAAATAAAATAAACAATGCAAACGGTAATCGTATTAGGTATTTTTTCGAATTAGGACATTAGTAGATCGATCGTTAAGATTTTTCAAGATATTATTTTGTTTTTATTTTAGGAGCGATCATGCTGTCTGATTATATATATAAAATGATGACAAAAAGCACGCCCATATATTCGATGTAACGAAATAATACCTGTTGGCGAGGCCTTCGCCTTGAACGTCGGCGCAATCATGACAACTTCTGGAAAGGTCATAAATAAAATATAAACAATAAAAATATATAGAAAATATGTATAAAATAAAAATAATACGAATAAAAAGTTAATGTATAAATCAATTGGACAAATTTGTATTCAATTGAATTTGTAGAGATATATTTAAAGAAAAAAATGTTTACAAACAAGTAATTGAAAAAATCAATTGCATTAAAATATTTCTCAAAAAACGAGGTCTGCTCAATAATTTTCAAAAAGTTTATTGTATAAAAACTATATGTAAAAAACTAATATTTGTAAAAATCTCATTCTTCGTGTAAAAAGTGTAAATATAAAAGTATTAAAATATGCATGTTTTATTGTGAACTAAAACTTAAAAGAAATAAATTTATAATATATAATATTCGTATGTGTAATAATAATAATAAGTAAAATAATATCATATTGCTACAGTAAAAATTGTAACAAACAATAAATATAATAAGTTTAATGTTAATATCTACACAAGAAAGTTATGGGCATTTTTGGATGAGATCAAAATATACTTATATACCAAATATAGTTATCCAACAGTAATAGGTACATATTAGATTACTAAAGGGCTTTAATCTCTTAAGTAAGGTGTATTAATTCGGTTAAAATATATTAAGTGACCAAATACGTATTTTTATCTATTGTCGGATTCATCAAACAATAACTTAAGTGTAAACGTACGTACTTAAAAGTGTAACACAATTAGAGGGTATCTTTTCCCGGATTATTTTTGTTCCCGGGAAACGGGAAATTTTAAAATGAAATTCATTATTATATTTATAAATATTCAATTTTCAACAAATTTGGCATAAAAACTCTCATAACTTGTTGACCCTTGCAAACATTTTGATTTGATAAAAAAAAAATCAAATTTTTGTTACCAATATAAGTAATTTGCTTAAAAAAAACTAAATAGCTGACTGACGAGATTTATTTAGGTACTCTATGTTATATCAAAATAAAAATTGTTTACAAAATATATAAACTTTTAATTTTTGATCATCCTATCAAGCAAAAAAATGTTATGGATTTTGGCAAAGCTTTTTAAAGATTTTTGACTTTAAAAAAAGAATTTGAAAGAAATGAGAAATTTCGACAAAAAAAGATTTTTTATATCGGTTAATATCCATGAATAAAACAAAAAAAATGACAGTTGGCTGCACTAATATTTTTAAGAACTATCTAACTTTTCGAAATATGTAAAAAAAAAACATGAAAAATTGTAGGATTCTTATACATTGTCGGCCAAACACACCTCCGATTTCGAATTATATTTAGAATAATTATGCTTCTTTCAAACGAATACATTGAAGCTATAATTAAGTTTTTTTTTTTAAAGTATAACACTTATATTGGTAATTAATATTATTTTTCATATTTTCATATCAAAATATTCGTCAGCTTCTACAAGTTTATCACGTCACGACTATTACAGTTAACTAAACAAAGATTTCGGTATCGGTATGGCAATCTGCATGACTAATAATTTGTATTTTTCCCGGGAAAGGATTCGTTTTTCCCGGGAAACGGGAAATAAAAATTAGAGGAGTAACCCTCTAAACACAATACTGTAAATCTGACAAATAATAACCGTCTAAGCTCAAAATTAAATAATAATTTTTAATATTTTATTTATAATAAAATTTTATTTCAGTTATTTTTGAGGTATGATTTTTTATCGTTGCGGTGATATATTGAAATGTTCTGAATAACGATTTTGTTGCACTTGCACCATTGATGAACTATTCAAGGTAAGCTCATCATATTATGTAAAAGTTCACTAAAGTCATTACAGTGCGTTTTATGAAATAAAGTGACAGATTTCATAGTGATTATAATTTTTTTTTTAGAAATTTCAGAAATTTAAATTAAAAATATTTTGATATACCTATAATTGGTTTTGATATACATATTTAATATTATTCAGTATTAAAGATATATTTTGCAGTAAACAGTGAATTGTATGATACTCAAGATATTTCTGAAGTGTATTTATTTACAATGTTGGCGTTAGAAGCGAATTATAATGAAATACGACTTGTTTTCAGTATTATGTTGTGATCTTGAAACAACATTTTATGTATTTACATAATGTTGGAGTAATAAAATATAATAATAGCATAGTTTATAGCTAAAATGATTGACAATAGTTTACTTATACTATTAATATAGACAACATCATTTCACGACTGGCGAAACTGTTGTACCAATACTTGTAAATACAATAAGTTGAAAGTTTCTCAGTATTGGAGTAGCTAATTACTAACGAGAAATAAGTTTATAAATACCTTACCCGCTTTGTGAAAAGACATAAAACGATTTCTCATTGTACCACAAATTGCTAGCATATTTACATATCGTGACAATTGCGGATTTATTGCATTTAGGCTACATTTTACAATATTAACGAATTGTAAGTTTTCTGTTGATATTATTTATATTAAGATTGTGCTGTTCACAAAAACACATACCTGAAATAAATTAAATTGAGCAATCAACCAAGGATGCATAGAAATCTCATCAATTTTCATATGTCTATGACGGTTGGGATATTTAGAGCTGATAGGTATTTCCAAATAATAATATAACTTAATAATACTCTTAAATGTGAAGTCGACAGTGAAATATCGATAAGAAAACGATAAAAAAATATATCTAGGTATAGATTTATGGTTGTGAATGCTTGCATTTTTTTTAAAATTTATATAGGTATTCTTGTTTTATATTATATATTCCATTTTCTGTTTATATGTTATGTTTACTTTTTGATCTAAACTCACTTTATAGTAAAACATAGTTATCAAACATTGTAAGTAGTAGATTTAATGGAAGACATTGCCTCAAGTAGGTACGCTTATGTAAAATTTATTTTTGACAATAAAGTTTTTCTTATTATTATTATAAAAAAAATATAATTGATATGACTGTTTATGATTTTAAAGATATTGAAATTTTACAAAGTTTATTTAAATACCCAACATAAATTTTAAATAATCACATTTCAATTAATACCATCGTTGCAACAATTTGTTCGAAGTAAATTAATATTAATATGTAAAATATTTACGTCATCAAAGCGTTTATTTCATAACTTAGTATCTAGTACTTTTCCTTTATTTTACGAGAATCATTTAGAACATAAATTTGGAAAATTAATTAGGATTATTTCGGAAGGGAAATAATAACGTTAGTAAACTCACAATCCACGTATTTCTTTATGTAGAATCAAAGAAAAGAGATGACTACATAAAGATGCGGTATTTACAAACAGAATTACAATTTACTAAATCTTCTATTGATCCTAAGATTAAGACACTGCCAATGCCGCTTTCATTTATACCTAAATAAAACAAGAGATTTGTTATTCACGAAATATGAGGTTATCATTTGATCTTATTTAAAAACAGTAAATAATAGGTATTATGAAATGTAGAAGTACAATATATTAAGCCTATCTATCTGTCTGTACTCTCGAGGCATCTACTACAAATGAGGTAGCCAGTGGACTTAACTGCGTGTAATAAATATGTAAGTCGTCTTTATTATACGAATAAAAAATAAGGCATTCAGGATGGGTGTCACGCGTGTAATGATTATAAAATCTATAATAATGTATCAATGAATAAGGTTCTGTTATTAGAAAGTATTTATATATGACTACATATATTTGCTAAACGATATAATAAATGATATGTAATTGAACATACGAGATTAAGATAATCGCCTTATCGTGGGAGTACCTACATATCTCTGTAAACAGAAGCGAGGATTATTCAATCCATAATATCTATGTGGAAATTGTATTATATTTATTATGTATAATATATAAATTATATATAATCCATAATGTCTATCGATGTTGCCAACTTACATTTAGGTAGGTACTCGTTCTAACACTAATCCACGTACTTAATGCTAGAAATCTTCCAGAAATGATGACCGAACTTTGGGAGAGATCAAAACTATTCACAATCACTTCTTGTAAGTAGAGAAATTTGATAAAGCTCTTTTTAAGTATTCTTCATATAATATCGAAATACATATTTAAGATTCACAATTATATAATCAACGTTAAACCTAAGTCTTTCACACAGGAAAGTAAGTAAATAGGAAAACAAAGTTATCGGATTAATCATTACCTATAGTTAACTGATATATGCTTAATATTACTAACTAAATACTGCTTAGTAAATTATAGAAATAATTAGAGCAAAGGGCTTGTACGACTTTGATATTACGTAAACTGATAAAGTGATATTTTTAGTTAAACAAAGATACAGATAACGTTTTTTATTAGTTTATTGACATATTTATCATACATTGTCACAATTTATCAACCAAAAATATAAACAAAATGTGCATAATACTACAAAAAATGTTTTGAAAAATTAGAGATAAGACCCCTAGTCTATTCAAGGACTCAAAATGTTTGAATTATTTCGCAGTTTAATTTTTCATAATTTCACTACCGTTTGTTTTTTAGACCCATTTATATTTCATTTTATGACTATCAATTAGTGTAACGTGTTTCAAAATAAATGCCGATACAATTGATGAGATTTATATTTATGCTTAACTGTTGTGAGTTTCAAAAGCTACCATCGCAAAATTTTAAAATTTACTAATTATTCTATTCAATGAAAATAGCACTTTATAATGTACCTACAAGATTATTTCTTATGAAAATACAGTATTATAAGACAGACTTTTAAGAGTGATAAAATTTCTACCATCATCATGAAACATGAAGTAGAAAAGACTTGTTTGTTAGAGTTATATCATGAACCTGGATATAGACCAGACTTATTCTGAATGAATAATATATCTTCTACTGTTGTAATAATAACATTTATATTATAATAATAAATGTACCTAATTACGAATTATTCTGAGTCATCCATACGAATAAATTTCAAGTTTTTTGTTGTAATTTGATTAATGAATGCAGGGGGAGGATTTAACAAATGGTTTGAATTTCATTTGCATGAACGCGATAAAAACATATGAAAAATTAAATGCTAGAGCAGTCTTATCCAGTTTTAATAAGAAAATAAACATTATATTGACAAACCAACGCTACTAATCTTGAAGACCTTTTAATTAAATTGGCACGGAGAAGACGACTTGCATGTTCCGTACATGCAGATAGTTTGCTGGCTACCCAACTTGTGGGTTATACTGTGATGATATTTCTTCAACTTATTTTCTTCATTTCACTAAAATATTTCATCAAACGAAATTCTTGATAATTAGTTTCAAATAAATACTTAAGTATGTATGTGTGTTGTTAACAAAGCACATCTAAATTCTAAGACAAACATGTTCTGTGCAGGGGAAAGATATCGCAGGCTGGCAACTATACATACGAGTACAACTCGAGAACACTGTTTGTGAATTAATCAACATACTGCATACGTGCACTCATATTATGTAAGTAACTATCCATTTATGACATGGTACAAATTACAATATTATATTATAATAATTGTAAACTCAAATACTGTACCGACAAAGTGCAGTACGGAGTACTTGAGATTATTTCATACAAGGTACTTATGTAGGTACTTAGTGAAGTGATACTATGTATTATAAAGTACCAATTCTAAAGAATATATGTAGGTAATAGGATTGTATGTAAGTATGTGTTGTTAGGTACAGTGTTATTATTATATATTAAGATAGAGTGGTCTCTTAATTTATTTTAACTGTCGGATTAAACAATAAGTAATTGAATTAAGGCAATTATGAAGAGGATATGGCAGCCAGTAGCGCACATCTTTGTTTTAATATTACAGCACAACTGGGATTGTTATATTTTTTTTAAATATAACTGCTTTAAAGTGTAATAAAATGCCATTAATCTAGAGAATTTTTTTGCCTTAGAACCTGATGAAATGAATCAGTACAAAATAGGTCTTAAGAAATAAGGCTTATTTGTTTCATATTTCCATAGAAAGTTAAACTGTAATGTATATAATGCACACGACTGTTCTTCACAATATGATAAGTAGTCAAGTGGTATCAAGTCAAGGAGCGAAGTGGTTATTCATGACAAACTGAGTATAAAATGAATATAGGATCCTGACGACCACCTTTCTATATGCAATAGGTTGGTACATTATGGGCATAAGGTCAAAGTTGGACTTAAGGTCTACCGTACACTTTGTGTATGTTGTATTAGGAACTTACAAACGACTTTATATTATTATTATATGGTAAGAATAATATAAGTTATGTATAGGTAGGTAATATTATTATATCTTATCTAAGGGTGACGCCGAGTTCAAACCTCATTATCTTTACTACAGAGTAGGTATACAGAAGGATGCTATATCCTATATTATGAAATTATGGAATGTATTTTATCCCAACATTTTCAATTTACTCTCAGTAATAACATGAGAATAACTTTTATGTTTTTATTAGACGATATAATATTAAGGAGAGAAAAAATATTCAATTTTATGAATTCATCATGAGATGATTGAGTTTTACTACATTTAAATTATAGTAAAACCAACTATTGAATATTGTGTACAACCTGTAAAACGCATTACTGATTAGTTGTCAGAAATTGCCTGCAGGCAATAATCCCGCCATTTGTACCCACCACTTTTAAAATGTACAATAAAGATTATTTTATTTTTATTTTTTATTTACAACCGGTATGAGGGTGGTATAATTTCATTTAATTTACAATTTCCAATGAAAATGATATTAATTCGAATATTTAGAGTCTAATATTTTTGATAAATATATAAGTAATTAGTACCTATGTATCTTTCTCCGTATTCCGTTCAATGATAGTTCACCAGAAAAAAACGTAGCTCTTTATCTACAATGTTCTTCTAATAATGAAATAAATTAAATGCCAAACAGATGAATCATGGATGGCAACCTGAGTAATTTTTTGGTCACAACCATTTTTCAAATTTAAAATATAAACCGCAATCTCATATCAAAGATATCTGTGCTTCAAATACGTTAAGAAAAAACAATAAATTATTCATCAACCCTATCATAGCATCTTCCACAAGTAGAATAGCTTGAAGTCCAAAGAAAATTTACAGAAGACTCAACGCAATAATAATTTAGCTACTATTTTTATCTTACAAATTGAAGAGTATAATTTCAATAAACCCGCCATTTGTGTTATATTGTTTATTTCACAATAAAGATTATTTTATTTTTATTTTATTTATAATTTGTAACTAGATTACACGTAGGTATTTATAATAATCACAAACATAGCTGTAATTTAATCTCAATAAAGCTGCAGCATTGTTTGTTCCTTCAAATGGTTGCACTTTGTATATATACCTAATAATATGAAAGTAAAATAATTTGTAATGGCATGATTTTAGTAATAGGTACTTGGGACCTTTCATACGCCAAAACAATGACCTCCCTGTTAAGACAAAATTGTCGGCTATTCAATTGAATAATCATGTATAACTATAGTAATTTGCAACTTAAGACCCCGTACAAAATAATAGTATCCCTGTAGAAATCTGGTTGGCGCGTATTATATGTACAAAGAGCCAAAGAGTAATGTTAAAGAAAATAGTGTTATTTTGGCAAACAATAATTGGATATTCTCAAAATATGATCCGGCAAGGATCATAGTCTTGCTCATCATTACAAAGATAACAAATATTTGTAAAGTCTGTCATAAATGTAAAATATTTTTTACATAATAAAATGCATAGGTAATAAATTATGTAAACGTAATCGAAACGTTTGTTTACTATCTTATTGATAAGGAATCTTTATTGCAAGATATAAAAATATTACCCATTGGATGAAGTATGTGTACCTACTTGACAAATATTAAGATTGGAAAAAGGTTTACAAATTTAGTATGTTTCCTAAAAATAAATCATCAAGTTTTTGAAAGATTTCTAATATAAAAATCTTGAATTATTTGAATGAATGAATGAATATTTATTTTCCAGGAAAAAATAACAATAAAATAATGAAGTACATACTACGTTATAAAATAAAGTATAAGTCATCTGTATGGATATTATAAATCAATTAAATACACAATATACCTATATACATTAGAAGAATAAAAAAATATATGAAAAGATTGATGTGAAGAAAAAAACTACATAAAATATTTAAACTGCAAAGGTAGATATTGTATAAGTTATAAGTATTACAATCAAAAAAGAAACAGGCCCATCAGACGCCCACCCTCCCAGCGAAGACACGCGGTTCTCAGCCGGGCCACATGTGGCCCGACCGAGCCCCGCACGTCCCCGACCCTCGAGCGTGCATCCTTTGAGTACATTTACCAAAGTAATTTTGATTTACCATTTACATTTACCAAAGTAATTTTGAAAACATATTACGTTATAGAAATAAATAATTTACTTATACGTTTCAAGATAAGGGAAGCATTAGCAAGTCTTGTGCAAAGTTCTATATATTTTTATAACGATTTAATATTTTTGAATAAGAGTCGAATTCCGCTTAAATATTTTATTCCGATCTTGAGTATCTATTATAACATTTATATGTTTTGTTTGTATTTGTTTTTATAAGATTTTAAGGCAAAGCACCCGAATACGAGTGATAAATGTTTACTTTATAGTTTCATATGGCAAATTATTATAAAAATATTTTTATATTAAATAATAAGTCTAGGTATCTCTTAATAATATCATTCGAACAAAATAACAGTTCCTCTTATTATTATACTTGACTTTATATCTGTCTACAGCAGCATTTACTAGGTAAGCAATAAAAAACACAACGTCTTCACTAAATATTAACAATCTTGGGTCTGTTTTCAGGTAAGTGAAATTGTATTTAGGTATGAATTAATTTATAATAATCACAACCATAGCTGTAATTTAATTTCAATAAAGCTTAATTATAATATATAAGATATTATAATTTGAAGTAAAATATGAATAATTAGAAAACCGTCAGATCTCGTAAGATTTTAATGATAAAGATATTCTTAAACGTCTAATTTATTTTTTCTTCTTTTCTTTCTTTCTGACGCCCTTTAACGGTCCTCTCGGGAGCTCAGGATAGACACTAGCTCCCTCCATTCAAAGGGATCAAAAAGCCATTTATATTCAAAGCCATTCTCTTTTTTTCATATAGACGGGACATTTAAACTCATTAATAAAACAAAAATAATATTCTTTACGTGGTGCTGTAATTTATTTCATTATTCATCATGTCTTTTTACTATTTGATAATTATTTTCTATCAAAGCTGGGTTTAATGAAGCTAGTTAAAAATATGTTATATCTATTCAAATGCAAACGTAACAGATGTCTGATAAAATATATAAATATTCGTTGTGAAGAGTAAACATGTGTAGCATTAGTTATAAAAGATAGGAATGACAAGGTCTGGATTTGAACTCGGGTCATTAGAAACGAATTTATATCACACGACAACATGCCTACATAACTATTGTGAAAACATTTCACAGTTAGTATTTTAACCGGGATGTCTAGAGTACAAATTAGAATGGCTTAAAGTATTTTAATTTCTTAATCTGAATATTAAAAAACAAATACATCTGGATTTGAAATAACACACAGTAATGATAATATGTTTTTATCAAGAAGATGGACCAGGTCAGCAGCGGATGGAATCAATCTGGAATCCTCACGATTCAAAGTGCGAATCTTTACTATCGGACTACCAACCACCTGAATAATTATCGTTTATTCACCAACTCCATGGAGTCTCCAATAAATAAAAGATCTCCACTTCTTTCTTTATGTTTTCGAGTGTATGGTAAAAGGTAGATGTTTCTGAAATCTCAAGGCAGTCAACATCTACAATTCAGATATGAGCTTGCAACCCATCTTGAATGTTTTATATTTTAATGAAAATGACAATTTGAATTTAATTACAAGCATTGAATCCGTTGGCTACCCCACATATGGGATACACCATAATGGCAGAGTAGTTATTACAGTTTTTTTTTTTATTAAATTTGTTTTATTTCGAACCTTTATTTGAAAGTTTTGAAGTTCAAATTCTTCTGCTGACCTGCTTCATCTTCAAGATAGAAACAAATTGGTTTGTTGAAGGGTATAAACAAAAACTCGATTTGGATTTATGTAGGTAAATATTAAAAAATTCATCCAAAAAAAAAAAATCAGGGAAAAATTTTCATTCCTTTTAGTTCCGTGACGGTAAAGTTCTTGTTTCACAAAAAAAAACATCTAAATAATTATCTTTTTGTAATTTCAAGTTAATGTGGGTTTAATTATAAACTCTTGTTATTTTTGTATAAGTATTAACTAATAACATTACATTACATTTGTAATTCAGTACGCTTCTCATGTTTTTGATCTTTTTTAGTGAATATGTGAGTAAGGTATTCGGGTCACTTTGTAAATGAGTATTTTACCTTAAAAGAAAAGGATATTATGTACTTTAAGTTAATTGTAAAAGGTCTAGCAGATGTAATTAGATTTTAAAAATTTCAAGCGTGTATGGAATAAGTAACCGTGCTTGTTTCAGTAAAAACAAACTTCGTGGTAATTTTATGAAAATTTGATTAACGTCTAAAGTAAAACTCCCTAAAGAATACCCAATAATTAATTTTTGAATCGAAAAGTTTTTGAAGAAGTAAACAAATTTACGAAACCATATTTTAAAATTACTAGAAACGGATTGTTCTACAGAAAATATTTTAGATTATGAATAATATTTATTTCAAATATGCAAATAATAAACATTTAAATGCAATTAAAAGTTGACTCTATATTATAAATAATAAAATTAAAAAAATAAATAGAAAATAAAACATTAAGTAAGTAAATTAAATAATTTTATTACCGTTTTGTCGAACTAAATATCCATCACAATATGAAAAACAATTATTGAAATAATCTTTATAAACAAATGACACTCGTTTTCGAACACTTTTTATTTGAAGTTAAAAAAAACTCACATTTTTATCGATATTAATTTGTGATAAACAAATTTGATTATTATTTTGAATTTCGAATTAGTATGGAACACACAGGACAGCTGTTCACTACTGGAAACACGCTCACACAGAACGGATTTCGCGCCACACTAACTGACTGAACTCGCTGAACGTCAACGAAAATGAAATGAAATATTGTACCAATGCGACGATACGCCGAAACGTCGGAAAACGTCTAGCGAAGGGCCAATTCACACGGTTGCCAGATTGTGTCAAATTTTCATCACAAAAAATAGATAATATTTGAAATATTCATAAATCTACAAATTGTAATCGGCAATTCCTAGAGAAATGTGTTCGACATGCATTTGTTATAATATTTGAATTCTGTAGATAATTTACACAAGAAAGTACCTACCTTAGTAAAATACCATACACAGATCTTTTTGTCATATATATAATACTAATTTTTATATTTTTTTGTACATATCATTAATCTGTAATATATACAAATATTATTATGTGAAAATAACGTACTTCAATCTTTTTATTTTTGATACAGATTTAATAATTGAATCATCTGACTTTCGTTTTACTGTTTTTTCTTTCGTTTGGACGAAACTATATACCTACTATTAGGTACTACTAAAAATTAAACAAAATAATATGTATTATTTATACTCATTAAAGGTTGCGCAAACAAAAAGCTTTGTATTTATTTATCTCACAAATGATTTCGAACAATGCAACCATTAACACGCTTGTACCATAATTTATTTATTAATGTACCTATATTTCAAAGCTCCCACCTGGCAACTATCCGAATGGGTAGGTGTAGGTACAACACATGTACATGTAGATAGAGATACCTATTATGTATGTTTTGTGATTGTTATATACATTGTGTATATATGTATATGTATTATTAATAGTATTGTTGTAAAACGCCGCGAACCCGATATAGATTTTGCCATGGGAAACATAAATGGCGCGCTTAGGTGTGTTTATATTTTACATAATTAATATGTCTATACATATACCGATATAATATCTAACTCCAACTATCACTAATCTAAACATTTGGCATGTATTAATATATACATCATACACTTCATATCAGTAATGACATGTTATGTATGCATGAGAATTTTGCTTTCGTTTATTGAAAAAAATCACCGTCAACATAAAAAGCTTATTTTTGTAATTTCGCAATATAATTGAAGCATTAACCATTATCAAAATGATTGAAAACCTATAATCTGTTTAATTATTGTTTCTCATAAAGCAACGATAAATATATACCATTGGTTCGTTTCTTTTTTCAAAAAAATGTCCAAAATAAGCTAGTTGTAAAGATTTATTTATATGTTGTGAAAAATAAAATTAGAGGCTAGAAAAATAAAATAAAAAAAAATATCATTGAATAAAACTGTATTACAAAGTATTTTAAATTAAAATTTGGGCTATTTTAAGATACATATGCGCGTATTAGCTTTTTATACTTTAACAAATCTATTTATTAGTTGCTAAGTATGTAATACATTCATAATGATGCTGAAGTTTATTATTATATCTCTACCTACTCGTCAAAAAATAAATGAATCAGACAATTGTTAAAATCAAAAAATTACGAATTGTTCAATCATCAGAAAAAAATAACACGCTTGTGTGAACTTCCAAATTTTAAAAACCGTTTTCAATATCAAAAAAAAACTATAACTTAGTTATATTATAAAAATCATTTTCATTAAATTCGAACACATTTTCTTCCTTTTTTGAATTTTCCCATTTTAGTCTGAACACCTGTCATGTCTTGGGTAGAAAATACCTACACGGGTAATAAAAGTAACATTTCAAAATATGATATGAATATGTCAAAAGCGACATCATAATATTACTCTGTCTTTTTAAAGGAAGAATAAATTATAAGATCTGTTTTTATTTCAACTCACAATGAGATGAAATATATATTATAATGAGACAGTTTATATTATTAAAATATGAAATAATATGTACGTGAAAGTAATACTCAAACGCCTTTTATACTGTATTCCTGGAGACATATTTGAGTCTTTTATACATAAGAAGAAAATATGTTTGTTTATACCTTCCTAATAACCTCTTTTACACAAGCTCAATAGAAGAAAGTGACGGGAAAACTTATTCCTTTTTTAAAAAAATTGTATCCATTAAGCATTTTTAGGAATTATAATAAAAGTGTTCGTACTATCCTAATTTATTGACGAAAAATTAAGTATAAAAAACTACATAAAAAAGGATTTCTAACCTCTAGCAACCCTAACTTAGCTAGGACAGTTATTTGATTCATTGATTTATTGTAGAAGCTTTTTCAAAAAATCGCGATGGTTTTAAGTTTTTCAAACGTTTCCGATTTAAAATACCTATCATCACACAAAACTGTGAGTCGAAAAGCTAGTATTTCATAAAAGATTTATCGGTTGATAAATCGGTTAATAAAACGAATATGACTCGTTCTTGATTCAGAGTAACAAAATATACTCAAATTGAGCAAAATGATAAATATAACAAAAAAATTACACGTGTTTTGACATTAAAAATAAACTACTTACAATCTTAATATATCAAAGTATGTATATAAATTCAAACGCCTTCAATAATTTTCATCACAATATAAACGTATCTATCAAACACAACGAATAACACGAGTTCCTTTATAGAGTCTCATCAAAATATTATACGAGTATGACCATAATATTATGAAACTTGTTCATTTCTAAAGATTTTATTTTTGAGAACATCTTGATGCACGCATTTAATTTATTTATGTGATGTCTACATCTAGGTTCTTTAATTCACAATAACAACAACATTGAGTAGTTCCTGGCTTACTTCTGAGTTTGGTTCTACCCCAAGTTATTTATTTACCCTTGGTAAGTTCGTATTTATATATAACATATATATAAGTAACGAGCTAGTGTTGAATGTAGTGGGTGCAGATACATATACTAAGTACTTAGTACCTATTATAGCGGCGTGTCCATCACTTAAAGTAGGGGAATTTATATTGTATTGATTATTTTACAATGAAACTCTCCCTCGGGTTCAAGCAATATCTGAGTACTTAGCTTAGTAAACCTTGACACTACTACTTTTTAACTATCCTAAGTTTGAACCATAATAAACTTAACTATTATGAACGTAGCAAAATATTACTAAATGGAACAAACGTGAAATTTGAAACGTGAAAATAAAAGTTTTTTTTCCAGGGACGATAATTAATGCAAGTCTGACAAACTATTGTGAATAACTATGCTGTTTGGTAAAAATCCGTGAAGTGTTATTTTGGTTGTCACAATATGACACGCACTTTATTGGCATGTAGAGGATAGCCTGTATGTTTGCATGGAGTACCTATATGGGAAATACCGTAATAGTGTAGATAGATAGAATAACATTATTTTATTTATTTATTTATTCTTCTTGCACATCATCATTACATTACAGTGTTAACAAAATAATATAAAAATTTTAAAAACTAGGACGATGTGCAGTGGCGAGATTATCACTATAAAGTGATTTCTTCCATCTAACATTACAATAATAACGTCTCTCACCTGACTGAATCTCAATTTGGGAAAAAAATTAATACACAAACCAAATAAAAATATGTAAATAAAGTTTTCCCATATACTTGCATATATTGTACGTCTATGGTTATGAGAACTAATACAAATAACACATCTGCAGATAGGTTTATGTAAATTACCCAGGAACATATGTTTATACTTTATCTGGAAAATTATTTAATACCATACAAAACTAAGGAGATAATATATGTATGTACAATACTGTATATACATAACATGTTCTGTGTTAAGTAATAGAGAATAAATGTTACGGGAATATAAGGTATATAATATGAGTATAAGTGCGTGTATTATCAATAACCGAACAACAATATTTATTATGATACTAGCTGTGAACCTGGTTTCGTTAAGGAATTAAGAATCAAATCATCAAAAATTACTTAGCTAATTGCCGTTTTGGTGTGTTTCTGTGTATCGCGCTCCGCAGGGCAGCACAGCAAAACAGTGCTCGACTACGACAATATGCTTCAAGGCGTTTTCATGTACTATGTAAATATATTAAAGGAGACTCATCGACCACCCGGATAGCGCAGAAGTCTGAGGACTTCCAATTATTCGAATTCTAAAATCTATGTAAACAATTCTTGCCCACAATGAAGGCGCCGTACTGGGTAGCCTGAAGGGCTGGCCGACCAAAAATCACCAAACTACGAACTACTAGGTATGCAAATGTATAAAATCGCGCACTTCGCTATTGGTCTATACGCTTGATCAAACGTTGTTTTAATGTGCCGCTCGAGGCACGGAAACACACCATATAGGTAGTATGTTTTTATTTTTAAACCTACCTGAGAAAAAGCTGAAAATGACTTATTAAAGCTTTATTAAAAAAATGTTGATTCAAATATGTACACGAATTACCATATTTTTGACATTTATTCAAGATTTGATGAAAAATATTTTATTAAGTAGACTACCTACATCGTTTTTTTAGAAAGTATTTTAAACAGGATAATGTTTTTATGCGTATGTATATATATTAGCCTTGGGCGTCGTATATCAAAATAATCGATGAATCTTGATCTCGGACTTTCCTATTAAACACTAAATTTTCGTGTTCTCTCTAAGTCTTCTCACTCCAACAGAAAGGCATTTCCCAGTCAATATGAAAAATGTCAAATGTCGATGTTACGAGGATGGAATTCGAGCTTAAAATCTAGTTATTAATAATAAATATTAGCTATATTGAATGCTGGATGGTTCCTGTATAACTTATATGAGATTGATATTAAACAGATACATACTTTCATATCCGGGGATGAGATATAAGAATACTAAGTCAGATATTATTATTCTATATTTAAATCAAATACAGAAATATTCACTGTGATAAATGGGAAATTTGAAAAATCTGAATAGGAACCTATTGTGTATTTCAAAATGAATTACGTGCGAGAATGAAAAAAATTAAATTGTATAGAACATTTTATATATTAAATTTATTTGTATAAAATATCTTGATAAAATTAATTCATGAAATATGAAAAAGCTTTTCGATAAATTGTTTTATGTTCAAACATAACGTGATATCATGTTGGTGACACTTCCTAACTAAGTAAAGTAAAAGGCTTAACTGGTTTGTGTTTTCTTCATATTATTAACGTTATTAATTTGTTATTATAAATTAAAACTAAATGAAAAATAAACAAACATCATACTTTCTTCATGATTCTTAATATCTTTAAATTATGTGATATCATAGGCTAAGAAATTTCAAAACTTTATATTGCATAAACATTTCACATAGAACGAAAAACTATCCATCTCATCACTGCATCTTTCGCAAGTGGGGTAGCCATCCAATTCGTCCTTTCTGTGTTAATGAAAATCAAGACATTAAGGATAGGTCAGCATCCTAGATTCGGAAATGTTAAATGTTTTGTAACATGATGTTTTACCAATACCTGTCTTTCAGGGATCTCTCGAAAATTTACAAAATATTATCACGACTAATGTTACTTAAGACTTACTCGTGTTGGTATTAACGCGTGTACGTTCGAAAATTATTATTTTTATGAATATCAAACTGAATACAGAATGAACCAATTTATTTACCATCTGTATTCGATACAGAAACATGTCTAAATGTATGTATCATCAAATACAACACGTAAAAATACAGACATAGAGAGGGTGTAGATATGTTTTTATAAATGAAATTACTTATTTGCAATATTTTTCCGATTCCAAATAATATGTAACATAATGAAATTCATCATTTGCCTGCACGAAACTTGTTTGAATATTGTTTACCTACATTTCACTTTATATAATATTTAGAAACATACTGAAGGTAATCTAATTTATCAGCGGCGTGCTTTCGTTATACTTATATGTAAAAATAATCACCGCATGCCTCCAATGGCGTGATTTTCATATATGAGAATTATAACTTATGTCTTATTAATTACACATCTCTTGGAACTAGAAAGACACTGATTAATTTTAATTTCAAATAAACATTGTTACATTTCTGTTGTAAAGAAAAATGGAACAAAAAGTTCTATGATGAATCAAAAAGCTGGATATTTTGTCAAAATGTAGATATACAAAAATTATTAGATTATCAATTATATTTTTAAACTCCTATGCCAAAATATGATAATTGAGAGCAAAAACTAACAGAAAGTTTCACTCACCTCTTAAAAATGTTATTTTTCAATAAGAAAGCATTACGAAAATAAAAAGCCTAATCCTGCCATCGTAGTTCCTATACCTAATTGTCAAACTTAAGTTAGAATTCCAATATAATTATGGTATACGACTAAGGCGCTGCCGTTGGCGCAATAAAAAAATTGATCGAAATGGGAAAATCGTAATAAGATTTAAAATAAGACAGTAACAAGATTTAAAAAAAATCCTACATCTTTGTTTAGAATACTTTCAGAAAAAAATGTGTGTAGGTAGAAATTTATCTGCTTATATTATGAAAATGGGCAGCTAGTGGGGCTTTCAATAACATGAACAAAGTTTGGAAGGCGTCTGGACTCAGCATCAGGACAAAATGTCGCTTGTTCAATGCGTGCATCATCCCAATCCTTCTATATGGCTGTGAGTCTTGGCACTTAACCAAGGCTCAAGAGCGGAAGATACTAAGCTTTGAAAACAGGTGTCTTAGAAGGATTTTGGATGTCAAATGGTATGAACATGTTACAAATGATGCTGTGCGCCGGCGCACCCAGCAGAGACCTGTAATCTCCGTAATACAGGAGAGACGATGGTCCTGGCTGGGACATGTTTTGAGAATGCCTAATGATAGTTGGCCAAAAAGAGCACTGTTTTTCCGTCCGCAGGGGTTCCGTCGGCCCGGGCGTCCCTCTTTCACAATACACCGTTCCTATGACAACGATATCAGAGCGCAAGGAATGTCGTGGAAAGAGGTGACGCAATTGGCACAGAGACGCTCTGAATGGAGGAGGCTGGTTTCTGCCCTGTGCTCCCGAGAGGAGCGTTGAGGGCGATGATGATGATGATGATGATTATGAAAAAAGTACACATCTTTATACAATAGTTATCAATATTAAAACGAAATCGAATTTTATCAAAAAAAATACCCATATGAGTAGATGTAGGCTTAATTCAAAGACTTTGATGATATGGTTCCCTTTGAAATGTGTATTCTTATCTATCTTCAAGCGAGTTTCAAATAAAGTATTTTTTTGTGAAACGAATAAGAAAAGTACCTAATGAAATGAATTTCCTTTCCTTTTCTATCTGAACTCACCTTCTCTTTTCAATGATGCGCCTACTGATAATCTAATAGTAAGTTATATGTATGTTTTTGTAAGGAGATTTGAACAATATAAAATAAGTGATAGGTCGATAAACATCTCTCTAACAATCATAAATATTTCAGCAAATTTATATATATATATATTTATATATAAAAGATGAAAGGATTCTAAAAAATAAATGTTACTTAATTGTTACGTAAGCATTTAGTTAGCACATGTATTGTACAAAATAAACATTGTCATGAGCATTCTTTTTTCAATTCTCCTATGCACTAATCAAGAAATAAAATATGGTTATTTAGTTTTACAAGTACTTTATCAAAGTTACTCCAGTTTAGACATTTAATTTCTTATTCAAACTTCTGTGTACATTGTGGAAATAGGCTTCCTCCATTCAGAATGATTATAAACCAATTGAGTTTATAATTTTTTATTTCTCTTCACAACATTCTTCACGCTTCTGTAAAAGTGTAATTAAAAATATATATTATAGAAACGGATCGTCCGTTTTGAATGTTTTTTTAAATATTCCACAATGCACATCCGTTACTTGATTTTCTCCTTGATTCTAAAATAACTGATACGGATCGTCCGTATTTATGGACTAATATAAGGCTTCCACTTTTTGAAAAGTTCAATTCAAATTTCACAGTGTTTGAACAAACATCTTTTATTCAAAATAATGAAAAATATACTCGAATTATGTACCCTTTTTATAACATTCTTAATGATTTTATACCTAGATATCATAGAAGCAGAACTGAATTGAGAAAGAGGAACTTCTTATTCGTTGTCAGTAACCACAGGAAAAAACTAAGCTGTTTTGGCCTTATTATTCTCCGAGCTAGCCATACTGTTCATACCTATCTATTAATTTGCTCGTCCATCGTATATAACCCTGTGTAGCAAGGGTAATAGGTTATAGGAGGGATATTACTGTGCTCTTATGTAAACTCAATCTAATTTATTAAGTGCGAGGGTTGATCATGCCATGGGAATACACACATATGCACCATGTACTTAATATACTATGTTAACTTACTCTATATAGGTGATGGGTACAATAACAAACACAGTTATCAACACACTAATACATAATACATATATATGTGAAGACAATACCTATATCTCTTTATATTAGATAATACACAGTGTTAATAAACAGCTGATTGGAAATAATAATTCGTGTGTCTAGATAGATAATAATAAGTTACGTCGTTGGGTATGTGTGGAAATATTTTCTCATTTAGGGAAGAGTTTGATTAAAAATATGTACATGTATCCTATAGTTTTGGTGTTAGCAGATAGGTACCAGCACATTTGATTAAAGATAATATCTTAAAATTCACGCATAAATATGCGTTTTGTATTGCATCATTAATTCTGACTACCATCACCCCTTCTTTTATTTTTTTAGTATTATTCAAATATTAATTATGTAAAACATTAAATTGTATGGAGAATGTCCAATGATACTTGATCAAAAAGAACACCGTTCATTCGTAAACAGTATAGGTTTCCGACGTCCTGGATTCATCAATCACAATACACCGTTCCTATAACTAAGAAATCAAAGCATCAGGAATGTCGTACGAAGAGGGAACTCAATTAGCGCAAAGGCGCTCTGAATGAAGGAGGCTGTTTTCTGCCTTGTGTTGCCAGGTAAAACGTCAAAAGGCGATCGATCAATTTTTTTGATATTAAATGACCAAGCATGATGATGAACTTGTACAACAATCAGCTGTTTGTACTACTTTTCTTGAAACAGGGTAATTAGTCAAGTATCTATATGCTTAAAGATATGCTTATGCGATAAAATTTTAAAACAATCTTTTATACAAGAAAGAATACTTCAATATATAATAAGCTGAGATAAATTTGTAATGATGAATACTGTCAGGCAAATAGGTTCTACTCAAATCTATCTAAAGTTGTGATTACGTGGAACTGTAATCGTTAGGAAAGAAAATAGGAGCGGCGTAGATTCTTTTAAAAACTTTCTGTACGTAAAAAATCGTGATACGTCTAGTATCTCACCAAGTTAACTGTTTTCTTAGAAACGACTAAATCCTTCCCTGCGATAGATGTAAACAACTTACTATCAAGAAATAATAAGTTAGAATCACCCTAAAATCGTTCCATTACTTTGTTAGTAATAAAATAAGTAGTAGACTCTATTCCAGAGAGATTGTAAATAGTCTACCACGCTGCTGTCGTTATATGCGGATATCATAAACCATCTGTGGTCTAATTATTTAATTAGCCTTAATGGTTTCATTCATCATTATATACGTAAAGTCGGAGAGGAAACAAAAGCAGTAATGGGAGACTCTAAACTGACACACCCTTGACATTATGATAGTACCCTGATACAAATAACAATATCTTTTTTACATCACCAGTCTTCGGGTGGAAGATTACATTGCCTTTCTTTTATGACCTACCAATACATTTTATTTGTTCCGTAAAACAAAAGGCGCAATTTGTAAGCTACGAGTTTTTCTTGTATAATCGGGAATAAAATTTTTCAATAATGATCAGACATCTGTCCCTATATTCTGAGCATCGTGACCATCATGTCTAATGTAAAACAGTTAATAATTAACAATTCAGCAATGAGATACGCCACTCATCCTGAATATCGTATTTTTTTAGTAGCACTGAGAAGGCGACATTTATGTTAACACGGAGTTTGCTGCTCCATTTGTAGAAAATACTGAAATGATATAGATAGATAGGTTTTTATTGAAAATAAGTGTAAAGAATAAGTAAATATTTTGAAAAAACAGTTTTTCTTATTTTGGAAGTAAGTTTTACAATTACTTGCTCCGACTAGAAATTTGAAAATTTTATGAATAAAAGAATGCGAATAATGTTTCATCTGATTTACCGGGGTTAAAAAACTTATATTTTTTATGTTAAATATACCGCTACCAACACTAAGCACAATGTTAAATAGCGCAAGTTTAACAAAAGTATTCCGTGATTATAAAAGTTTTTGTGGCTGGCAACCCCGAGATGCCTGCTTTCATTTATCTGCAAAGTGGGAAAGTCGAGGGAAATTTCAAAATAGTTTTGAGTAAAAGCTTATCAAAGATCAGAGATTGTAAACTATTGGCGTGTTGAACATTTCATATACCTGCGATACATTTTTTATTCTGCTTAACGAGTTGACAAAAATTTTACAAAGGAACTTTTTCAAGAATTTAGATTGGATATAATATCTTTTATTTTGAAACCTCCTTTTAAACCCTTTTCAGAGCACTCTTAAAAATATCCTCGGGGTTTCTAGAACACTTTTGACTAAATATTTTACAGTCATTCTTTTCTGTGTAATATAAAATAGGTACCTACTTACCACCAAAGTATTTTATTTATGATTAAATTTGATATATATCTACTTAATTTCATCTACTTAAATTTTAAGATACCGTAATAAATTCGGGTTCTATGCATTGATCAATTCACAATTTGTATAACGAATAAAAATGGAAGATATTATTCGTTAATCTATGAAATCAATTTACGGTGAAATTAAAGTGGAAGAAATCATGCCTTTGCGAGAAACTAGCCCTCTGTATATTGATTGAATTTAATTTCTCTAGGAAATTGTTTGTAGTCAATGTCCAGTAAAGAATTTAAAAAAATAAAGTAAACACTCTTAACATGTTTTGTTCAGCGATGAGGTATGCCTTCCTTCCGGAAGACATATTTTTTATGATAAAAAAACGACCTATACGTTCACAGCATGCAGTTTATCCACTGGTTAACCTATTTGTGGAAAACACCGTTATAGTAGAGAAAGATAGATAGATTGATAAAAAAATAATTTCACAATCGCTGTCCTTGCAGTGTTTGATTGTAGGTACTTTTATTAATATTAATAATTCACTTGCAAGTTTTAACCACCAGCCACAACGAGTTAATCGCTGGAGTATTTAAATGGAAATTAAGGCACTCAAACAACTATAAGATCCCATTTGAAGTATTTATTGTTTGAACTTTTGTAGTGTTTAAACAGAATTATCATGTCATCATATGAAATTATATATTTAAATAGGTATGTACATCGTTCACTAAATATTAATGTTTTCTGATCTACTCTAGATAAACAATGTTTTATTGATATTCAGATAATTTAATTTTCGGCTCAAAATCTATTATTTAATGCATAAAAAAATTACCCAAGGAAAAAATATTTGGAAAGTGATAAACCAAGAACTTTATCAAATTATGAGACGATGATTTCTTGATATTGATTGAGAGATGTTGTCAAATATCTATCAATTAATTACTACATTTAGATTATATAAAATAGCTCATCATTTCATCATACATTTAGATTATATAAAATAGCTACCAGCTATATAAAGCCAATTTTAGCGCATGATATGCTTCTAATTCATCCAATAATTAACCATTGCTTCTTGAAATAATCAGCATGAGTAGGGAGATAGTATTTAGTCATATTGTGTTTTTTTATTTAATATGCATTTTTAATTAAAAATCGAAACAAAACTTATGTGGGCTTGCCTTTGAATATTACGTAAATGTTCAGATACGTGTAAGATAATAAAAATCGGTATCATTATTATTTCAATAAAAAATCCACGCTTTTCTTACAATCAACCTTCTTATTATTGTCTACATGTTTAATATGAGCCTTCCTAGTACCCAAATAACGTTAGGCTGGTACAATCAACCGTAAGCAATAAAAGAAAATCAAAATGAGCGAAAACGGAAATGATAAAAGGCTTTCTAGAATCAATGAGAAACCTCGAGAAGATGATGTGAACTCGGTAGTCTGCGAAACCTGTTATGCGATATTAACAACATATATAGCAACACTAAACAATAAAAATTAATAAATAAATAATATTCTAATATTTAAACATAAGAATACTTTTAAACCTGCAGTTATTACTATTTCTGTATAAATTTGTTACTTGGATTTATTTATAATGTAGACTCTATCGCCTTTGAACCTTAATCTATAGAAGATTATTGGTTAGGTATGATAACCTTAAAGTTATATAATAAATAAAAATACCGGGTTAGTTGGAAGACATCGCATTTTAGCGATAAACTCGCCCTCTGTACATTGAATTGTATAACTGTTATTTTTATGACACTATTTTATTATGTAATATTGTAACTAATGTACAGTGAAGAATAAAATAAATAAATAAATAAATTATGAATCTCTAAATTACTGGAGTTGATCACATTATTCTCGTTCTTGATCCACATGAACATAACTTCTTTTACGTGATTATTAATACTGTGAAAATTTTCTGGACACTGTCAATTTTGACAATATCAATAAATTAATTTCTATGTACAAGATATCTGAAGAAACGTCTTAGTTCAACGATGAGGTATGCAATAAATCCAGAATATCTTAACTTTTATTAGCTGGCTACTCCCCCTGTTGAAATGCCGTGATGGTATCAATAAATGAATTTGTCAGTCTTTAGAATCGTTCATCAGTAGCCTGAAGGTTGAGTACTAGCCGCATGTATAAGTGATGGGCGTTTCAATTCCAGAAACCGCCAAAATCCCCTTTTACAACACAAACTTTTGGCTTACTGTAAAAACTGCACAATATTATATTTGAATTTATAACATAAATCCCAATAAACTTAAAAAATAAATGTGAACAACCTCCACACAATGAGAAATTCTAGAAATGTCTATTTGAGAAATGATAACTTCTGTTGAATAAAAAATATTATTTATATATGTAGGAATATAGTCAGAGTTGGGATTATATTACAAATCATTGATACAAGGGTGAATTGCCGTAGATGTAATAAGAGAAGGGCGAAAACTGAAGAATAGAAAGGTATACCTATTCAGAAGAAGGATAGAAGGTTTGAATATTGATTACCTATGTAAGAACGGCCCCTTCTGATGCTGACAGACAAAAAATTTCAAATTTCTTATTTACTTTTCCTCAAATCCTTTGGAAGCTTACGCAGAGACTACGTGATGAAATTCTCTAACAAACTTTCAAGATGACGCCGACGCTTGAATTTCTAAGAAGGTTCGATGAAAATTGTAAGCCTCCGTGTAATACCTGCTGCCAACTTGTAAACTTGATTATTTTTCACGGATTAAAAAATCTTTTAAAAATCCTTATTTTATTTTTTAAGTTTCATGAAACCGTTTTGTATTCATGTTAAATTTTGGGAAATGTTCAAAGAATTTCCGAATTAAGTAATTTTCGTTGCCTTCTTTAAACACTTGGGAATTTATTCATTCTTCTACGTCGCTTTTCGATTCCTGCTTGGAATTATTATTTCTACTTCCTGAAAGGTTTCGGATAAACGAAAAACTGCCCAGGGTATTAATTAGTCTTAATATTTATTTATACAAATACCTACATAATTTCACACAATTGTAAAAACTAGAGGATTAACTGAATGTAATGAGCATACAGATCGTTCTCTGCGTGCCATATATATAACATACTTCATTGCTGAGTTATGTTTCAATAATATTTGCCTTTTATAGGATACTTGAAAGTTTGCAGGAAAAGGTGAGGGGGCTTATTAAATTTTGGACATTCTGAGACGTTGATTTTTCACAGTATTTTTATGTCACCTAAATAATATTATTTATTATATTTATGATATAATATAACATAATACGCTATTACTTATATTATTAAAAATATTTCTCTCCCTTCTTTTTAAATTTGATGGTAATTGTGAATTTTTTAAGACTTACTACAATTTTCCTTTATCTTCCAATTTATTTTCAAGTACTAAATCAGTCGATACCAAATAAACATTGAGTTATTTTAATCAAATAAAAATGATTTAAAATATTCTGAAAGGAAACCTAAAAAAAATTTTGTGGTATGATATAAATATTTTCTTGTTTAACGAGAATTCGAATCAATAATTTTCTCGCTTCCAACATAATCCGCTCTCAAAAAATAAGCTTTTAAGCACAGTGTAATTGTTTACAAGGGTGTGAACGTACATATTCAAGGATTATCTATATAATTAGATATTTTTTTACATTCTAAAAGATTATTTAAGCTTAGATGCGTAATTTGTGACAATCCATGGAGTTTAAATCTGAGTTATACAGCACTCACTTTTTTCTACTTATGGTCATAAGTTTGCTTTAATTCATTCAATATGCAACTTTTGATTTATTGATGAGGAAAAATACTATAATAGGCTGCCACATATTGCTTAAGCCTACAATCCTAATCTTATTCTGTAGAATAGTTTTTATGCTCTCATTATATCCTTCATTTTGAAGATGTCAATTTTTTTTCACATAATTCAGGATTTTTTATCATAATCAAGCATGATATATTATTACCAAAATAATCCCTAAACCATTGTCTGGATTTCAATTGAAATATTATCCGTTAATAAACTCGCTGTACGTTAAACTGAAACGCCTCATATGAATTAGATAAATACAAATTTCGTCTTTGAATAAATACGCATCTAATTTCTGTCAGGCAGTTGCTTTTTGGTCCAAGTTGTTAGTTTAGTTTGTTGTTTATATTCCCGCAGTTCTGAGCTAATTATACCGACTCAATAATTCGTTCTAACCACTAACATTGCTTATACTACATACTTAGCTACTAGCCAGTAGCCAGTACCTACTTCAACTTTTAACTCACTTTACTTCACGACATTGCTGACGAATGGCGTTTAGTCTATGACAAATTTAAAAATAGAATGAAACAGCACTTACATCTTCATTGAAATTAAGTGATATTGTTATTTCAATACGAAGAAAAAGAATGTTTCATTATAATAATTTTTTGATTGGATTCCCCGGCAAGGCATAAATATAAGACACTTAACTTTCAGTTTTCATATCGAATACCTTAGTTTTCACGATTATCATGTGAAGTAAATTGGCAGGCCACCTGCGGAAAATGCTTTGGTGGTATGAACGAACAATTGGACAATTTTATGTCACTTTATTCAACTAGAATTTGAATTCACGTAAAGAGATACTTTCAGTTGTGTAAATTGAAAAAAATAAAAGTAATATGATAAAATGCAAAAATTATAATTCGTATTTTTCAAGTCATTTGGAATCTACATAAAATACTAAAGTTGTGATGTACAAGGTATTACATTTTCACAGTCACATTTAAATGCGAATATTTTTTTGGCGGCAAATATATTTCAGACTTTGCTACGTTGTTAAATATGAATACACATGTTACTTTTTTTTGAATTTTAATTACGGGCCATTTATCTGATATTTTTGACGGACAGATGACGGACACAAAGTATATGCGTACCTAAAGTCTTTTCATATTAAGATGACAGATATCAACACATAGACATAATATATCAACAATAATATCAAGAAAAAGAAGAATAGTTAAAATTATAAAGATTCAACTTTAATTCATAGAAGATCGGACAGCTTATCAATTATATTTATATACCTACAAAATGAAAGTGCCTTGAAAAATCAACTGCAACGCCACTGCACATATCTTGGGGTAGGATGGTAAAATAATTTGAAACAAAAATTACATTCTCAGAAAAGATGACATTATTTGCAAGCATTCGTAAGCAATATGCTTGTGTTGTGAAGGTGGGCTTTGTTTTGTTTCAGACAAAATAATAAACTTTAATCATTCAGAACAATTTTGTAACGATTTTGTAGCCCATTTATGAACAAGAATCCAGAAAGCGAAGACGCAGTTTTAACTAGCATAAGACAGGAAACCCTACGCCAGGGTGATAAGTGATAACCAACATAAGAGGTATACCTAACATGAAACCAAAAGAAAAATAAACACTCACAATCTGTGGTATATTAAATTTTGAGCGCTTTTTAGGTTAACAAATCTAATGAGGTATAAAATTATAAATATTTTTTACAATTTTTTCCAAATAAATTAATTTCAATGCTAGATAAACTAATTAACTAATTACTCAAGTGCCTAGCCTAAATATAAACCTAGATTTTGAATTCTTCATCACTGGTTACCTTGTTGATATAAGTTCAACATTGTCTATATACCATCTTAAAATGAACATCATAAATTTAAATTAATTACTCGTTGGTATAGTAAGGTATGTACAAAAAAAGAAAAACAAATTTTATGAATGAAAAAAAAAACGCGTCGCCCGTGTGACTCGTCACCGTGTCAGCGGCTATTAAGTCTTGTATGATGATATTGCATATTATAATAATTTTGTATATTTGTTGTACTCATAATAATATTGCCGAGTCGACATTTAGGCGCTTGTGTATACGTAAATAATATCTATCTCGCCAAATAAATACTTGAGTTCATTGGTATATTTGTTTGTGTTCTTATTACACTCCATCAGAGTGAGTACAAGAATCTCGATATTTAATTTTTTCATTTCAGCGATGAAGTGTACTATCCTGAATGTCTTATCGTTAAGGCCACGAAGAAGATTGAGAAGATTATTGTACCTATGTAAGATACAAAAATACACAAAAAGTCGTGTTATGGCATAGATAAATAAATAAATAGATAAACATATATAAAAAGTGTCTTTACTTTTATGACACGGTGAGGTCGACTTACGTTTTTATTACTTGCGGTCACTATACAGGCCACCCTATTTGTGGAAAATGTCATGATGATATTTTACATAATAATTTATTATTATTGATGCAAAAAAATGTCGTCTACACAATTTGGGTAACTTTGTTATTATTCCCTGATACGAGTCGGGTTCAAAACGTAGTACATTATTATAATAATAGATCTAACAGACTTGTTATATTTTATGAGCCGAAAATGTCACACATTATAACTCAACCCCTTCGTTGGTTTTATGACTTTCGTGGTTTTTATACTAAGACATAATATTTTAATACGCCCACCTTCGTGAAAGTTTTCTTATTATTTAGTAAAAATATGTCACAATATATGTAGTTCATACATACAAAACTAGACAAAAGGTTATTGATTTATTTTTTATTCTTAAAAACAAAAATGAATACTATATAACCTTTTCAAATCCATAATGAGGTTTGGCACCCATCCTGAGTGTCTCATTTTTCATTGACACAGAGAGGACGACTTGTATGTTTATATAATAATATGCAGCTAATCTGCTGGCTTGTGGAATATGCCATGACTGCAATAAGTTTAAAATAAGTTTCTTCATTTCACATACCTACATTCAACATTTATATAAAAAATGGAACTTTGAAATAGGAACACCACTGAATTCTAAAACAAAAAAGCTTAAGTAGCATTCACATTGCATCACTTTGGATGATCATCCAGAGTGTCAGGGTCAAACCTGTTCATCGAAAGTGAACACGTCTGTTCACATTTGTTCATCCTATGGTTTCACTGCCATGTCAACACTCTCACTCATGTTGTATGTAGTTTGACGTATTTTCGTATAAAAATAATTAAGCAAATTCAAATTCATAGAGAATTAAAAAAATAATAAGATAAAACTGGTTTATGGTCGTTTCAGTGAAAAGACCTTTCATCAAAATTATGACGAGTGGCTCTTTCCTCCGTCATCGCTAGTGATCACTATTGATGAAACGCCTGTTCACACCTGTTCATCTTGGAGGAACATCCGGAGTGATCACTGAAAGTGAACAAATGTGAACGCCCCTTTACTTGCGACCTATAGTTTGTAAATTATTAAAAACCTTCACTCTCTAGACACGTGAATGTTATAAATTATTGCTTCGAATATAATAATTACAATAATATGTAAATAGTTCTTAACAAAATAACAGCAACTTACTATACTATACTATACTATACCCTCACGCCATGTCCCAGGAGGGGTAGGCAGAGAGAACGGAACGCCATATAGATCTATCCTTACATACTTACTTCTTTCGCTTCCTCTACATTCATCCAGTTTCTCATACATGCACGCCGATATAGCAACTTCCTTACGATAAACTTCATATTATTACCTTACGTGCAAAATTATACATAAGCAGTCTTTTTAAGCCAGCTTTATATTATCAGTATAATAAATATTTCACATTTCATTATTCTGACAATCCTTTTTTTTGTTAAAATAAAACACAGAATGTGAAAAATATGTAGAAGTTTTATAAAAAAAAAATTAAATAAAAATATGTTATAGGTTAAGTGTCTTATTTATTTACAAAATATTTACCAGGATTATAATTTTTAAGTTAACCATTAGTTAAATTAATCAGCTTAGTTCCTAACCATCAGACTAAATGTTATGGTTAAATTGTACTGATAAAAAATATAACGTAGAGCAGGCATAAGGTGGTAAAGATTTCCAACCCCATAGTCTGACTGGAGCCGTCACAACATTTCCTGTTTTCTTCATCACTTACGGAAATGGCGGTGTAGTCTGTGAGGAGGTAAAGCTTTTATTTTCAGGATTTTAGTTCAACGAAAAGCTTTTAAAAGCTTGTCTGGGTGAAAATAAACAAACAAAAAATGAAATGCTAATATCGTCAAAGATTTTCATAGAAAAAAGAAAAACGTTGGCGTAGAAAAAGTAATTCTTCGAAACAAAATAAAAAATCAGAACCATAAGGTTCTGTTCACGTTTGAATTGTATCGATCTTATATCATGAAATTATTTTTTTTATATATATTTTGACAACAAATATAAGTATCTTATGAGATTGGTGACTCCTCGAATATTCAATTTAAGTAATGTCATAGAAGGAATATTATTTATGAATGATGTATATATTATTTAAGAAAGTTGATAGAAAGCTTTATTGAATTAATATTTTGAATGATAAATCTGGCTTTGTTAATGGTTATGGCAGAGGGAAGATTTGAACCCCGGATCTGTCGATTGAAAGTCCGATAGGTACTTTATTTTCAGACCATAACTTCTTCACATAGATTATAAAAATGTCTTATATGAATAACAAATTTAAGTAAGCAATAAGGTGTAGGTATTAGCCAATTTAATTTTAATGCAATGAAGAGGATAATCTACGGTTTCATTACATGCAGAAAGTTTGCTGGATACCTCACTTGTGGGTGATACTGCGATACTAGAGATAGATTATATAGATGAATAGATAGGTATATTTAAAATAAAATTATAAACTTACATAAATTAAGTAGAATATAAACAGGAAACCGATTAAATAAGTATTTATCGACGATGTTATCTAAGAATGAGTGGGCAGAAATAGGAACAAGATATTCAGAATAGTTAGAAAGATAATTGATCAATAATTGGTGAGACTTCAAAACTTTACTTTCAATAATTGAATTGTTTATGGTCTACATACTTTGTCGTTTGTCTAATTATGATAATGATCTAAGTTTTTGATCACAACTACGAAGTAGATCATTGTGAGTAATTATTTAAAGTGTTTAAATATTTTAAAGGTAACAATTATTGATTTTTTTTTAAATTGGCAAAATTATATAAGATCGCTTAGGTACACGTTTCGTTGATTTATCCAAAATACTAATAGGTTATTTCTGGGAGTTAACGCGATGTATTATTCTTGAATCTTGTATTGTATGATTCATCTTATCGACTGACGACTATCAGTGGAAGTTCATTGAAATATTGAATGAAAATTAAAATGATTACTTAGTAATTCCACTGTCAATTACATCAATATTTGCGAATCAGCATTGAAAAATTTCCGCTCTCATCATCAGGCAAATGTAAAGTTTTTCTGACAAAGCAACGGAAGTTCCTGAAATCAGCAATAAATAACTGGTTTCGATTTATTTTGTTAATATTATCTTCTATTTTAATAAAGTCTAGTAAATAAATGTATGTTTTATAAACTGCGGTCAACATTTAGTAGACAATGTAACTGAGGGGTCTTCAAAGTTATTAAAATAAATGTTCGAGTTTCAATGCTCTTGAAATAAAAAAGAATAAAATAAGAGAGGCGTCGGGAGTAGCCACTTTTATTTTTATGTAAAGGATAATAATTAAGAACGTCGTGACCGCAAGTACTACTACATATAGGTACAATCACAGCATATCCCACAAGTAAGGTAGCCAGCAGACAAACTGCATGTATTCTCCATGCCAACAAACAATTCAGACATTCAGGATGGGCGACAAAACTCATAGCTAAATTGAAGATGTAAAATGTTTTTATTTTTTTAATACCTACCTGTCTTTTACCGGACAATTGAAAACTTGCGTAAAAATGTGGGAGATCAACCGCCAGGTGCTCCACAGAATAAAGTACGTTGTAACAAAACGATAATGACAGAAATTATAAGTATTATTAAGGAATATTTAATAGAGAAGCAAAATTGTAGGAATTATGCCAGCTGTTAAAATAATGATGGAAATTAATTAATATTGAGAAAACGAAATGAAAAAAAAAGTTTTAATTACTAAAATATGTCTAAAGGTAGATACTGAAATCGATTAATTATTGGAAAATTACAAGTATCCTATAATCATACCTCTTGTCTTGTGGGGTGTAAGGAGGGTGGAGGGACTAAATAAATACTTTTGTGATTCACTTTTTCATAACATCACGTTAATTAAGATCGCGTGTAAGCTCTCTACTTTGCGGTTCTCAAATTATATTAAAACCTACTTTGAAATAATCCATTTCTTGACTTGAGATTGTCAAGTTTTTGTGAACACTTTCTTTCGTGAGAACATTTTTTTAATCTTTATGAATATCAACGTGCGTAAAGTTTTTGTGTGAACAGAGGAAATTTTCTATACGTAAATTGAAATTTGATGTACTAAATTGTTAGAAATTATTTCAAAGAAATAACATGATTTAAAGTATTTTGAATTCAAGAAGTGCATTTTAATTAAATATTATCAAAAAATGCAATATCATAATATTGTCTGTGTTTATATGGAAGTGTAAGAATATATCATCAAGGCAAGATGTGTGAACTAATAAGATAAGAGTGAGAGATCGATCCTAACTATTCACAAGGTGAGAGATGGTAGGTATACCAGCCAGTAGACTTGTTTATATGACTGTGTTTATTTCAGCTTTTCAGAGTACCTATCTTCAGTCTTCTATCCTACATTACATAATAGTTAAGAATAACCAAACGATTATCACTAGAAAAGTATCAATGAAGACAACCGTAATGACGTCACATCCGCGGATTTTCATACACACACCTAACACTTCAAAGTATCCATATACCTAAATGCAAAACATAAGATGTAAAATCTTGGTACAGATAGGTGACTATTTTACAATACCTAGTAATACTAATATTATAATATACTTCTGATATTCTTCATGGCATCGCGAGCAGAGGCGGGTTGAGGCACTCGTTAAACTAATGAGCTAAAAACAAGGGTGTCACAAAAAACGCTACATGCAAAATTTGCACAAATAATTTAGAGGTATTATTCTATTGACTAACATATATCTTACGTTTTACGGAATGATTTTTTTTAATCATAATTAATGCCGATAAAACTGAATATGCCTTCATAATCGAAAGCATTCCGTTGTATTATAAAACATGTATCAAATTAAGCAAGCGAACAACTTCACGTTTCATAATTAATCAATTGGTCCAAGTTTAATGACATTAAATATTACGTCTTATGGATAAAAATGAGTAATATTTTTCATTTTAAGTGACGCTCTAAAACTAAATAGAATATTGCAAAGTATCGCAAAACGGTTGACTAGGAACAAATTTAGGTCATTTTATAATGTTGACAAATACAATTAATTAATACTTTTCACATGAATGAAAGGATGATAACCACAATGAATTATAATCTCTATAAATGCGTACAAGCTTTTGTGTAAATGGGAGAGTTATAGAGAATTTTGCCTGTTTGCTAACAACTATCAATAAAATCATTGGGTTAGTTCAGAATGCATACATAATCAATAAAATGGTTGAAGTAGGTGAGTTAGTAAGTATGTAACGGATTACATAATTCACCTATCGTAAGTTGAATAGAATAAAATAGAATTTAACGACAAAAGCTCACAGCAGACACGATACGTACGATATAACAACAATTACATAAAATTATAATGTATAATATAATGTAATCGTAACCAATCCTAAAAATACCAAACAAATTTGTATCATATAGTATGTGGATATTGTAGAATGAAATGTATGTAGGTATTACTCGTCAGTTCTGTTCTTTCAATAGATTGTTCTGCATTTAATTTAACGCATGGATTGTTTGATTTCCTGTTATTTATAATAATACTTTATTTGTTGTAATAATTAAATAATAATAATAATGTGCAATAGATCCGATGTCATGTAGAGTAATGTTCGTTGGATGTAATGAAGATACTCATATACCAAATCAATACAATGTAATATGTTTTATCTATAACGGTAATAATACGAAATGATGTGACAATTTTAAGTCAGGGATTTTTGACTATTCGAACTAATCAAAAATTGTTTTTATGGTCGGTTCAAAAAGGCTTGCAAAGATCAGAGCCCGTAGACAATTTGTACTTGGCGATCGCCTACAAACGAATTTTCGTCAATAACTGCAACAATAACGCATAATTATACGGTACGTGTAGGTAGATTGTCGAAAAGTTCGCCAGTAGACGATCGCTAAGTACAAATTGTCTACGGGCTCAGGTTATTTGCAGGCGATTGCGTTGAACAAAATACAAAAGACTTTTAATAAGAATGAAGATATTGTTAACATACATAATAGATAGTGTTCATATATTATATAGAATCACTTGGATGTGAGAAAAGCACAGATGTATTGGTAGACATTCGTAGTTGTAGATGTTAAATACACAAGGAATTTTATATAATTATGTGAATAATAATATTAATTAGAAATAATACATTAATGATCTTATCCCATGTAAATTGCAAATTCATACACGTAATAATCTAGGTTATTATATTTTAAATTAGATTATAGAAAAGTCAGCATCTTTCAGAATGCCCAAAGGAGTTGCGCTTCAAAAATGCCCGTGACTTTATTTATTTAAGAATAGGTAGTGACTATGTATAATAATCGATCAACTTTTAGAAAATTTATTAATATAAAGTTTCACAAAAACAAGCAATACAATTTTCATAATATGCAAAAGATTTGCTGTTTCAAAACCAAAAGAATGTGATTTTTTTTAAGCTGATCAACTTGTTCAATACTTAATGCGATTAAATAACATTCAAAGTTCAATCCGTCTTTCCAAACCCTTTGAAATCCATTGGTGAGAAAAAGCTAACTTAATTCTTACTTGTATATCTTTTGTCATAAAAGCTTCCGTAGCAATAATTGAATAACAATTACAAATGAAACTGTTTTTATTGTTAAATCTGAATTTCATCTCACTAGTTCATTCCCATCACATAAAAAATGTAACTTTTTTATTAAATAAACAAGTTTTAATTTCTAGAGAATTTTTATTTGAATGCCAAAAAAACAATATGTAATAATCGAAATGAGAAACAATTGGTTGTATTTTTAAAACAAGATTGATGATTTCTTAATTTTAATTGTTTTCATTTTCACATACATATCTTATGATCTTGAATACATTTTTTAAATAAATCAGTGATCCCAATGAAAGTAACCATAAAAATATCTAAACTTTATAAAACTTTTTCCCAATAAACTTGTTTTTGTGCATTCATTCAACTTCCATATGATATTCACATTATAACATTTTTTAAAATATGTTTATAATTTTGTTTTCAGCAGCCCTGAAACGCCGGAGTTCATAACAGTGCCGCGATATAAATAAACAGACATAAGACATAATATTTCGGAAATACAACAACTAAAATATACCCACAATACATGTTAATACTAATGCTCGCTAATATTATGTATAAAAGACTTAGTGAATAAATAATAGTAACAGATTTTATATAATATGTATATATGTACATAGGTTTATGTACTTGTGCTGTATTATATATATTACAATGTTTATATTTTTGGCCTCAGTTTCAGACTCCTCCATCTCACAACAAGTCCAGTGGCCTATTTTCTTGTCTCATTTAAATATAGAAATACACCCAGATGCCACCATGTTGTTATTATTATGTATTAATGTAGTATTAGTATCGCTCTGACCATCTGAATAACACCTAACATAAAAATGCTGAATCTGAACAGATTGTAATACTCGTAATGCTGAATATTGTCGCTGAAAAAAAAAACTGAGGTTCTTATCTATGAAATTCACTGTAACTAGTAAAGTAAGAGATGTGGATACTGGGCGAAATCAACTGAAAATCGCACCATGCAATAAACACGAGATTTTTTTCAAATGTATGTAGGTATTCAAAACAATTTACAAAAAAACCACAATACTAAATAATATTTGTTAGTAAAATCACAGTAATATTATATTTATCCATACTACAAAAGTAATTCCTAAAGTAGAGTAGTTAGCAACTTCTTAAAAAGATCAGCCAACAACAAGCACATAGGATTTCCTACAAACATCAGGCGCCCAGGCCTACTTATCACCATCGTGGAGGGCAAAAACCAATGGCAGAAATGGTAGATGCCGACCAAGAGAAACTTATATGGATTAAGTGAGAAAGGACATGAAATTGTGGTAGGTAGGTACATACGTAGATTAAAAAAAAACGAGAACATACGGAGCAATGGAGAAGTAAATCTAAACTTGTTGCAGACCAATTCATTGGAAGTGGAGTAATCAGGAAACTCATTGCATGTAATAAACGTACAAGTTGTCCTCCTTGTCCTAATAAAACAAGCCATTTAGAATGGGTGGCATACTTAATCATAGAAGTGAAGAGTTTTATTTTTTAATATCTTGTACGTGATGTTTTGCGAATACATACGAAAATTTACAGAAAAAAATAAGAGACCTATTTCTTACCTTTCCAGGGGCTTCGTGGAACTGCCGGGGGGATGAGGATACATATTGACAAAAAAACTATATCTATAATGCAATTAGTGTATTTACCAATCGAGGCATCACATAAAATAATAAATATATATCTCAAATTGTTAACACAAACAACTGCCTATTTGTGTTGTCTAATTTAATTACTGGAGACTTTCTGGAATGTGGGAACTATCACCGCTACGTCTCTTATGGAATTTATAGTTTTATTTATATCTCCTAAGTATTTATGGACTCTAAATTAGCTTCTTTTATTATTGATGTTAAACGCCATAAATACAAACGCCGTTTAATAATGTTGAAAAGGTACCTATTAGAAGAAAATTAATTTAAAATATCTAAATGACGTGTTAATGTTTTAATCTATGTACCTATAGATTAAGAGTATAAAACTAGTTTAAGGGTCATCCTATCTGTGATATTACGAATAAGTTGTTTTTATAACCTTTAAATGAATTTTAATGAATTCAAAGATGGGCTGGTCAAGTACAAGAAATATGTTCAATGGTAATTATGTTATATTTTGTAAAATTTTATTGTATGTTGCCCATTTTTTTAAATAAATAAATAAAAAAAAAAATGTGTGTGGGGCAGGATAGTATAAGTTTCTGTTAATTTAAGAGAGTTATGTAAAAGACACATTTATAAGTCATATTTTGACATATTTAATTGATAAGCGGACTATTATTTTTATTGCATGGAAAGCACAACTTGTACGCTTATAACATACAGCTAGTTTACCGGTTACACCAGCTGTGAAAATGCTATAATGGAATTTATAGATAAAATGAACGTGCACTATACAAACCTTCCTCTACTTTTTGAAAATAATGCTTTAAAAATAAAATGTATTTAAAAAATAATTTGACTAAAGGATGATGAGTTGCATTTTTTTTAAATGAAAACAAACTGGTTATTTAAAAATGCGACAATTTAAATTTCTAATAAAACCAACTTGAGACTAACGAAAAACACCGTAATTGGTGAAGGTCATTGAAAAAAAACGACGTCTACAAACGTTTACTTGTTGACAACATACCTACATACTAATAAAAATACTGAGCTAACCACTAGCGCCATCTCAACGACTATTTTGCAAGAATTAGTCGAAGTAGTTGCTGGAAAAAATATAGCAGGGGAAAATTAGCCTAGATTCAAACCATTTCGTAACTTGATAAAATCTCAATAGGAGGAACGGTTGTTGGAATGAACGGAGCATGGTACTACACAATCACATGGGAACGTCGTTCGCGAAAAATAATAATATGATAGTACCTACTATAGGTAAATGGAAAACAAAACGATGCAAATGTTGATTCGTATTCTGAATCATACATGCATAGAATAACATAGAATAATAGGAAGGTAACTTTATCCGTCACGCTTTGAAAATAATACGAACTATGTTTTAGCACTAAATTCTTTTGTATTCTACGCTGAAGCGAACAATCTTATCTCGGAAAGAACGCGATTTCAATTTTTTTTTATCATGGTATTTCTCGCATGTGGGGCATGATCATGATCATATTACAAGAGATAAAGTCTATTAGTCATATTTTTTGTATTATTGGACAACATTAAAGTGTCGTTTACGTGCCAAAGCACCTCAAGGATCTTGTACAATTCATAAATTCTAGGACATTACATCCACGTCATATTATAAATATAGATAAATATATGCATAGATAAATGAAAAATATTGGATACATAAAGGTTTTTAAAAATATATTATTAAAATAAATTTAAAAAAATTACAAAATAACTACAAATCAAAGAGAACAAATTGCAGTCAGGAAGGAAACTAACAATTATTTTTTTATCCAAATATGAATGTTCATGAAAATAAAATTATTTATTTATTCCAAAAAAAAAAATATGGTACATGCACTGGAAAACATATTAATCTTATATCCTTGAAACACAAAGGACACGGCATTATACAAACAATCAAAATAGAACACATAAGGAGTTGAATCTTTTTAGGCCTCGTTTCCTTTACAGGAATAATGTGAATGCCTTATACGCTATAACTACTATACATTCAAAGTTATTATCAATCTACTTGTTACTCGGTAACTTTAGTTATATTACAATTTATTCGTCAGCATGTTCAAATTAAAACAAAGGATAATAGTTTTAAATTTAAGTTGTCTTAGTTAAAAGAAACGGCGGCTTTGCGATAAACTTTTGCATTCGTTCGTAATGTATGATATGCACCATCATTGATGAATAAAAAATAGACATCCAGGAACCAATTGAACGGTATTTTTCTACTCTATTTTACCAATGTATAAACTGCAAGTTTCAATAAACGAGTATACAAAAAATGTGTTCACTCAAAAATCATCATTTAATAAAATTGGTAGAATCAATCATGTGTGATAAGATAAAGTTATACATTGTAAATGCATAGTTTTATTAATTGTGTGTGTGTGTGTGTATATAATAGGTTCAGGCAATTGAGATAGAAGCAATTCATATCAGATATCCTCTGAGGTTATAATGACATTCTTTTTATTAAATTTTAGATAATATTAATTACTGCCGATAATGTTCAGATCTATCATAGTATAATAAATTCTTTTTAATATACATACTTTATTCTAAATATTGCATTAGTAACATTTTTTAAATCCTTAATTTTCATTTATTTAAATTAAATGCAGTCAAAACTATATTATTGAAATAACGATTCGTCATGAATAGTTTTGTTATTTTTGCCATCAAAATAATATTATCACGCTTATTATTTTGCAATTAGTCAAACGAAGCTCCACAATATTATTGCATGTTGTAATCTTAAACATGTTTTTAAATAATGACGATATTTAAACAAATTACTAATTTGTAATGATGTTTATTGTTCCTTAAGTTAACAGGTCACCTTCGACATTCATTATACCTGATTGTCAATATGAAGTCATACATAAAATTTGTTATACATCAATACGGAAATGTTTTTCTTTTTTGTTTCACCTGATGACGAGTGAATTATGATGCAATACTTTAATTCTGCCCGAATAATTTTCTTCTATAATTAAACCATAGAAAATTAACAATCCGTCAGAATATTTTATTGTGATTCTACAGCTCATCTCGGTAGAAAGTTCAAAAGAATATTTTTTTAAACTTAATTAGTCATTTTCAGATGTCATTTTTTTGTTGAATAATACCAATATGTGTAGTGTTCAAAAAAAATAAAAATATGAAATGCATGGTAGGTCATAACATAATTTATTAAGTTAGTAATTGCATAACAATAAAATAAGTTTTTAAAATAAATATTTGATTGCATAATATAATAATCAAGCAGATGATGAAACACAAAATAATATACCAAAATATAAATACAAAAGATAATCATTATACTACAACTACATTGAATTCCATGGAAAGTTTCAGATAATAAAATTACACATGCCATAGAAAAATATATGAATAATCCTACAATATGAAAAATAATTTTATGTTTCTATAAACATAACAAATAATTTATTATTATTCACATATTAAAAAAAGCATGCATCCCACAAAAAAAAAAGAATTTTACTAGTCAAATAGGTATTTGTAGTTCGAGGTTTATTTTTATTGCTACAAAATAATATGATTAAATGATATTTACTTTTTGTAATATTTAGTGGAAAATAACTACTAATTAGTGATAATAAAATAATATTTTATATAAGTTAATAACAAATGTAAGAATTATTTATCACAGGTTTTTTGGTATAATTAACATAGTAGGATAAAACAAACTTTACAAACACATAAAATAGGATATTAATATCCCCAGTAGGTATATTAAACACATATTATATGTATGCAGGTATGTAGGAGATAAAATTTCTGATATAATATAAATATTTATATTTAGTGTTTAGAGCTATATCAACATGAAGTGTTTTTTTCCCATTTGTGATAATCAATACATGTTTTAATATGTAATAAATAAATAAAAATATATTCGAAATTGATAAATTTTCAAATCAAATAATACAGGTACCAATTATACAAAATTGTTCAAATTAATGACCTATGAAATAAAAAAATAAGACAAAATTCAAATTTAGTTTGTGTATCTATTAATTTCGACAATTATTTTAAAATATATATATATATATTTATTGTGATTTGAACCAAAGTCAAATTATGTATTTTGTATTGTACTTTATGACTTGTTATTATCCTTGATCTTCTGAATTAAAATATATGAATCTATGTATATAGATACCATGAATGACATGCAGGTTGGAATGAATATTGAATTAATAGTAAAATATTGTTTTGCTACATTTATTATATAGGATCGGAAAATTTATTTTATACTACGTAGAATTCGATTTGTCATGTATGTAATAAAATAATACAAAATAACCATTGATAATATTTGTCATGCAAAAAAGTATCAAATATTAGATGTAAATATGTATTTCATCAAATCGGTCTCTATGATGTTTCATTGCTACTTTTTAAACTGTTCTTTATGGTAACTCTTTAGGGAGATTCTGTATAAGTATCAGCTACAAAAATAACCATGTAATGTTTTATTTTAAACTGATCTACTTTCATGTGGTTAGTATGGTGTTATTGTTATGGGCTTGTCCATATGTTCATTTTGATCAATTTCTATACATAACACAACTTAAAGTATGTACCTACAGCTTTTCAACACAGTTCAAGTACTGAATTGTAAACAAATCTGAAATCACTCAAAGTTATGAAGGATTGTGTCATATAATAAAATTAATTAAATTATTTTATTATGTGAATTGTGTAATTCTAACTGTAAAAGTTTTTAATTGTAAATATTTTTTTCTTGATTTTACAAAATAACTGTAACAATTTAATAGAAACAAGTGGTGTAATTTTTGAAAAGATAAAAAATATGGCTCATAATAAATGTATTAAATAGTAATGGAAACAAATGTCAAATACATGGAAAGAAAAAATATATGAAATAATAATGATAAAAATATAAAGAATAATTAGTGGATAAACTAGAAAAGTCATGAAGAAAAGTAAATGTAAGCCATCAAAAATGAATTGAAAGTGTATAATAGGAAGTATCAAAAATACAATAAATAAATGGATATGAAAATAAAATAAAAAAATATTGATGAATAATAAATTCATTCACTGTGTCTGTGTTTAGGTAGTACAAGTCCATAATGACATTAAAACAAATGTTTTTTCTACTGTGTTGATTTTTTATCGAGAAAGATGTTTTTCATCTTTCAAGGACATTGTTAATATCCAGATTGACATTGTCAAAGCCAGTTATGAATATGATTATGAAAATATATTCGATACTTTAAATATTTTTGAATGATTTAACCATTTTGCCATAATAAATGAAACTTAATTAAAACTATAAGAAATCAAACCAGTCAGAAAACCTTGTGTAAGCTTGTGATTCTTTCAGAAATACGTACATATAATTTTGAACACTATTGTGTTTTAATAAGAGAGCAAATTACATATATAGCATCATATAGATGATAAACTTTGATGCCAACTTGTAAACAATTAAAATAATAATGATTCATAGAGATCGACTAACTCTTTTAACACTTTGTTTATGATCATGTAATTTGGGTACTGAAATAAATAATACATTTATTATAGGGACATACGCACACATACATACATATAATAAATTTCTATGACTAACCCGTTTGAGTATTGGTTAAATATAATGATGCAGTGGTCTTGATATAATAAAATGTGTAAAATCCAGTTGCAATATTTTTTAGCAATTAAATAAACTTATATAAATTTACTAAAAAAATCTAGTTTTAGACTATTTATTTACATGGTATTAGTGTAAAGAAGAATACATATTTTTAAATAAATATTTAAATGATATTATCTATGTGGGTGTAATCATAAGGTCAAATTTCATTAGAAAGTAAATGTGCCGCTATTTCATTGCGTACAGTGATTTTTATTTTATTTTATTTTATTTGGTATATTGCATATATTGTGTCTTACTGTCAAAGGATAAGAAGTAACACTGTCAAAATAAATAATGTAATACTGTTTTCATACGACTAGCTAATAAATGGTTGCCTTATTTCAACAGGCATCTACATAGGAAATATGGGATAGAGCCTTGTTTTTCTAAGACTACAGAATACAGTATAACAAATACGCAAGCAATGAAAGTATTAGATGTTGATACATTTTTTTTCATTAAATTTGACTATATATAATTGTTTCAGCTGTTATTTAGTTAAATTGTATACAAATGAATTACTATACATTTCGCTACATAAAAATTTGACCTTTATTTTTATTAATAAGGAATTACATATAGATATAACATCATTTCTACTTTTCTTGTTCCCATTAATAAATATAAACATGCTGAAAAACAAGCAAAAGACACACAGTAGTGTTGTCCAATATATTGCAAACTACATATAATTCGTATCTGAGGAATATATTTTTATGAACAAGCGTTGGATTTCTTTGGAATGTAAGATTTAATATATTTTTTAATAAACTTCACAAAAATATTATAAAATATTATAGAAATTTTCAGTTCAATCATACTTCGACAAATTGTGCTGTATTATAGGAAATAGTTAAAAATATATTATAAGAGATCTTAAGACTATATTGCACATACTGAAGTACGTCATAGAAAAAAATGTTAATTTTATAAACACTATGTCAGAAAAGCGTGTATTGTTCATTAAATATAACGTCTTTTATTGTATTAAATATATCTACTTGCTTGTTTTTTTATGATATATGTATCTACAAATAATATACTAATTCAATATATTCCTAATACATGTAAAATGATTATTATTATTATTCATATCAAGGCACAAACATTTCACTATTGTTAGTCGATGTTAGTATTAGTCATTTTAACTTTTTGTGAGTTTTTTAGTACCAAAAAACAGGCAACGTCCAATTGACACAAAAATCACAGCCATTGCGACAAACACAACAAACAAAGACGGATCACTCTTGTCAGATTTGCCAATGGACTCACCAGCCTCGTCCCCGCTGCTCGTGAACTTAACAAACTCCTGAAGATGATTTGGCAATTTTTGAACGTCCTTTTCTTCGTCTCCTTCCATAACCTTTATTTTGTGTTCAATTACCACAGGTTGTTTTTCAGTTGCAATTGAACTATCTTTTTTGTCTTTTTTAGACACTTCACATTCATCTTCTGTTTCTGGATCTTTGATTCCGAGTTTGTCCCACCGCATTTTTGCTTTATTTATAAACTCCTCTTCTATTTTATTACAACTCTTTTTCATATCATTGAATATATTATCAATTACTGAAGGTTCTTTGGAATTAAGCTCACTGTTGGAATTCGATGATGATATTTTAATCACTTTATGCTGTTTTCTTTCCTCTCTTTCAGCCACTTTATCCATATATTCATAATACATTTGATCACGAAACCTTTCAGCATTGCTAGGTAGTGAGATCATTGAGTGAGATCGTTCAGATTTAAGACTAGAATTTGAATCTTTCTTGATTTCTGACTGCAAAGTTGCAATGTCCCTCTGTCTTGATATATGATATTTTGGAACGGGAAGACTAACATATCCATTTTCGTCGTTATCTGGTAACATCGGAGCTTTAGGACCAGTTTTTCTCACATTCTGTTTACTTCTTTCTTCCAACTGACGGATATGTTCTTCAATTTCTCGTTCTTTTTGAACAATGTACTCTATTTGACGCTCGTGCAAGTCTTTAGGAAGGGAAGATCTTCTAGTACCATTTTCGTATGATGGCGATAATTTAGATGATTTATTTTTTTCAAGTCCAGAATTAAATATAGGATCGTCCAACATAAAAGGTTTCTTGAGTAATTTAACAAAATGAGATCTTTCATTTTCTGTTGAATTCAGATTGCCAGTAGAGTGATATGATTTATTTATAGACACAGATTTAAATGCACCATTTTTGGAATCATTTTTTATTTCTTTGGAAAATGAGTACTCTTTTTGGGTCGAATTTAATGGAATATCAATGGGAATAAAAGTATTTAAATTAGGTGAGAGTAATTTCTCATTTTTCTCAGACTGATTAGGTTTCTTAGCATTTGATTTAAAATTATGATTTGAAGTGTATGATTCTTTCACCTCTAAACTTTCTTTAGAGTTCACTTTCTTTGTTTGGATAGATTTTAAATTATCTTCTTCCATTTTTTTATTGAGAGATTCAAAGGTACGTAATGTCTCCATAAAGTCGAAAGTACTCTTAGATGGACTCTGGTTATCAGCATTACATTGTATAGTGGCGTCTGGATTGAGTTGAGGATCTCGGATGATTGCCAGCAGTCTATTAGTGGAGTTAGGAGTGGGGACTGTAGCATCTCCGCAACTCGTCTGCACCGGTGTTTTATCATCTTTATTATTAGATGCCGGTGATGATTTTATACTGTTTGCGTGCGTCTCATCGTAACCTCGTCGTTCAAAATATTTGCGATGCATGTCAATCAATTCACCGGCTTCGTCATTATTAGCCGTATTCTTAGTACGATCTAAATAATTCTTCTGCGATGGTGACAAACAAGCGAGCAAAGTAGGATCATTTTGAGAAGGTAGACCGACCCAATGAGGATCGTCTCTTAACACTTTAAATGATGATTGCCGTGGCGCGACAGGTGGTGGCGTTTTACTTTGATTTGAAATTAAAGGAACGTTATTATGTTTTTGCATCATCACAATTTTTTTAACAGAGCTTAAATCAGGTTGAGGATACATAGGCATATTTATCGGTGTGCTAGTTTCTTTCACTTCACTTAAAACATCACTGGTTAACAATTTTAAACTTTTTGACACTGCTGCAAGTTCTTCTAGTATAGTTCTGCCATAAGGTAAAGCAGCAACTTTATGAACACAAATTTCTCTGAGACTCTGAGGGCTGAACTGTGTAGATAATAGTTCTCGGGCTTCACAGACATTGACTTGTGGTTCACCTGTAACATTGTTCAACAGTTTATTATCACCCGTCAAATGAGAGTCATTGGAATCACTAGCACACATTTGTTTATTTAAATCAGGTGAACTTGTTATGTCATCATGCACAATGGCTGCAATGTCAGTGAGGGATGAACTCAGAGGGTTGTATTTGGCTGTACTCTGAGATGTACTACGGGATGAACACACACTGCTAGAGGAATCTTGTCGAGAATAACTGCTATCACTCATTTCTTCACTTGAAGATGTTATAGAAGAATCACGAATCGCACTTAATTCACTACTTTTCAAAGTCCTTTCCAAATTTAACATTTTATCACTTTCAACTTTTTCTAATGATAGTTTGGATTCTTTTAATATTTCTGTTACAATTGGGAGTTCATCAATAAATTCGTTGGCCATGATAATGACTTCGTTACAAGATGCAGGCACAGTCTCTGGTACCAATAAACTTTCTAAGCTTTCATTGAGATCTTCATTAGATGTCACCTTATGATGAATATTTGAAGTGTCATTAATTGTGTTCTTACTAATATCACAACTGTTGTGACATTCGTTTATTATAATATCACTGGCGTTTTTAGAATCGCCATCATCTGTAAGTAACATATTTAAGGGAGGAATACAGTCATCTGATCCACTTCTATTACGAAAATCGATGGTTGGAGTTTTAATTGTCACTCGTTCATCAATATTAGGCAAATCTGGTTCTTCGTTATCGATTTCACTAGTGCTGCTTGATGAATCATCTAAATACACAATATCAGCTCCACGTTGGACTTCTATATTTTCAATTTTCCAATCGCCGCAGCCTTCATTTATATCTGTTTCAATAATCTTAGCACCGACCAATAGACATTCTTGTTGTCTTTTAATTTCATTTTTGGCCGCAAAATAGTCTTTAGGTTTTGTAAAAACACACTTTGGCTCTTTAACTATTTTGTCATTTATAAAAACATCATCATCAATGTCATCATAACGATGTTGTAATTCATTATTTTTTTTAACATTATTTGATTTAAGTTTTGTTTCACTAGAATCACTACTGCCTTCTTCATCGATAACATCAAGCACTCGCGGATTGATAATCTGTGGTAAAAAATGTTCCTCCAAAGCAGCCCTTTTTCTGGCTCTTTTAATTTTTAAATTAATTTCACTATCGTCTCTACTAGTCGATGTACTAGGTTCAGACATTACCGGCGACGACCGCTGAGTATTTAAGTTGCCTTTCAAGTTAGTCAGAGATTGCAAATAATTTTTCAAATCAATATTATCGTGTGAAGTAAGCGACGACGCCTCTTCAGTTTCTAATGCAACTTGTGGAATTGCTTCAATACTGATTTGACCTTTAATTTTTTGTGTTCTCCTACATTCTTGCGGTAAATCATCCACTACCTCCCACTCCACGTCTGATTCGGCTTCTGATATAATTGCACTCGATTCCGCCAACTTTTCGTCGTCTGATTTTAGATCGCTTTCACAAATTTCTACAATATTTAATTCGGCGTCATCGTTATCGAGGCTTTTACTTTTTCGATTATTTGTCAGTTTTTTTGTCGTGTTCTTATTTTTCGATAGAACGGGAGAATCGACTCTATAATCAGAGTTTTTAATTTTAATATCAGCCACATTTTCAAAACTCGATATATTTTCTAACAAAATATTTGATAAAATATCATTTTGCATTGGTTTATCAACTTGTACTTCCTTTTCGGCAATATTTTGCTTTGAACACTCGCCCACATCAACATTACAACAAAAACTATTGTTTACATTATCACCCGTCGTATTTTCAACAACAGCGATGTTTTGGTTATAAACTACAGCTGACAGATCATCATGTTTGATTTTCTCATTGCATTCTTTGTCTTCCTCGGGAACATTATCATTCTCCTCTGCACTCGCATTTCTTGCTGTATCTTTTGATTTATTCCTTCTCCTGTGCCCCCTGTGCCTTCTATTTTTCTTACCCTTCCCACCCTCCGACATGACAATATGATTTTAATAACCACGTTTTGTTTCAGATAACAATATTGCACAGTATTTTACTTCAAAACCACACGCGCTATGTTTCGATTGTCACTATATGCACACATTCGGATTCAAAACACTGATACAATTGGATGATAATAATGGAGAGGGGAGAGCACTCGGAATGTTTCATGTCACTGCATATTATTATGATGTTATATTATTATATTAAACTAATTGAAGCACTTCATTGTTATTTGATGTCAGGATCACTGTAATGAGAGGTCTAGTTTACGTTTTTGACAGTTATCAGCTGACGTTATGTAGCCACGTGGTATGTGGCAAATCAAAACAACACGATAAGGTGACCGAGTTAGTGAAGTGTGATACATATATGAATAAAAATATTGTTATACGGACTGGATTAAAATTTCAAACAAAAACACTACACACAGAGACACACTATGGGCAAAAAAATTAATGATGTCACAATACAATTGATATCGAATGATTTATTTCTTGTATTTATTTTATTATTATTGTGAATGGTGATGATAACTTTGCGTTATTTTCCGGCGTCGGCAATCTTTAGACGTCGTGTCCTCCGTTCAACTGAACGCCGGCTATTTTTACAGACGGCATATACCTAGGTATTACTGCGAACTATCCACTACACTACTGCGGGGTATATGGCATACAAACCTACTATGTAACTCACCGCGTGTATAATACACACATACATACTAAGTACGTACATATAAACATTACAATTGTATCTACTGCCTATATACAGCGTGATATTATAAATATGACCAATATTATTGTATACATCGTCTTATAAGTATCAAAATAATATGCTAAGGCCGATCATTATTATTATATATCTATTCATGAATGATTAGATCGTGCAATGTCTTAAGCACTTAAAAGTTAATAATATAATATACGTAGATATATAATCGTCTACAACTTTGTTTAAAAAAAACAGATGATGTTCCACAATGGCTTCAGAAAAAACAAACAATTATTTTAAAAAAATACAAGATTTCCAAAGAAGAAACTATTTTGTTGCATGTAATTGGTGTGCTGGTTATTCCACTTGTGAGATACCATGATGTTGTAGTAGTAGTAGTTGTAAAAATAATTAGAAAATAACCCAAAATAATATTAATATTAATGCAAAACTTTTAATATGTACAGTATTTAATTTAATATACCTACTACTATAACATCACGACAAATCCCACAGGTAAGGTAAGCAACAGTCTGGCTGAAAGTAATAAACTTGCAGATTGTTATCTTCTTGTCTATAAAAAAAATATTCAGGATGGGTAGCATTCTTCATCGCTGAATTTTAAATGTCAATTGTCTTAAACGTGAGGTTTTACGAACACGTTCGAAAATTGCAGAATTTACATTTTCATTTGTCACTTATTGTTTGGAACATGGAACGAATTTACGTACATTAACATCTAAAGTTTTTAAATCAAGAAAAAAACGTGTAGATTTTTTTTTATTGTATTATCGTACGTAAGTTTCATCGAAGTTTCGGAAAACGAAAAAGAAGTTCGATGATTTTGTTACCACATCTAAAGTTTTTAAATCAAGAAAAAAACGTGTAGATTTTTTTTTATTGTATTATCGTACGTAAGTTTCATCGAAGTTTCGGAAAACGAAAAAGAAGTTCGATGATTTTGTTACCACGTCTATTATTTTAATCAATATTGATAAATAAAATTATCCATCAACTATAATTGTTATCCAGATAACTTTAATTAGTTTATTTATCTTTTATCATTTAATTTTTATCTTGATACAGAAGTCTGTAATCAGACTCTTGGATATAAATTAATGAATTATCAATAACGTCAACAATAATAGGTAAAATATATTAGATAAAAGTCAAGTTCAAATAATATCACACGAACAAATTTAAGAACTCTTATTTTCTTCTTTTATTATTTTATTATTTTAGAAAGAATAAAGAAAAAATAATTTACATAATGTTACTTACATTTGCAATGAAAGGAATTGTTTGTTTGTTCGTAACCGATGATCGGAGCCGGCTATTAAAGAATATTATACGCCAATAAATGGATACTCATACATGTACATATATTGATTACGCTGTTCCTTCATCAATCATTCACTCCATATGATCCATTCGAGACTTTCTATAAGAAGTATTTGTATTAACGTGACATATATTATACAAGTATATTTTTATGGTAATGAAGATACATACATATTTTATCTAAGAATGTAAATTCGTTGGTGAAAATTATTGAGTAATTTTAACTTATTGCCGTGGATTATCTGGTAAGGAATACGGCTTCCACTTTAGTATATAAATATGCTATAATAGGCAGGTATTCATAAAACTTCGACGTTGCATCTTCAATTCAGCAATCATGTATGTCACACATCCTGAATGTCTTATTTTATATTGGCACACAATAAATGAACTGAGAGAGAAAAGAGGTACGATAAAAATTATTATTATTATTTTCACATCACCCTGCTTGCGGCTTTAAAAGTTTATATAAATAAACCTGGCTACTTATTATATATGACGAACATACCACGAAGGGGTATTACAATTTTCCTGAGCAGGTACCTAGCCCTGAAACATCTAAGGCTTCTAAATAACTAACCACCTACTGAAACGCATCGTATACTCGTGTGTTTAGCCTAATTTTACATATAAGTATCTTGTAATTTCAGTCACGGACAATTGGACGTACTTTTACATATTTTACACGTGTCGACAATATTATTTGAGAAGTTTATGAATACCTATTTTATTTGTATATGTAAAATGATGTTTAAAATATATCAGGGCGTATATCAAAAAAGGCGTAAACAGCAGACTCAGTCAATAAATAAAAAATCTAAATAGCAAGCCTTCGTATGAAATATAAGGGTTTTATAAGTACCTAAACTCTAGGCGAAGAAAAGGTCTCGCAATCTTTTCTGCTAGTTTTCGAGTGTCCTGTAAAGTGTAAAAGGCAGGTGTTCGTACAACATCACAAATAAGACATTTAACATCTTCAACTTGGCGTCTAGATTTGCCATACACCTTGAATATATTCTTTTCATATTGACACATAGATAACGACCTGCATATTTATTGATTGTTATTAGTCCGCTGGCTACCCTGCTTGTGAAAGAAGTAGGTATGATAAATCTAGATAGAAAGATGACAAAAAAATTATAATATATAGAGTCAGAAGAATCAATTATAGTGATAGTTCAAATTATAGTGATAGTTCATATTTTGGAAAACAAAATATGTATAAGTTCTATAAATTATCCATTGCTAAGATACCTACATTTATAATATTATGATTCATAGCTTTACAGATAAATCAGACGTATTGAAGAAGAAATGAACCAAGAAAAAGACAGAAATATCTCCTGTCGTGAATATTTCAGCTGTGATCGATATAGTAAGCTTACAGCGAACAATGAATCATTCATTTCTCCTGGACAGAAAGAATGGCGCACCTCCGTGTAGCCATAACCAGATCATTCATCTTTTTCAAAAACAAAGAACAGATACATGCACACGTTACCCCACCTTACACTAAGCTCTGTCTAGAAACAAAACCATTAATACAAATCACCCATTATACCTAAATCCACAACATGAATCTAAAGAGATGGAAACTTGTTTGAAATATTCATCGAATTTATATTTGATATAAAATTATTTCTCACAATATATAAACATTGCATAATTTACCGAAAAATTAGATAGCCTGATGGTATTATCGGACTTTCTATCGTGAATATCGGATTCAATTCTTTCCACTGCTAACTTACTCTATTTTATGACAAGCATATTGCTTATTGTGAGTGTATTTGGGATGTATTTATTTATTTTATTCTTCACTGTACATTGGTTACAATATAACAAAATAAAACAGTGTCATAAAATAACAGTTATACAATTCAATTAACAGAGGGCTAGTTTATCGCTATAATGCGATGTCTTCCAACTAACCCGGAGGTATTCCAAATTCCGATTCATCAACACAGTCAGCTGATAGCTCTCATATTATGTGACCAATAAATTTATACCCTCCCTCCAAGTCTCAAGTAAATTAGGCAGAAAGAACGGAACGCCATATTGTTCCATTCTTACATACTTCTTTAGCTCTCTCCACAATCATGCAATTTCTCATAAATGCACGCAGATTTCTTTTACTCAGCACGCGGCCGTTCTTGAGAATGTGATTGAAAAACAAAGTCTTAATCTTTACTTAATGCCTTAAAAGTCATGGGTATTTTAAGATATACGTATGAGGTTTAATTTAATATCCTATAATTATAACTGAATAGTGTAAATCGTTTACAGTTATCACACATTAAGGGTTGCACCCTCCCTCACCCATGAATGTTACAGGAATGTCAGTTCTTCTGTATGTTTACACTAATCATCGATAAGTCATTTGAATCTCTATAAGCCATCGTTATCAGCTATCCCCTTTCTGTGGAAAGAAATAGTCATCGCGGCTTGTATCAGCTGTCAAAATATATATCATCATCATCATTGGACTTGATCTTCCAATAAACAGTATGAGCAATATAGTATCTCCCACAAACCTAGATATATCCCATATGTACTTCCTATAAATATAATTGATTTACCGACTGTCACAAATAAAAATAAAGGAAGATTCATATAACAGATTTATTTTTATTTTATAAGACTGTGTAACAATAATACTATCAATATGGCGATGACAGTTTTATGCGATGACAATTATGAAAACTTTTGTAGAAAAACATAATAGTGCAAAATTATCCATGTGAAATAACACAGTCACCTTATTCAACAAACGTAAAACTTTAAACAGTAAAAACAAAACGAAGAACTAATGTAAAAAAACAATTATATTAAGAAAACAGTGATCCCAACATCGAAATATTTTTACAAGTATTAAAATATACATGTTCAAACAGTCCACAAAGTCTCCAATCATCTTATTAGAGTGAAACATTAAATATATGCATAGTTATAAGACTATCGTAGTAAGTACATTGTATTTGGTTTGTAATTACTTAAACGGCGATGGCCGACGGCGCCCTCCATGTCATGGAGGTGACTCATATGAGACGTCCTCGCAACGGCACGTCGAGGGGAGAACTACAAAAACAGTACCTATGTACTGGCAATAAACCACACCAGTACCTACTATACTAATACTACCTAATAATAAATGTAGTGGTGTAAATAAGAATGTTTGTAGTTTTGTGAACAAGTCCTTAATGGGACTTACGGGAATACATTACTTACCATACAACTAGATGTATGTACGTGTATAATAATATGTAAGCACAGGATGGCATTAGAAGATATTAAATAATAAAAGGTAAGACGATCTTTCATTTGGTACGAGTATAGAAAAGATCCCTAATGACGGTCATCATGCAATTGCTTAAAATGAGGAAATACAATGGGCATTACAGCAAAAACTTTAATTTCAGTAGCTTTGTACAATTTTCTCACAAGTCAAGATTGATTGGCAAACAAGTTATTAAGGTATGTAGGTAAACAAGTTATTTTGTAAAGAAAATTCGACTAATATAAGGAATATGAATGGGCGGTAGCCAATTAGTAGAAGAGTCTTAGGCTTACGAGATACAGGTCCTTCGTAACAATATCACTGTCAACCTATCTCATATTTTATTCATGATGTAAACTGTTTCTCAGATTGAAGGTATTTTAGAGTGTTTGAAGTAAATTTGGGATCACCACTTACCCAGATTCAATTTTTATGAAAGTATAAAAAATTTAATCTAATCTATCAAACATTTGAGCATATGTGTCATCCTACCTATACCATTACAGCATAACCCGTAAGTGGGGGTAGCCAGGGGATTAACTGCATGTAATGAACTTACAGGTGTCTCTTTGATGCCATAAAAAAGGACTTTCAGGTTCAGTGGCAAACACAACCGCTGAATTGAAGATACACCTATAATAATTCAAATTATGACTGTTTTATGCTACTGTAAATATATTTAAACTAATTTTTACTTACTTTTTAATTCTTACATTCTATTATGATATCAAATACTGTATTTCATAAATACACAAACTCTTATTCCATCCCTGAATCCAGAGTAACAATCTAACTTTCTCAGTTATACTGATTAGTTCAACTACCAGACTCTTTATTAAGTATATTATATCTCTCTTTATACCAAGGCAAGGTGCCGAATGTATTATATCAGACCAAGTATGTAATGTAAACATGTAAGTATGTAACTATGTAACTCCTTTCCTATGTACACAAACTTGTAGTATTTTACTTATCATTAGTTTGTTTTTTTGTTATCATAATATAGAATGGTGTTACAATACAAACTGCAGACACTCGATATCATAGAAGAAAAGTAAGATTTGACTTGATAGGTGCATATAACGAGGTGAATATAATAATAATAATAAGAACACTTTATTGATCAGAAAAAAAAATCATGAGCAATTGGCGAGCTTATTGCCTGGAGGCAATATCTTCCAGCTAACCAAAATATAATTAGTTCTAGAATATAGTTAGTTCAATAAACTTATCAACAAATTATTAATGTACTTTAAGTTTATAATTTTTCTAAATTAAACCTAGTTCCATTTTCTAGTAAATATACTTAATAAATTTATCGAGAACAAACAATACATATTTTTTTTAGTTTTGGGTTATAATCATAATAATAAACTTTATTGAAAAAAATATTTAGAAAAAAAAATAGGACTTCAACATGGTACCTATATAAAAACAATTTTGCACAATGGGCGAGTTAATCGCAGAGACGCGATATCTTCCAACTAACACAAACCTAGATACATTTATTATTAACCTAAATACGGCTTCAAACAATAAGTAATTTACGAATACATTGAAGATGGAGTAGATTGGCAGTAGCAGGATTTGGACCCGATATTTTTCTATCTTTCTTCCTCTTGTGTGAGATGCCGTGATGGTATAGATAGATCTTACGATTGAAAGTGTAGGACTTCACCATCACGCTACTGATCAACTTAGAATAATCTTCAGTATGTTGTTATTTTATTCAATGTGTAAATTATTTCTTCTTAGAATTATTGCTCGTTTAAATCTTAGTATGGTGGTATAATTATCAAAGGGACTGCCGAAATATTTTATAAAGTACTCAGTTTATTAACAGTTAACAGAGAAATAACTTTCATTGTGCCGGTATTCATTAGTCAACTATGAAAAGAATCTTTTTTATGCAAAGCGCACGATAAAACACACACGTTCTTACGGTGAACTCGCTTTCTATAATATATTGGTTAAATTTATTAATATTAAAATGATTAAGTTAAAACACTGTAGCATTCACAGCATAAATTTTGTTTTGGCAGAGGCCTTACGGACTTAGTCCAAAGGGACTAAAAAACTGAAGATGGACTATGTTCAAAAGGCCTCTGCCAAAATAAAATTTATGCAGTGAAAGTTACAGTGTTTTCATAAGGTTACCACCGAAAAAATTGAATACATACCTACCTATGGTTAAATTTAATGTAATCTTTTTTAGCTATATGTGTGTTTAAGTTTCAGCCAATAGGAAGCTACTTTCTATTATACACAACAATAACCACCAGGACGATTTTGACTTTCATGATTTTTATAACAGTTGTTCCGCTGGCTACCATACTTGGGGGAGATACCGTGACGGTCTGAATGAATGAGGATGTTTTAAGTATTATTTGTAATTTGTAGATCAAAATCAACAAACAAACATTAAACAAACCCCAAAAGAAAAGTAATATTTCTACAAATCAAAAAGTAATTTACAAGTACGTACTCGTATTTATTTATATGTGAAATAACGTAATCAGAGCTCATTCACTCGTAAGGTGTTGATGTCCACTAAATAATAATAATTTCCTTCAACCTTATTACATACACATAGGTTATTTTACTTTTTGACTACTTTCGATATTACCAACGACATTAATACGAAACGCATAGCTACTTCTAATACAAATTCCGAAATGACCAAAAGACGAAATTAATTTGTTAAAAATCTTTTACAAATAACTCCCTTTCACTTTTAACCAATTGTATACATTTTTAAATCTGCCTTCAATTTATTCTATTTAATTGTTCACTGTACATTGATTACAATATTTCAAATCAATACAAAGTATGTACGTACCATAAAAATATCAGTTAAATATACAATTCTATTTGGTCAATCAGTGATAAAAACATTACATATACCTACCTTTATCGTTTCAATACATATTTAAATGTCTTCTTTTTTACATTACAACACTCCCCTATCTACTTCATGGAATTACAGCATAGAAACAAAGCCCCCTCCATTTATAACGCCTCTACGCAAATCGTGTCAACTCTTCTTAATACGAGACTCTAAACGCTCATCATTTTTTTTTTGTAATATTCGTTCATTGATAATTCTAGCCAATGATCGCATAATCTACTCTTATAAAACAATATCCTCCTTCTAACATCATAAAACTTAATAATAATAGAGATATTAATCATAGGTATAACTAGCATTAGGCGTGTGTACATATACTGTGAATATATACTATAATTACCTGTGAAAATATCCTATGTATATGTATACTAGTAGATATACAAATAACATATAGGGTCATTGCACCAGTGTTTGACACTGAACCAGTGTTTGACATTCTGTCTTTAACTGACTCCAGATAGTCATACATGCACACATTTTTAGTGCTAGTATGCTTTTTGTCATCCATGTTCATTTTAGTATCCCATGTGATGTCATTAGTGGTGGCTGTTATTACGCATGCTGCTGCAAAAAAAATATTCTAACACAAGGCATGTTTTTTCTAATTTCTTATAAATCCAGATAAGGACAAGGGTATTATAATCTACATACATCTTTTTCAAGATGTTATTTTTTTGGTTGATTAGTATTTATCATAGTCATTATTGTTTTGAATAATGTGTTGATTGCCATATTTCTTGAATTTAGTAATTTTGAGTGCTTTATTAGCAGTGTCAATCACTGGAGTCGTATTTAATACTAATTCCCCAGTCTTTGACAAAGTGTCAATTACTGGGGTTTAGAAGAAATCCAGTGTTTGCCACTACTACCAAATATTTTTATTTATTTATTTTTTTCTATTAACATCATCAGTGAGGGAAGGCATTTGAAACTCAAGTTATGAATTTAAACATTTTGTGATAAATAGTGGTAAATTTATATGTGTTTGTGACACATGGCTCCAAACAAAAAACCCAAATTCCTTTGGGATAAAGAGAATATGAAGAGTGTAGTAGATACTGTCAAAAACGGCATGTCTCCAATGCAAGCATCCAGGAGATACGAAGTATTCAGAAGCACATTAATTTATATTTGACTTTTGTCTTTTCAAATGAGATTTGACCATAAAGTCAGCAATTTTTTTTTTAAAGTGTAGTTAGGTACCTATATACTTTTCAATAATATTATAAAGTACCTAAATATGTTTGTTTTTATTTCTAATAAACATTTTAAACAGTCTCAGTTTATTTATTTACTTTACTACTATGAAATATTATTTTTTCTGTGTCAAACACTGGAGTTTTATGTGTCAATAACTGGTGAAATTGTGAGAAACACTAGATATCACCAACTCAATTAATTAAAAAAATATTAAAAATGTGTTGTGATTAGGGAATCCAATCCCGCATCAAAATCGCGATCCCGCAAGACTGCGGGATTGAGGTCGTCAGTCCCGCGGATCCCGCGGGATTTGCGGGATTGAGATTTTTTTAATAAAAAAAACTGTTTCAAGTATACATTTAGTTATTTAAAAAAATATATCAAATAAAGACGAGTAAATTTGATTTTTTTTTTATTATTATGCAGTTTTTTTACTCATATTACTATTAACAAGTGAAAATAATGATGTTTTAGAGGTATAAATAATCAGCTTCTTATAAGGAACACTATAATACAACTTTTCACCTAATAGATTTGTAATTTGTATTGACAATTTAACATATTTATTAGTTTCGACTTTTAGAGGCATAAAAAATAGCTTTTTTTCTGATAATACTATCGTAGAAAATGATAAGTCCCTAACGTTTCATCTTTTAGATTTGATCTTATCTTGTTGCATAAATAGCCAGCGGCGGAAAAAGCACGTTCAGCTTCTACGCTATTAGGTGGAGTTGACTTCATGTTACTTGGCTATCCATTCTGTACGGAGACTGTGCTTTAATTCATCTTCTAGTACAGGCGAAGGCTCATCATTTAATAGATTCGATAAAGGCGTGACTTCTTCATCGCCATCGTCATCCACTTGTTGGTTTCGAGTTTCAGGTTGTACCTGCGTGTCTGACAACAGTCTCTCAATTAAACACTTCATTTTAGTTCGAAGTGTAACTTTGCTTGGATGAAAGAATGGAACGTCCACCACATTTGTAGATCTTGAATCTTTTTCTAGATATTTGTTAGGATTTTCTAAGCACAGAAACACGACAGTCATTGATGTGTGGCGTTATTTTATCCGGCGAGATAGCGACACTCCAAATTCCTGGCTTAACCTGGTATTTTGTCGATCCAGTTTGCTTATCATGAAACGCAATGTGGTTTCTGCAGAAACTAATTTTGCGTCCTCGCGGCATATTATATTTACAGCAAGCTTTACTGGCTTTAAAGCTCGTTCAATATTACTCAATATTACTCGATGTTATAAATTCTTCATCAGTGAATGAAAATGAAGATGATGGCAGATCAATAAGTGCTTTAAGTATGTACTCTTTGACTTGGTTGAACCTCGATAACATTGTTGCGAGACTGTTCCAGCGCGTTCGGCAATCTAGGATCAGCTGTAATTCTTTGCAGAATTCTGCTTTAATATATATATTTGCAGAAGATCATTAATTATTGTTACTGGAAATTTCGAACTAAAAAGCTTGACAATTTTCCTGACTTTTTGAATCAGTAAAAACAAAAAATGGAATAAGTTATAATGATTTTCATTGAAATATCTATTGGTCTGACAATACTTATCTACCTGTATTGTGGTAGCAACTCTCCTTCTTGAATGTCTTCCTCAACCGAAAAGTCACCTTGCTCGTCATCATTTTCATTATCACTCCCACCATCCGGTCTATTTTCGAGTACTTCAACTTGACTTTATTTCTTCTTCTTGTCTCTGATTACATAGAACTTCAAGAACAGCGAGTTGCAACCCATGTGCAAAGCATAATTGGTGGTGAACTGATAATAATCTCCCGACTTTACACATGACTGCTGCATTATCGGTTGCTGCTGTGATCACATCTAGATTTAGGAAACTCCAATTATTTTCCATACAAATTCTATAGAAAAGTCACGAGATCCGAGGCAAAGTAGTTAATATACCTATCATTGAGGCTGTGCTGGGTTTAATAAATAATCAGAACGTTGTCTGAGCCCATTCTTAAATATTTTTTTCAGTCCCGCAAGCGTGCGGGATCCCGCATCAGTAATCCCGCATTTCTGATCCCGCAAAAAAGGTGCGGGATCCCGCATTTACGGGATCCCGCTTTTGCGGGATTGGATTCCCTAGTTGTGATACATTTGATAAATATACTATACTATTATACTATACTATACCCTCACGCCGTATCCCAAGTGGGGTAGGCAGAGAGAACGGAACGCCACACAGATCTATCTTTACACACTTCCTTCGCTTCCTCCACATTCATACAGTTTCTCATACACGCACGTCGATTCCTCTTACTCAACACGCGGCCGTCCTTAAGAATTTGATCCACGTGATCAAGCCACGTGGTTCTCGGACGTCCGCGCTTCCTCACACCTTTTCTTTCAGATAAGTATATCCTCTTTGTCATTCTTACCTCGGTAATTTGATAAATATAGGTAGGTTATCACATTTATAGGATAACCAGCTACTTAAATTCAAGAAAAAGTAACCATTTTCTAAAAAAACATAGGAAATATGAAGCGAAATTGTGACAAATTTCTTATTGTGTACAAACACTGGTGCAATGACCTAATTAGTGTAGCCCTACATGGACAAGTTATGATTGTTAATCAATGGTTAATATAAATAATCAAAGAGTGATCGTTGAAATATAGGAAAGGGAATCCATTTAGGGTAATGAGGATGCTAATGCTATAGGTACCATAGATTAAAGAATGAATTCATATAATATACCTAATTAAGTATATTATAATATACCGCATTTGTATTCCTGCCATAGCACATAGTAAAGCTTCATAAAATTGATATTTACATTTTTTCCAAGTCAACAAGTAGGTAATTGATATTGTAACAAAGCCAGCCGCATGAAATACCTACTCCACAAAGTTCATTCATCTTTGTTCAATAAAACCATACAAAATAGAGTAAATATATTTTAATTGTTTTATTTTGACACAACTTCTAATCATGCTGTATAGGAATTTAATTAATAAACAAAGCAATAATAAACATAGGTACATACATGTATGTATAATGTTTTTACACAATAGACGCGCCTAATTCAATTTCGCGGTCAAATTGAAACAGGGGCGTGCCCTATCCCGTCATCTTCCTCTATCCAACACAGTACCATAGACCTGATGGCAGGAAGGAAGGAGAAAGGAACAAAGTGGACATAATCATTAATTTTCGAACGCTATTACTCATTTGACACGCGATTACATAACAAAATTTAAGGATTGCTTTATTCAACATAAATGTACATCTGTGTTGAATTTTATACTTTAATACCTTGTATTCCTAAGTATACATTCCCGTGATATGAACATTGAAGAAATTATAAAACGTGCTTTCATTGTAGATAAGTATATCGTTTACTAAACCAACAAAGATATTATGTTGCCATCATGAAAAATTTAACATAACCTATTAGTGTTTGAACACAGAAACGTTCAAAATATTGTAATGGCTTTATTATTCACTAACATTAGACATTTACTATGTCACTAACAAAAGGGTAAAAAGCAGCTTTTTATAATCATGGAGTTGAAATAATAAATTCCTCGTCTCCAATTAAATTAATATATTCATTGAAGTTCATCATCCATCGTACATTCTTGTGTATTTTAAAATAAAATTAAAACTAAAGTAGACAATAAACCTTACCTATTGTTAAACACATGGCAAAAATAATACGTCTCAGCCTTGAATAAGAAAGCGTGGAAAATTACAACAATGTTTTGGAAGTCAAATATAAGAGCCCACTCATAGAGATTCAGGCATTTTTTTAAGTTCCTTCAATAATTTAATATAATAATTTACTTTGTAATTGAAATTAATGAAATTTCTGTAAAATATTAAGCTACAGTACCTAGTTCGGAAAATAAGAAGTTCAAATATTAAAAAATAAAATATATAGGTACGTCCTACGCACATACGAATATGAGATATAAGAATAAAATGTTATGTTGATGCATGCGATGCACTCCATCACATAATATATGGATACATTGCGCATACCAGAGATATCAAATAACTTTGAAGTAGGTGTAACAACACCAGCTGATAAGATGACAGCGTTGATAATAATTTATTACAAACAGTTATCAAATTTCCATTCCATTGTTATTCTGTGGTCACTTAATCTTGTAATAAAATTATTCTAAACTTACCTTTTCTTTACAGATAAATCGTTTGCGATTGATTAACGGAAGTAGGTACTTTCGGAAATGTACATATTTTAATTTATTAATGTTGGCTGGAAGAGATTGCTTCAATAACAATCTCGCTTTTTGGCATTTCACTTATTTTTCATGAGTAATGTTTATGCTTTTTACGTATGGCCAATAAAGATTTTTTTATTTGTGAACTTTATTTGTAACATTATAAGAAGACTAAGAGCATGTATGCACATAACAAACATACCACTGGTATGCTTATTGCCTGGAGGTAAATTTAAGACAATTAAACACTTATTTTTTATATATATTGCACGTCATATTTGACGAATCTCCTCCGTCATACATGTGAAACCTAACGAAACGAAACCTAATTCGAATAACCTCCGTCATACATTCGAAAAGTTACATAAAAATTTGGATGACACATTCTCTCTGAAAAGAATAGATCTCCTACTCTTTTCAATAAAATTTACAGTATTTTGTAAAAGGCAGGTGTTCAAATATTAAACATCTTAAATTGATGAGGTATGCCACGCAACCTGAATGTCTTACTAAGCACAATAGTCTAATTGTAGTAATTTCGAAATCAATAATATCAAATTACATTTTTTTTGGAATAGGCATGTAGTCTTAGTGGGTCTACATAAATATTATGTAGCATACATACTCTACATTGTATGCATGTTCGTATTGTAAGATCTAAGCTAATCAATTGTCGAGTGTATTGTATGAACAAAATAATAAGATGCGTGACAACGTTTAGAACTGATATATTAATGTTGTGAAGGAAACCAAGCATTTTAGTTCTGTGTACGCTTTCAAGTTTGCATTTACAAGAAATACTTAGGTGACCGAAAGTCTGGTTATAGAGTTTTAGATTTCCAATCAAGAGATCCCGTGTTCGATTCCTCCCACGCCGACAAACTCCGCCTTTTCTACACAAGTATACCTATAGGTTACCGTGAAAGTGTTTGAAATTTGTTTGGGTTTATTTTACACCCAGATTCATATAAAACAATATACCCACTTTGTCATTATATATAATGAGTTACAATCCATTGGATTGGTCTGCAACGAGTTTTGACTTATTTCTCCACTCCTCCCTATTCTCAGCTAGTCTCTTCAACTCCATATATGAGCCACAGCTCATGTCCCTCTTCAGTTGGTCCATATAGGCGTCTCTCGGTCGACCTCTGCCATTTGTGCCTTCGGTCCTGCCCTCTGCGATTGCGATGAGCAGTCCTGGGTGCCTGATGTTGTGGCCAATCCAATTAGCTCGTTGTTGGCAGATTCTTTTGAGGAGTTGCCTTTTTTCGCCAACCCTGGTTAACACTTCTTCGTTTTCGACGTGTTCCGACCAATGAATCTTCAGCATGCGTCTATAGCACCACATTTCAAATGCCGCTAACCGTCCGCTTTCCCTCTTGCTGATGGTCCACGTCTCGCACCCATATAACAAAATGCTCCACACAAAGGCTTTAGTGAGATTCTTCCTCACGCTTAGGGGATTCTAATATTTTGGATTTTTTGTTAAAGGCAATTCGTGCCTGGTTTATTCTGCTCACAATTTCTGATTTGGAGCGTCCGTCCTGGTTTATTCTGCTGCCCAAGTACACGAATTCTCTTACTTGTTTGATGCTCACTCCATTTATGGCAATGTTCGCAGTCGCTTCCTCCCTTCCAACGACCATACATTTTGTTTTATCTTTATTTATTTTCATGTTGTACTTTGACAACAGTATACTTTCCATTTTCCCTAAGGCTTCGTTCAGCTCCATCTCGGAGTCTGCGAGCAGTGCTATGTCGTCTGCATATCTAATCATGTCGACTTTTTTCCCATTTATTTTTACTCCTGTCCAGTTCTTCATTTCTTCTCTGAGTTCATCAATAGCTCGCTGTATATAGCAGTTAAAGAGTGCTGGCGACATTGAGCATCCCTGTCTCACACCTTGTTCTACCCTCGCTTCTGCGCAGCTCTCTCCGCTTTTAATTACAGCCATTTCATTCTTGTATAGGCTCCAGATTGCTCTTCTGTCCTTATAGCTCATTCCTATCTGGTTTAGAGTCTTAAAAAGTTGTTCCCATTCTACTTTATCGAATGCTTTTTCTAGGTCGATGAATGCTACATACGTGTTTCTATTTACTGTTATTCTCTTTTCAAGAACAAGTCTTAGACTCAGAATTGCATCTCTTGTACCTGTCTCTTTGCGGAATCCAAATTGATCTTCTGAAAGTGTTTCGTTGATTTTACTTTCCGCCCTTTTCATTATAATGTTGGTGAGTATCTTAGAAGCGTGTGATATCATGCTTAATGTTCTGTGTTGTTCGCACTTTGTCGTGCCTGTTTTCTTAGGTAGCGCTCGTATCAGACATTTGGCGAAGTCCTCAGGTATCTCTCCTGTGTTATATATTTTGCAGACAAGCTTATACAAAGTGTCAAGCATGCCGCTTCCTGCGCATTTAAGCAACTCTGATGGAATTAGGTCAATACTTCTTCGACAGTCCGTACATTCCGCTTGTCAATACATTCCGCTTCTTCCCGCACCATCGACAAAGAAGATAGAAACACCTAATACGAATTTGACAACTAATAAAGTCATAAACAAAAATCTTCTCGAAAATTCTATGGAACCGCTTTCGTCAACTTCACCTAACGAAAATAAATTAAATACAGAATTAACCGAATATATAAATTCTAAAATCGAATCATTTATCACAAATATTACATTTAAATTTGATACATTGCTGAATAAATTAGATGAAAAATACAATGGACTTTTTGAATCTCTTGGTTTTTGCATTAAAAAGATGGAAGAATTCGAAATTACCACAAAAAAGTTTAATGATACTATCATCGACTATGAACTGCTTAAAAATGAACATAAAAAAGTTTTATCTCGCTTAGATACACTAGAAAAACATACTCGTGAGATGGAGATTAATGCCAATGATATAGAACAACGAGCAAGACGTTGCAATGTCGAGGTGCAAAATGTCACTGAACACAAGGGTGAGAATCTCATGAATGTAGTGACTAAAATAGCAAACAAAATAGGAATTTCAATTACTCAAAATGATATTGTAGCAGCTCATCGAGTATCGCATGGCACCGCCTCTAAAAACCGTCCTAAAAATATTATTATTAAATTTTCACAACAAAAAATGCGTGACGCTTTTTTATCTGGAGCAAAAGCCAAGCGAAGTCTGCTAACGGAGGACATTGGACTACCAGACAGAGATCGAAAAATCTATGTATCGGAACATCTCACCTTGAAGAACAAACTACTATTCAGAGAAGCACGCTTAAAGTCAAAGTCCGTAGGCTGGAGGTTTACCTGGGTGAAAAACGCAAGAATTTACGTACGAAAGGACGTGGACGAACCAGCTATTGCCATTACATCGTTAAAAGACCTGGAGAATATTTTTTAAAATCTAATTTTGTTGCATTTTACAATGTAAATCCTATTATAATATTTGTCTGTTCCCTTATTTCCCCTTTTCCTTCATTTCATTGGTGTGTGAACAACTCTATAGGTGTATTATCTTATAAGCCACACGTGGGTGCGTGCGGACGTGTTGTGTCACTACTATTGTACGACTTGCGTTACATTAATTATAGGCGCATTAAAGGTATATTATCAAAACTGTAGAGGGCTTAGAAGCAAGACCAGCGTTTTTTGCTCAAATATTATTGTTGGAGGTTATGACATTGTAATCCTCACGGAAACATGGCTCAACGCTAGTGTTCAGAATAGTGAACTTTTTAACGACGATTATAATATATTTCGCAGAGACAGGGATCTCAAGGCTACAAACAAGCGTGACGGGGGAGGCGTGCTTGTGGCGGTATCGCGTAATTTTGATTGTGTGCGGGAGCCAAAGTGGGAGACCTCGGGTGAGGACCTTTTTGTTGCGTTATCATTGGTATCTAAAAACGACAATACTGGTCGTGGGAAATGTGGTCTCGTGTTGGGGGTGGTTTACTTTCCTCCGGGCACTTCTATATGCGAGTACGAACGACACTTTAACAAAATATCTGATATATTTATGGAGGATAGAAATAATATTCACTTGTGTATTATAGGTGATTATAATATTCCAAACGCTCAGTGGGTTAAAGATGATGATGGTCGGACGGATATACAGGGTTCGCGGCGTGGCCCCCATGTGCGTCTTCTCGTGGAAGCAATACGCTTCATGAACGTTGAACAATATAATTTTATAAAGAACAAAAATAATTCTATCTTGGATCTGGTGCTATCGGATTTGAATTGCGATGTTGAAAGATGTGACTTTCCGTTGGTGCCTGAGGACGGACATCATCCTCCTCTATTGGTTAACATTCCTATTATTGTGAACGAAACCCATCTAAGTATTAATCGTAAGGCCAAATACAATTATCGTAAGGCGAATTTTGACCAAATCAATGCAAAACTTGCCACTGTTGATTGGAATGACTTGTTGAATAGAGGAAATACTAACGATGCTGTGAACACTTTCTATGAAGTATTGTTTTCAGTTATTGATGCTCACACTCCCAAGAAAATTCCTAAATCTTCTGGCTTTCCACATTGGTACAAGAAGCCTACAGTTTTATTGGCCAAGATGAGGAATAAATATTGGGGGCTGTGGAAAAAGTTTCATAACCAGTGTGATTATGCTGTTTTCTCTACGTACAGAGCAAAACTAAAACAGGCACATAGAGGAGATCGCAAAATGTATTTAGATAGTTTAGAAAAATCAATTAAAAATAATATTAAGCCCTTTTTCTCTTACATCAACCATATGAAAACTTCTAACGGTTACCCCAGAAATATGCACTTCAATGGTGTTCATTCAAGTGATCCAAAAACAATTGCAGGTCTTTTCTGTTCTTTTTTTCAGTCTGTCTTCAATGAAAAAGTTTATGACGACATCGACATCATTGATGATGCACTCGCTCTACCTTCAGCCTGCTTACCCGGTCTAACAATTTTGTGTTCTGAAGTTTATGATAAATTGATAAATCTTGATATTAATAAGGGCATAGGTCCAGATGGATTATCTTCATTGGTACTAAGAAGATGTGCGCCACACATAGCTAAACCTTTACAAATTATTTTTAATATGAGTGTTAGAGAGGGATGTTTTCCAAAAATCTGGAAAACTGCCAATATTACTCCCATACATAAGACGGGCGACAAGTCCGATATGAGTAACTACAGACCTATATCCATTCTTTCTCCTGTATCAAAGGTATTTGAGTCTGTCGTGAAGGATCGTTTGGCGCATTTTTTGGGACCGCGGTTGCTGGAGGAGCAGCATGGGTTTGTGGGGGGTAGGTCTACGGTCACTAATCTTTTGGTGTACTCAGAGTATTTGTTTTCTTCCATGGATGAGCGAATACAAGTTGATTCTGTCTATACTGATTTTAAGAAAGCCTTTGATAAGGTGGACCATTCCATTCTCCTCAATAAGCTCTCCAAATATGGTATTCACGGCGATCTTTTGAGATGGTTGAAATCGTATTTGACCGACAGATTGATGTCCGTGACGATGAACGGATTTAATTCTGATAATGTTCCAGTGACGTCCGGAGTGCCTCAGGGTTCAGTGTTGGGGCCATTGCTGTTTTCGACATTTATTAATGACATAGGTGACTGCATACGTCATTCCCAGTTTCTGCTTTTTGCCGATGACCTCAAGATATATCGGCAAATACGTTGTATTGAGGATGCTGAGAAACTGGAGGAGGATCTTGGTAGGATCTATGATTACTGTGTCGTTAATAAGCTAGAGTTAAATTTAAAAAAGTGTAATTCGATTTCTTTTACGAAAAATAAAAAAATTATTAATCATAAATATACTATTAACGGTCAAATTTTGATCCAACTAGAGAAAATACGAGACTTAGGCATTACGTTTGATAGCAGGCTTCATTTTGAGGCGCATGTTGAGGATATCACGGAACAATGTAACAGAACATTGGGCTTCATTTTAAGAACAACTAAAGAGTTCAAAGATCCTAAGACTATGACAGTACTATATGTCGCACTCGTCAGAACACGGCTTGAATATTGTTCTACAATTTGGAACCCGTTATATGATAAATATATCTTAGCAATTGAACGTGTACAGCGTAAATTTCTACGAATGTGTGGACGAAGGTACGGTGATGCATTCTGTGGGAACCTATTGGAGCTCTCAAAGCGCCGTGAATTGATGGATGCGTGCATTTTGAGGAAGGTATGTACATCAGAGGTTGATGTCCCTCAAATATTGACCAAAATCGGTTTTCGCATACCTTCAGTAAGAAGAACTAACCGGCCTCTAAACGTAAGTATAGCTCATACTAATGCTGGTTTGCGTAACCCCCTCTACCGTATATTAAGCAACTACAACGATAGATTTTGTGACGTCGACATGTTTGCGAGCAATCCTCGTGGCTTTAAAATATCTGTTTTGCAGATTTTGAACAGTATATAATTGACTGCCTACTTATTTGATGGTGTTCCACTTATCCCAATGATTTTCCCCTTTCCATTCTTTTGCTGTTTGTCAGGGTTGTTAGTGTAAGGATTTTTTTAGTTTTTTTACTTTTGAATTTTTAATCTTTTTACTTTTTAAATTTTTTTTTTTTTTTAAATTTTTAATGGTTTTTTATTGATTTGTTCTTTAAATGAATAGTTTTTCAGTTTTTTTTTTAATTGTTCAATTTTAATTGTGGATTTGTAATGACTATTAATTTTTTAGTGTTGTTTATTGTATTACTACTGTTTTATTCTTATTTTATAAATTAAATTAAATTTTATTATAGATGACAACCTTATGGGCTTAAAATATTGTGATTAGTGAAAATTGTACGCACTTTTAAATAGGGTAATACATTGTTTATATTATTTTGTCTCTTGTATATTGTTTCAACTTACATGTATTATCTGAAGTGTGTCATTGGTGAATGAATAAATAAAAAATACCTGGTGCTTTGCCGTCTTTCAATTTTGATAAGGCTTTGTCATTAGAAGTCTATAAACCATTAAAGGTCACGTGGTCTTGTCTATGGATTTGCTTATGCTTGGAGGGAAAATCGTCAGATTGCGCAAATCATCCTTGTAGGATGTTATGCAGTATAAAAAAAAGAAGAAAGTCCGACGACAAAAACGACACTGACAGTTTTTTGATTATATGTAAGGTATTCTTTAGGCGTTCCACCTTTTTGATACCTTTTTGTTTGTTCTGTTTTTGTTCCGTTGTTGTCCTCCAAACATTTTGCTGTGACGTCATCCTTTAATGGTCTATAGGTATAGAGTGTGGTTTAAACCAATGCAACAAAAACCTGATCAAAACTTTTCAACAGTATTTAGTACGTAATTTTAGATATTATACATTACATGATAGCGTCGAAAACGGTTACTAAATCTAATTATAGTTATATTGAAATGAAATAATATATCTTGTAAGTCATTCAATATTTTTCGATCTGCGTCGATTGCAGCGCCAGTGACAGGTATCAGTACAACTTAACCGCACTATACATGCCATGAACGTGATACTCATATTGATTTATATGGTTGTTCTAATCATATTTAGTTTCATTATCACTAGAGTGACATTGAAAAATGACAATTGTGTGTGATGATTGAATATAGGACATCCAGTTTAGCATGTATGTAGCTAGATTTTGTAGTAAATATAACGGCCGACTGTAAACATAATCATTAATTTTTATTATTAGCTCAATAATAATATGTGGAAGAGATCACTTTGGAGAAATAATCTCATTGCTGTTTCTCGTTTTCATTGTATAGTAAAAATTAAAACGATATAGCAAAGTAAATTTTGTCATAATTGCTGAATTGTTTACAACGATTCACACGTTTTCGGGATATTTTTATACTCCTGAGGTTTTTAATTTTCTTTATAAAAGCTTTATATACTTCTAATTCAATCTTTTAATCAATAATAATTTTAGTGAAACGATAAAAAAACTATGGCCTTAAAAAATCTCATGTCTTACTTTTACCTGCCAAAATATTCATGCCAATATTTTGACAGTAAAAAAGTTAATATAGGTAATTGCTAGAACTTCGTTAAATAAATATTTTTCTAGTTTAAATCTTAAGCTATTATATTTTAGAGCATCATTTAAACATACAGAAACACTTAAAATATAGAGAATGTACAATGAAGGACGTAGGAATAATTTTCAAATTTGAATAAATTTCATTTTTGTCAAGCTTTTACGATTCGCCAAAGTCAATTTGTATTATTTTTTTGACAGTTTACAGGCAGCAGACAAATGATATGCCGCGCCGGGTCGAGTGTTAATTTTTTCTTTCAAAGTTTTTTTCATTCAACGTGTTTTCTGAAAAATAATTCCGGAAACGATTCATCATTTACTAAGGTGATCTATGTTAAAAAATAGAGAATTGTACTTACTTTATTTGTGTGACTTATTGCATTTCACATTAAATTGATAAAAAAATCAACCATAAAAACGTGTGTCATTATTAATTTCCATGACATCGTGTACAAACTGTGTTTTTTTATTTATTGAAAGTTTGCTGATTACCAATTAGTAACAAAGTCAAAAATGATAACTGTAATGTATCAGGATGCATAAATAGTATATAATCGACGGATATCCCTCGAATAGTCTGAAATAGATCTTTATGTATGTAAATGGTCACATCTAAAATATATATTTATAAAATTAAATGAAGGAATATGGATATAAAATGTATTCCAGATTCATCAATTGTCGATTGGTCGGGTACAGATAATATTTATACGAAAGAATGCGATGTAGGTATTTGTCGTGGTATGTTTGTCTAACCCAAAAGGGATGTGATACATATGTCGGGATTGTGTAGAAGTATTTTGAAGTTGTACAATTATTATAAGAGTTACATTACACACATATAGGTGATCATATTGTGTGACTGGAAAACTTTTGAAAGATTGCCAAGACCACTGCAAGTAGAGCATAGAGAACAATTTTTATATAATACAAATTTAGTTATGTTTCAATAGTCTGAGTTGCAGTGTTGGTATTTATACCTTTTTCTCTTTCATTGACATAACTATAAATTCACATGCGTAAAATAAGATAATTATTATCTCTGACCTGCAAAAACCAATAGATCATAATCATTGACCTGTCCGTTATGTTACATCTCCTCTGATTATCGTGGGTTGCATGTCATAAAATAGGTCTCATGCAATATATTCTAATAACATATAAATGATGCATTCGTGTTCCTTCTTAAAAGTAAATAGGATAGGATAGATAGAGATATTACATAAATGATAGGATGAGATGGTATCATTGCTATCTTTAATCCAAACAACCTTGTATGCTATAATAAAGTAAACATGTTGTATCTATAGTAATTTGTAATACGTAAGTACCTATTTACTAATAGTCAAGTGGACCAGCAACGTAAAGCGTCCGGTCAGAGAAACAGGAAACTTCAATGCATATGTGTGTACGTTTGTAGATCATTGTGAGTCCCATATCGCTCAAAAAACATCGAAAAATGCATTATTCGAAAGCTGTGAATATGTTGATGTACGAAGAAACTGTCATTCGTGTTTCATGCTTAAATCCAACTGACGCTCTCACCGATTCGATCACTAACCCACTGACTAACTCGTTTTTCTGATTCACCTCGTTTGTACACTAATTCATCCACTGACTTTTTGTTTATGTTATCTATGTTTGTTTTTTTTTTTGTCTGACAAGATAAGTCAATTGTTTTTCTGTCACAACACAGCCTTACGGCTAGTGTGTTAAGACAAATATTTTGTGCATATTTAAATGTATTCTATGAATATATTGTATAAAATTGTGAAGAACACTATCAATAAAGAAGGATTATTATTTTAATTATGAACAAAAAATTATCTAATTTGAGTTCCAGAATATTTCAATAAAATAAAAAAATATATAAATTTTACGGAGGATTCTTATTTTCATTTTCTTTCTATACGCATTATTCAGAAAGCTTAAGAACATAAAATAATAAACCCACTTAGTATTTTGGTGTAAAATTTTCAAAACGTCTAAAATAGAAAAATTATCGAAGATCAAAACGGAAGATTTATTAGATTTGCAGCTTCATTGAGTTAGAAGAACAAAACATGTGAGTAATGAGCGAGTACTGTGTGTAATTTAAACAACGAAAGTATTTTATAAAATCGATGCTAAGTTGGCAAACCCAGCTATTCGACATAGAAGTACCCAAAAGTATCTAGGTACCATGAGTTGGTATAATGTGTACTTCACATTATGGTTGTGACCCATTGCACTCATCGCTATATCTGACATCTACTATTACACAAATCATACAAAAGCGTGCACTTAGAGTATGTATCTATTGAATAATATATCATTTGTGGAATGACACTTATTACTACTAGACAGTACAAACAAACTATAATGCTATTTTAGTGTAGGTATAATACATGTAGGTAAAGCTAATATTGGTTCATTGCGTAACTGTCTATGTTATCATCGAATACACCGAGTAAATATTTACGAGAGAACGGAAAGGTCAATCATTGACATCACTATACCTAGGCATTAAAAATATTTGTATAAAATTAAATAAATATTTATGTCCGTTCATAAATAGGTATGTTTATGTACTCAAAAAACAACTTTGTTAGAGAAGACAGAGGTAAAATAATACAGTTTTTATAAAATACAATCCTTTGGACAGCTTTAAGATAAAAACATTATAAATATCTCATAGATACATAATTATATTGTCGGACATATTGAACATATGAATTGCTCTGCATACTGCTTCAAAACCAATTTTTATATCGAATTATTGGTTTTGTATCAAGGTGGAGATAAAACATTATTGTGATATACCTGCAATATCCAGAATTTATGTTTGGATAAAAAATAATTCATTTATTAATAATAATAACATAACATAACATAACATAACATAACATGTATAGACAATTCACACAGACCGAGCTAGTCCCAAACTAAGATATGAATCTTGTATTATGGGTACTAACACGACGATACACATATATACAATGCACTGAACACATATACACGTAACACCCAGACCCAGGACAATTTGAAAAAGGTCATTCTTCATAGCAAGATTACTTTGCAAAAATAAATTCCCAATATTTTACATCAGGTCTTTATAGAACAATGATTGAACTGTCAAAAATAGTTGAATCGTGGTGTTACCAGTTTTTAAATAGTTTCCTCTAATTTTTACCATTTCTTAGGAAAATACTAATGCGATCTGCGTATTACAAAGCTAAGTGTATGCTAGTTGTTGATTTGTCAATTAAATATTTATTTCCAGAACGAAGCCTGGTGAAAATACACCATTTCATAATACTAAACAAGGAAATTTAGTAAAATTTTTCATATGATAAAGTTTCAATCAAACGGACAACGCACTTAATTAATTATTTTCGATATTATTTTACAAACATGCTTATAAAAATTGGAAATTTCATCTTTCAAGTGTTGATATGTATATTTGTAAATAAATGTAATATAAATTGATATAAACTTATGTAGACATACTCTTGTTATCTCCGAAGAAATATACATAACATTATAGATAAACTAATATGAACTCAATTTCTCTTCCTTAGTTTACCTTTTTTTTATTTAAGTATTGGTTTAATGTCAACGAAAATAATATTGATATTGAACCTTTTCTTTTTGGGGTTTTCTTAAAGAGGAAGACCAAGAAGACTTTATTTGAATATTGGTCAGGATGATTGGCATATCAATTGCTGAATTAAAACTGTATATTAGTCTTTTTATGCAAAACTGTATATTAGTCTTTTGCAGTAAAATGTAATAGATGATTGCAGAGACAGAATGATACAACTAAATAAAATTAAGATTTTGCTTACTCTAGTTTCCTTATTAGACACAGAAAACGATATTTCCGCATTGTGAGGTTAAGAAACTCGCGCAGACAGTGAAAATACATTGAAAAAAATGTACTACAATAATAAATCTTTCTCAATTACTTCTAAGAAATGATTGGCGTGAATCCAAATAAAACTTTGATGTAGTCATTCTAATTTTTACCTAATGCCTCTATTACAGGTCAATTTAATTTAACATAAATTCACATTGAAAGCATTTTAATCGCTTTTCTTACGGCTAGATTTCGAGGCCCAATATGATTTAAATGTGTATCAAAGCTAATGAAATAAAAAATCTGAAGGCGAATCAAACAATATGTTTTTCTTTAACATAACTTTATAATGTTACCTAATAGTAATTCCAAAATACAAATAAGAATTTTATAGCTATTTACTACAGTTACGTTTATATTTTAACCGATTGATATTGTCTTCCCTTCAGCATAATGATATGGATAACATTTATCTGATGTGTTATTTTTTGTTGGCACGGGAGGACAGCTTGCATATTTGTAGCATGCAACTGATCTGCTGGCTACCCCACTTGTGGGATGTACCATGATGGTACAAGACTTGTAAGATATATTTATAATTGTCGGCCGGTGTGGAGCGGAGATAACGCTTTTGCCATTGAGTCACGAAGTCCCGAGCTCGACTACCGGCCAGGGCAAAAGGAAGTCTGTTTTTTTTTCAAATTGTTCTGAGTCTGGGTTTCGTCGTGTCAGCATCCATAATACAAGATTCACGTCTTAGTTTGGGGTAAGCTCGATCTGTGTAAATTGTCTGATACCATGATCTTGTAGTCAAAATCTTGAGGACGTTGTTCATTACGTAAAAAATCAACGCCAATAATATACACAATTGACGTCACTCTGTCAATTCCAAAAACAAACAACTATTAAAAATACACGGTTCCCTTCATACACCAAATATTAAATTATGGAAAAAATAATGCACCTATTTCCAATTACACAAATGAATATTTAAATATTTTCCTTGTTGGACGGAACAAAAACAATGCAGTGCGATAATTTTATAGTATATTTCACATTTAATACATTGTATAAATGTACCTACTAAAATTGCAAATTTTGAGATTTATCAAATAAAAGACATTTCTACTTGCAGAGTTATGGAACTACACAGTCGACATAATGTTATCCTTTTATTTTGTAGGTTGATCGAAAGTATCAATCATTGTGTTAAAAACACAATGGATACAAATAAACATTATCCAATTATCTTCTTTTTACATAAATTACATGTCGAAAAAATTTAAAATGACAAATTATCGCTAGCAACGCCTTTAACAAACTTTTCATGCCAAAAAATGCAGGGGCTTTAATTATTATATACATAGTTCAATATACACATTGGCCATTTCCCGCATAGGAACAAAAATAATATTTTGTAAAAAGAACGTGCAAATGAACAGTGATATAAAATAATACGTTTATGTTGCCAAAAACTCTACAAATAAATAATAAGGTGAAGGATTTATGTCACCGTGTAACAAATATCGTGTCACATCGATGTTTTTCGTATGAGAAAAACAATTTCCTGCTGTTCTGATTATTTATAACGTATCAATGTTTTCGAAGATAGTTTAACTATTTTGTTTACGTTATAATAGTCAATTTTCATTTTATTATTCATAAAAATCGTGTCTCAACAAACTATTGAAAGACTACTACACTGGTAAAAGACTCGATTTCAAAACACAAAACAATGTTTATTCTATAAAACTTTTATAAAGAGAAACTAATAATTCAATGTCAATGAAAATACATATTGTTTAATTATATAACTCAGAAATAAGCTCAGTATCATAAAATGTCCCAAACAAGCTTGCTAATGAAATTGTATATTTTATGGTAATAACCAACATCTGTATTCTTAGTACGCTATATTTTGAACAAATTACGATAGAAATAAATCGTTCAAGAGCAATTTTGCATATTACTAAAAATCTTAAGCATAGTAGGGAGATATAGGGAAATACGTTTCCTATCGCTTAGAACAATATATTTGATAATATGAAATCGTGTTTATTTATCTATTTAACTCTTCACGCTACATCCCTTGTGAAGAAGGCTGAAAGGTACATAAGAAGCGCCAGACCAACCAGTCGTGTTACACATTCGTGAGTACGTCGCTTTTTTTTATTGAATATGCGACACCTCAAAGAATTAAAATCATGTAGCCAAGCTATGATTTTCGGATTGGTACCTTTATTTTAAAACATCTCTTCTTTTAGACTTATATACATTTTCGTTATTCTTTCAGCGTTATAATAGTGTGTAAAAATAATTAATTTTTAAAAACAAACTATATAAACAAGAAAATAGATATTGTTTAATCAATCTATTTTTGTTTACATTATGCAAATATTTACGTTAGAAAACGTTCCCTGTTTAATTTTGTCGATAGAAATCGTCAGCAATAGATGTGAACGGTCACGTAACAATGGTTCATTGATAACTTTAGCAATGAGGTAATTCACACATCAAATAGATCAGAAAATGTTTGACTTTTCCTTTCGTAAATATAACGTCATTATTTGGCACGGTGCATTCTGCAAATGTGAAAAACTTGGACTATGTCCATCTGACTTACTAATAATATTTTGAAATTTCTGTATTCAATTACACAACGCACTATATATTGGGTAATTCCTAAAAACGTTTCACCAAATTTACTCAAAACAAACATAAATAATGTTTTTACTCGAATAAAATCTGTATCTAATATTCTATTTTCTGTGGTCGCAGATTATATAAACAATAATCATACAAATTAGGATTCTTATATTTATGTAAAGTACATATACCTAAGATGAAGACAGATTTTTTAAAGGATAAAAAACAAATTATTTTATTTACAAAGGTACATAGGTAGGTGTAACAAAAATTGATTATGTTATTTTGGGTATGTTAATGGAATGATATGGATGAAAATTAAATACATAATGTGAGCATTTCATCTAACATACAAAAATTAACAAGTATAGTAATAAAATAATTTCATCTAAAATTGTATCAAATTGTTATGAGCCGATAAATCATGGGTAATGCAAGTTAATTAATGTTAGATAATTGACTTTTTTGGATTCAATTATAACCTTTTGATTTATCGGCACATAATAAAAAAAAGATATATGAGACTTACTTTTTGGCGTAAAATCCTGTGGTGATTTGGGTGGCTTGGCTCCTAAAGGAGAGGGTCCTGAAGCGGAGGTGAATCCATCAAATCGAGGAGAAAGCGATCTTTCCGGACCATCAGCTGTAAAAAAAATATTTTTCAAAAAATGGAATATATTAATAGTCACAGATATATTAAAAATCCTTTCATAATCTCAAAAATTAAACCAACAAGTACTCTTGAATAATATTATTGAAATCAATTACCAATACAGTTTCATTTCAGCGATGACGTAGGTGACGTAGTGTTTGTTTTTTGTGCAAAAAGGACGACCTGTATTATTCCACTGAGAATGGGAGATCATGTGTAATTTTAAAAAATTAACTTGATTTATAAGATGTCTAAAATATATGAAGCATGATAAATAAAATACTTTGTTTTTTTGCATATTAACATCTCACCTACGTTATAAAATTGACATTAAGTAATTTTTGTGAAGACAAAACTTGTGGGACAGGACATTCATTATAAACACCTCCAAGGCAAGTAGTGATTAATTTTAGTTTCACGTAAAAAAAATATAAAAATCAAAAAAATAATTTTTTATTATTATTCAAAAAGAAATTTCATTAAACAGATATTTTAAGAAAACCGAATATATTTTGTACGAATGTAAGATAAGAATGAAAAATATATAAATCAAAGAATGTGACAAGAGCGGTATAATTCATTCTTAAATAATGGAAGAATCGTTTATTTTCCAACCTCCTCATACTATAATTTCTTTAGTAGATATACTATTCAGTGTACAGATGTTAGTTCAATATAGAAGTCAAGATAGAGTATGTTATAATAAATTCTATCATTGATAAGAAACTGAAGGAAAGAATATATTTTTGAAAAGTTTAGTACAATATATGCAGCAAAAACAAATCGTTAAAACAGCTTTTTGCGTTTTTATATGGCACGATCCTTGAAATTCAATGTATTAGTATATTTTATGTACCTAGATATATTGATTTATTATTTAACTTTAAGAAATAATTTTTTATTCTTCTTTCATCTTTTAATGTCTCTCTAGGGTGCATAAGGTAGAAACATGCCCTCTCCATTTTCTACTAATTGAGTCAACTCTTTTCGAGATATTTTGAATTCACTTTGATACTGTTAACATTTGAATGGTTTACAATTTTGAAAAAGGATCATTCAAGTCATTGATAATAAATATTATGGACAGGAAAATAATGTTAGCATCGGGTATGCATTTACATGGTCGTTGCCGCAGTATTATTTGATGCCTCAAAACAAGTATCAGCACGGACCATTTTCTCTCCTGAATATAAGAATTTGCTAACATATAAGATACCATGAAATACTATCTATCCACTCGTCTATACTAGCACAGTGATATAACGACACATTCAGAGCGGTTTGCATATCTCATTGCTGAATTTAGAATATGCTTATTACAAACATATATTTGTCATTGAGTTTCTGAAGTATTTACTCCCGATTTGAATTAGATAAGAAACTCGTTTTAACAATAGTGCTTGACTGAATTACTAGAAGGTATATAAACTCTCATGAAACTAGAAACTCATCCAAACTAGGTAGTTAATGTGTACTTAGGTTACGTTGCATGTAGGTATACATAAATTTCACATTCTGGTAGCCTTGACTATGTATTTACATAGGAACATACAGTTATAGTAACAAAGAAATTTTTATTGTTTACCTTTGCATAAAAGGTATGTATGTATATTTTTAGCCGTAAGTATACATACACCTGTACGTCATAGATTGTAATATTATTATCAACTTTAAAACACATGTAGGTATACATAACGAATTATAAGTGGTATACGACATAATATTATATTCTATACAATAAAAAGTTAAATGCAAATACACTACCGCCCTATTTAAAGACGTACAGAGCAAAATGTTAATGCAGAAATTACAGATTACTCAAAATAAACGAAGCTACCAGCTATCAATATAATTTATGTAAGTAGTCAGTGGTATAGTAGAAAATAGTTGTATTTGTATGTACCTAATTTTTTTTTATTATCTATATTTGATTTTTCCATCTTAAAATAAATAAGAAATTTCACAATTCCTTCATCTCAGGTATGCTTTTATAGATTTTTCCCCCTCGTTTTGCTTTAATTTTTTCCATTGAAGAATTCGGCTTCGTTATTTTATGCTCATTTTCAAAATATTACAGTCTTCGGACTTTATAGAACTAGTCTATATATTATTATAGTCTGATTTAAATCTATTACATGATACATTCATATAAGATTATTGAAGAGAGACCCACTCCACACACGGATATCTCAGGAGTCTATTATCCACATATTCAAACAAAATTGTCCTGTCGGGTGGATCATTGGGCAGGCCTGAAGGATCAGCCGGCAAAAAGATATCATTAGATGAAATCGTTTAGTTACAATAAATTTGCAAGTAATTTTTTTTTGTTTTTTTTTTTTATTTTATCCACTTTACGTAATAACGAAATAACAGTAAAGGAATAACAATGTATGAAATATAATAATATCGGTACAGAAAATAGTGTCAACACTAATAATTTACAATATTATGTGTACGTGTAAATATATCCGCAGCTTATTTCTATACTAATTACACATACAAAGGAGTATATAGACATTAAAATTATTGACTTGAACCTACATATGTAACTCGTTTGAGAAGAAAATAAAAAATATCCATAGCTCTATACATACTGTCTATACTCATGTAGTATTTCATCACGTAGATAGAAAGGTAAATATATACTCAATATGTTTAAACAGGTGAGCATAATTAGTAGGTATACGTTAACACCTTTATTTTTAAATAAATCTATGATGAATTTAAATTTATCTTCATATGTTTCAATTTTCAGTAGGTATTAGATTTCGCACCTACGAGTAAAATATCCGCGTAATATTCTTAAACTTTTCCTTTAAATATCAACATTTTAAACATTTTTGATAAGTATTTCAATAGCATAAATAAATACATATATCAATCCTTAAAAAATCTCTAGGAATCCCACACCTAAGCGCGGAGTATTTCGTAATGGATGGATACAGCAAAATTGATCCACTTTTTACATCACATTTAATTGAAAGTAATATGTAAAGTGATTAATCCGTAGAAACGTATACGGGATATTGGAACAGATCAATTGATCAGTTCATTGGCTACTTCCTCCTTCCCTCTGCATAAATATCCATATAGATAGATTCTAGATAATAGTATTAGAGAAGTACTCTTACTTTACTGTACTATCTACTCTAATTAGGTTTTCTTTATCTACTTGTATTAGGAATACAGATGATTAATCTACTTGTTGAAGTAGATACCTATATCTAAGCAGATAGGTACCAATAGAATGCGTCCTTCATTACAATTTTATGATTTCGTATATATGCGAAAACTTGACACATTTATACCTAAAAAACAAAACTATAACAGATTTAAAAATCTGTGAATCACCTTCTTTTGAATTAAATCAACACACAAATCAATCTGGTCAATTTGTTACATTATTTGTGGATAAGCAATGGTAGGGATTGTTCAAAATATTTAAATTTCGAAAATATTCTAAAACCACGAAATATCTGCCTAAATTCTATTATATCCTACTAACGTATTTATATACCTTATTTTTTTCATATTTATATACTTACTTACTATTGACAATAGATAAAACTTAAATGTAGCCATGCAATCGTTTTTCTTAACCTTTATTGTTATATAAATTGTGTAAACTAAACGATTATTTATTTTAAATCCCGTTAAATGAACGATTATGACAAATAAACACTTTTACTAACCCATATCCATAATAAATATCAAGACAAAGTTTTGTTTATATTATTGTTATAGCCACTAACACATATATTATGTTTATATAAACAAAAAACAAAGTAATCAAAACCAACAGTAAAGCCGGAAAAGCAAAAATTAAAAAAAAAACGAGTACACGTCACGCTTAAGTGAGTAAATAATAATATTTTACAGACTGATATTTAATTCGTCTGCCAATGTACAGAATAAAACGAAGTAAACAAAACAGATAATGCTAATTTACGACATCACTAATGTGCATGATAATAAAGGAGAACGTCGCCATAAACAATATCTCGTCTTGTCAACGTCTCTTAGCATAATTAATTGTGAAAAAATACATGAAAAATTATCCTTCTACTTCGCTGAAATTTTTGTCAAAATAGTTCGCGCGGTGACAGACAGATGTCTCTACGAACGCAGTCACCATTTCATATTCTTATAGGTATCTGAAAGAAAATTCGCGCGCTTTGATTTATTTTAAAAAAAGAATCCTAGACGAATGTTTTAATCTAAGATATAAAAACCACGGACACTGCACATACCCCCCGGTTTATAATAGTAATATGGAGTACCTACCTGGTAATTAAATTTATTTTAAACACATCACACAAAACGATTTGTTTTAATTGAAACTGATAACTTAAATGTTTGGTATGTTTCTTTTCACCATTATGAGTCACTGTAACTATGTCCGGTGTTGAAACAGGTATTACAAAATGAGTGTGCAGAGAAAACGCGATATGGTTTAATTATAAGTGTGAATTAATTAAAGAAAATAGTATAATATCCCGCGTAAATGTCAAGCGGGTATTTTCGTAAACGCGACCCGTGTGAAGTTGTCACGAACGAAGTTGGTAAGTAGTTTAGTTGTCGCTTTTCGCGGCGACTGCAGCGCTCGGCGAACGAATAAAACTGACCTAATGTACAACATTAGATACTCTTGCATGAGATTATAGGCATTACCTATTATAATTATAATATATATTTTGACTTCATGGTGTGGAATGAATAGAGTACCTAACATACTAAACAACAGCCTGACCAATGGAGTTGCGTAGATATTTATGCATTGTTTATATTCCTGTTTATTCGAAGTACTTGCATATGTATAATGTTATAGTAGTACCTAGGTACCTACTTACGGATGCTTGCATTAATTTTGTTGCATTGACCGTAGCGGCCTGAGTAGGCACCTATGTACAGCCTGCTAGTGTGCGATTCAAATCGTGTTCCATAATTCATTGAGTACCTAAGTTTTCAATATAATAATGGCACCATCATACATACATTAGTTAATAATAATACATAATGCTCGATCGGAAGGATTTGAAATTGGAACAATGAGAAACTCTGTTCTCATATGTCCAAGAAAAAACACATATTCCTTACATATTTTAAATTCATAAATGTGCATTTACACTTTTCTAAACTTGACTTGACTTGAAACAAAATTCAATACTACTATGCGGTGATATTTTTTGTATATACCTACACATGTATAGATTAATCTAGGTTTATTATTAACCCAATCACTCTCAGGTGGAATTGAATCCAGCACATCCCGATCAAAAGAGAGACTTTACAATCGGACGTCCGAACACCTCTCCTACCAACAAACTAACATAGTTTTAAAGATGACTTTGCCATTAGTGACGTAGAAAAGGCTCCAGAACGAGATATTATCTATTGTTATATCCGAGATTTTTCGTATCAATTACTTTCTTAAATAATAAAATTGGATCAGAATCAAGCCGCCTTCAAATAAATCTATAATAATATGCAATTACTGCATACCTACCACAGTGCAATATAAGAAGTATATATTATATACTCCTTAGGCTAGGACTTTCCTAGTTATAGCGAGATTAATGATTACCTGCCTACATAACGTTACCTTAATGCAGAACTATCCTAGTTCAAATTTTGGTCAAAATGAGTTAAGTATCAAGAAATAAGAAATGATAATAACAGACACGAGATAATTTAATGAATGAGAGTAATTAGATTCGTTATTGGCGGCGTACAGACAGCTGGATGCGAACGTCAATCATCAAGTGTATCAAGCAAAAATCTTAAATCTTTCGGCGACAATTCGGAGCGTTCTCCGAAGAAATATTGGAATGAATGCCTTCGTTACCCGTCCATGAGACTTAATGAAGGCATTCATTTGAATATTTCTTCGGAGAATGCTCCGAATGGTCGCCGAAAGTTTTAAGATTTTTGCTTGATGCTTGATGATTGACGTTCGCATCCAGCTGTCTGTACGCCGCAAATAATAATGCAGTTCAAAATTTTATTACTAAAACAAAACTTTAAACTGGTCATGCGAAAAATAACCCTAAGATACTTAGAATAGTTATGCATTGAGGTAGCGATAAGTACTATAAGTACAGTATTAGGTATAGCAATATTATGCATTATAATCTTATCTGCAGATAATTGCACCTCTATCAATAATACAAAATGCGAAAACTCTATCTCCATCTGTAAAACCTCCGATTTTATTTTTAATCACTCCAATACTATACTTTCAAAGAAAATTCGTGTCTACTATACACGTCTACAGTTAACCCCTACTAATTTAATTAAAAATCTTACTCATTAACGGGCTGTTGCACCACCTCTGGATAAAGTTCTAGATAACTATCCTTAGGATAAATTTATCTACAAGATAAACTGAAGCGAGCGTTTCACCACCTACAGATTTCTTACGGATTGTTATCCGCCAGATAGCAGTGGCAACGTTGTAATTTCATGCGTTTGTTGCATGAATGTATGTACGTTGGTAGGAATACATCGCGCGTTGCCTAGGAATATATCTAGGCAACGCACATGTAAACAAATTTTGACAGTTTAACACTATCTTAGACTTATCCGCCGGATAACTTATCTAGAACTTTATCTATAGGATAGCGCTGTCAGAGAGTCGTGAAAGGCATTTTTCGTTTTATCCGTTAGATTTGTGTTGGATTGGCTATCCGGCACTTTATCCAGAGGTGGTGAAACAGCCCGTAAGTAATTGGTTCTACGGTTCTATTCAAAATTATAACGAAAATTAAAATTTTCAATAAGAATATTATCTTTTGTTTGTGAGTAGTTATTTTGTTAAACTTCATATCAATTCAATATTAATATCGTTTCATAATATGTTAACCTTTGATTATTTTTCATTATTATTCTATGATCAGGCGTAAAGTAGAATAACGCTAACTTTTGTTTGTGAGCGAGTTTACCAATTGACATAACAGCCATTCCGTGTTTGTTGCACCAGAATAACTAGATTCTCATTGTTTTACCAAAGAACTAATGAATTCCAGGTTTATCTTATGTTATAAGTAGTAAGTAAATATAAGTCAAATGCTCAAGAAGTAGGTATGTATCTCTACGTACGAACATAATAATTATGATATATAGAAAATTGAATATGCATGCATATTGTGTGTAGAACATTTATACATGTGTATAGTTTGATTTGACAATGCAATGAATGGAACGTTTGTTTTTGTTTGAATTTGCCGCCAGTCAGGTAAGCGTAAACCACAAATAAAGTATAATGTAATTAATGTTTATTCTTACACAACAACACAACAATATTTGGTACTAAAAATATACATTTCCAATCTTACACTATCTTAAAAACTCGTATTAAACGACAAATTGTGGTATCACGTCAGTAGGTATCTAATTTGTACCATAAACCCTACATATATATTAAGATTTTTTCTAATCTCAAAAACTTTAGAAAAGGTTGTGAAAATATAAATTAATCAAAATCACTGAATAGAATATTTCACATAGTGTAAATAAATTAGTGTGGTCAAAGTCTGAAAGATCATAATTCACTCCATCACAGGTGCATTGCCATGAGATAAAACAAGAAGTCTGAGAGATAACAGTGCTATACGACAAGAATGTGTAATGAAACTTGGAGTGATATCTGAATGTGAATAAGTTATTTTTTTTTTTTTAATTTATAAATTACAATTTATTTGTTTTACAAAAAATAAGTTATGTTAGTTTGGGCATGTGGAAAGAATAAATATAAGGACAGAATGACAAAAATATATACACCGTTTAGAGAAAGGGTACTCGAAGACGCGGCCGGCCGAAGATTAAACGGCTAGATCGTTTAGACCAAATCTTGAAAGACAGATACAATGAGCTGGAGAGCATGTATGAGATCATGGATATGGACGCGAAAAGCTTGAGAAAGGACAGGAGAAAGTGGCGTTCGACTCTTTCTGCCTACCCCACGAGGGAAGCGGCGTGATGGTATGTATGTGTATATGAAAATAAATAACTAAATGCAAATAGGTACGCAATATTTAAAAACATATAAAGTATACCTTTTTACCGCATGCTTATTAAAATATAATATGTATGTACCTATCTATAATTTTATCACATAGGTATAAAACGCATCTGGGTAAATCTATCGGGACAGGTGTGTCAAGTGTTAGTATCGAGAATAATGACAAAATCCCCAGCAAGAAATAAATCGGTTCGATATTAGTGTTTTACAAGATTCAAATTTTAAAGTTTATGGTGTTTTTAGTAATCATGTTTAGGTAAAATTTAATAACATTTTGTTTATAAACTCTGACACAATTGATATTTAAATAAACAGGTGTATAATTAACACTAATACTCGAAAACTAATAGCCTTCGCAATTCTTGTCTTATTGTAAATAGAATTATAAATAATTAACAGAAATATTTACACAAATGGTAAATAATATCTAACTTTATAATTTGAATATTTTGTAGGTGTATTTTTTTAAAATTAATTTATTTCCTTACATATTTTAACAAAACGTGTTTTTTTCTAATCTATTGACATCACAAACCCATAACCTGAAGGGGTAGACAGATAGAAGAAAATTTCACTTTGATCTATCCTTTTACACTATACATACCCTACGCTTCCTCCATATTCATACAATTCATCATGCAGGCATTTCGATTTCTACCTAATAAGAGGCGCAACCACCCATTAAGATTAGACTCATGGGGTCAACCAATAATTCTCTGAAGCTGGTGCTTTTTTACGCCTCTTATATTGAACATTTATACTTTGTATGTAATCCTTTCATCATTAATTTAATTCAAATCATTTAAACTTATAATTATACAAGACTATCACATCATAATGAAGCATATCATAGATATACTGTTATAGAAAGCATAATATGTACGTCTTGATTGAGTGATATTCAATATTCTCTGTATACTCGACAACAAAATTTTGGATCAGTCAAATTTCTTAAAATAATATTACATCATTCATTTTAATGTATTCATTAACTAATACCCCTTATAGTTATTGGGTATTAAAAATATCGTAGCTTGCCCACGTACTCGTTAACACCTCAACTTCTAATTAAAATAAAAACATACAATTTTATTTACACGTAATAAACAATCACCATAAACGTTGAAAATGATTAAGATGTAATTTCGATATGACCAACATCATACTAATTCAATGCTAATCGTTTATTAAAACACTGAATTTTATTTTTATTGCACTATGGAAGTTATATTTATAGTAAACAACATTTACATAATTCTGTATGTACCTAAACACTTTTGTTTTTTTCCGGTAAAATGATAAATGTTCTCTTCTATGAGATGTGTCTGATAGAAGTTTATTTCTTCATCCATCTATACCAACGCAACATCTCCCACAAATGGAGTAGTCAGTGGACTGACTGCATAAAACGAACATACAGGTCGCCATTTTCGTGCCATGAAAATAAAACACTTGGGATAGGTGACGTGCCTCATTGCCGAACTTATAAGAAAAAAATCTGCCATTATCCATTTCCATAGCACGTCAGGCACGATAAATTTCTGATTTGAATGTTCAGAACAAGATATAGTCTTTTAATAAACACCGTTCATACCTACTATAGGATCTAATTATTATATTTAACTGTTTTAGTGATAAGGTTCCAACGAAATATATTTACGAGATTCTTCCTCTTGTTTCATTTTATGGCAATGGACCCGCAATCGTGTGAATTATGGTATTTGCGAGATCCTCCAACAAAAAAATTTAATACTAACAATCAATATGCCTGAAACCTATTACGATTATAGTACCTACATAATATTAAGTTAAACCTTTCCCATATCCCAGTCTCAGGTACCTACTTGTATTATAAGATCTTGATGTCAAAAGCGACACTAATATCGATTCATTATTTACCTCAATTACAATACATATTATAATTATTGTACGTACCTAATAGGTAATAAATGTTGTAGTTACACAGAGTACAGTAATTGAGTTCCAATTATCATTAGGTCTAGTAGATATTATGAACCATGCACTCTGTCAATTAAGTAATAAAATTTACAACATCCATAATGGTAGTCAATGATCTATATATCAATTTCTCACGGTTATTTAAAATTTATGAACTCTATTTCATCTATTCTAGGAGTGTACAACCTACATAATATGTACCTATATGTGGATAGAAATAGGAGTCACTAGTATTTTATACAAAGAAACAATATCTGTGGTGAAAATTAACAGGTACCTACTCTAAAAACACGCATTCGCAGTCGGTGTTCTTATAAGGGAGGAACGAAGGTAAAATAAATCATCTGTTATTATAATCACCATAGACGTTTACAATTTTTTTACTAACCAAATACTACGAGCCCTTATTTTGAAAGAAAAGTTAAACTTATTGAAATAATGCATAATATGGAATAAAACTCTGAAATAACCAAACGTATAATCCTGATCTCTAAATAGCAAAATATTATACTAAAGTACATATTATGTACATATTTGTAAATTATTTTTAATATACATTTGTTTCACTTTTCAAATATTAAAATTAGATAAATGCGAAACCTGAGCTTGACATTCCTTGTAATGAATTTTTTTTTGGAGGATTGGTTACGGAATTTTTTTAAAGACGTGTAGATATGTAGGTACCAGTATTATTATTGTCTAAATTATTGATATTAGGAAATAATAATAAGATTTCAATAAAAAAAATAAAGATATGTAACTGTGACACTGATTTTATTTTTCACCGCAAGTATGGATTGAATGAACCAACCATTACATATAAGTTTCAATAAAATAGGCATCACATTAGTTAGAGTTTGTTACTAGTTGGTACATATGACTGCGTTTGCTGTACAAGTTTTCAATAGTAATTAATTAATATCAGACAATTGAAATGAAGCGTGTCTATTTAGCTCAACGTACCTACAACATGCATAGTAAAACAGGTAATTAATTGAAAAATTGTTATTACACGAAGAGTCGATTTTTTTATTCATTCATTTAAACCATCTTGGCATTTCTCACAAAGGGGTGGCAAGCGGAGTACCTGCATGTAAAAAAACATGCAAGCCGTTCTCTCCCTGTTAATATAAGTTAAAGACATTCAGAATGGGTGGTATACCTCATCGCTGAAGTGAAAATGATAAGTCTTATTTATGACGTTTTGCGAATACTCGCATTTAACATGACACTAGCAAACCTATAGAAAAGAGTGGGGACTTATTCATGCCGGGATCTCCACGCAACACCGCTATTAATACGTACAGTAGTATTAATTCATTACGCGATGACATTTAGAATTCATTTCAGTTTTGTTATAGTTTACAATGCAAGCAATAAATTAATGACTAATCAAAACTTACAGGTACCTGACAGATTTGGGTTAAAACATACGTTGTAACTATACCCGCAAAATATTCCTTTATTTTTTTATTTATATACTTACGAGTATTTGCAACCAACTTATTCCATAATGAAACTCAATCTTTATATATATATAGGATATCAAATAGTTCAATTCAAACGCACTTCTAAAAATAAGTACATGTGTCTGCTATTGGGGCATGTTTTAGAAATTTTGTGGTGAACCCATTAGCACTCGTAAATAAAAAGATAATTTGACAAAGAATCAAACAATATTTCAGATTACTCTGTTTCCAATATTTCATTACTGACTTTGATATTACTATTGCAAACGTTCAATATGGATATATTAACGTGGTTAGATGGAAGAAATCACTATTATAGTGATAATCTCGCCACTGCATATTTGATACATTTTTATGTAAGTTGATTTGTTGATTTTGTTATACAACTGATGATGTGCAAAAAGAATAAAATAAATAAATAAACAGCTGGTAATTTTGAACGATAAAAACACCGTGAGCATCTAGTCGGAAACCTATTAAAATAATGTTAAAAACAATTATTGTGTCGGCTAATCACATAGTGATGTCACGTGCATATAGGATCATGTTTGTCTATAAAAACTTTTGACAGGAAGGAACAGTTTAACATTATTATACATCATAGGTCCATTTAGTATGATATAACATATAATTCCCTAGTAAACATAATGTAGGTATATTGGATACTTTGATCAAACTCGATCATAAGGAATACGACACCGAGAACACACAGTTCTTGATGGTTTTCTGTACTACGCGATCAAAATATTATAATTAACATCTAAAAGAATACATAACTCCAAAAGAGTGCATAAAATTATACCTAGCTGTGATACCAGCAATCAATATTGCTGTTTCGAGATACATATTGACTCAATAAATAAATTATGTATATAATTATAATGTTTTGGTATGGTAACTATGTATACAGATATAAAATCACAAATATGTACGTATCGTGTTACTAATTACATCTCAAATGTTTTGAAAGTATATTTTATGTCAATATACGAGGGCGGATTGATAAGTCCGGTAAAAATGAAACAAAGAGTTACTTTTTCGGATGGATGATATTTATTTTTCAACTTTGTCTTCTTTTAGAGCTATACACTTGGTTAGACTATGCTGGAGTTTTTTGATCCACTCTTTGTTGTTATCTTTTCCAAGGCCCTGAAAATACGCCATAGTTTCGGAGATAACCTCCAAATCAGTTGCAAATCTTCGTCCCCCAAGCAATTTTTTCGTGTTTGGTTAAAGGTAGGAATCACTGGTCAGGAAAATATAGTGGATGGGGAAGCATATTGTAGCGTGACTCCACCAGCTTGGCCGTTGCAATGGCGGAAGAATGAGCAGAAGCATTATCGTGGTGAAACAGGATTTTCTTCTTGGCAAGATGATGCCGTTTTGTTTGGTTTATTGATTCAACTGGACCAAAAGTGTAGAGTTATGCTCTCCATTAATTATTTTTCCTTTTAAGAGAAAATCAATTAAGACTGTACCTTGTGCGTTCCAGAAAACCTTAGCCATAGCATTGCCTGCTGATGGAACCACCTTGACCTATTTCGGATCAATTCCACCAGCTTCCACCCGCTGCTTGGTTACAATTTTGTCTCTGGTGTGTAAAGATGAATCCTTGTTTTATCTACAGTGATGAAACGGTGTAAAAACTCATCTGGATTTCATTCAAACAGCCAAAAATCAGCCTGGGAAAGTGTCGGTCATTCATGTTTTTGGTCAATTTTCAACAAACGCGGCAGCCATTTTGCTGAAAACTTTTTAATACGCAAATTTTCATGAAATGTTATGAAAACTCGTTCATATGAGATATTTAAAGTGTTGGCTACCCCTTTCAACTTCATTCATCGATCTCCCAATACAATATCGTGGATTTTCATGAGCATTTTTGGAGTGGTTACCTCAATTGGACGTCCTGATCGAGAAGCGTCTTCCGTGCTCGTTCTATCACAACGAAATTCAATAAACCACTTGTTAATTATCTTAAATGATGGAGAAGATTCACCATAATAGTTATCAAGACATTTCTTTGTGTCCGTGATGGTTTTTTTGCGTAAAAAGTAGTGTCTTATAAACACTCTAAATTCACTTTTTTCCATTTTAACAGCAAAAGAACGACTTGTCCGGCCAAAACGACTGAAAAAACAATTCCAAATTCAAATTTCGTGTATGTTCCTTCAAAGCAAGTACTTGTCCAAACATGTCATAACTTTTATGCTAATATCAATGCTCCATCCATTTTTACCTGAATTATCAATCCGCCTTAGTACATACATACATAGTTAAGCTTTGATTTCTTTAAAAATATGCATGCATATTTTTTTATCTCTATATAGTTGTAAGCATTGGAATGAATTATTGCTTTGTTCAATCTTTTTTCATGGCTTAATTATATTACAACCAAAGAAAATAAATATATTGAATAAAATAGCGAATATAAAAGTTTAAACTGGTCCGCACAGCGCAAGACGGGGAGGCATTCTGGCATTCTCCAGAGTGATCATCAACGTCGGGGGGACCTGATACGGCACTGATAGAAGAAGAAAATTTTACCAAATTAAAAAGAAAAAGGGAATGTATAAAGTCTTTAAATTTTTGAGATTCAACCGAGATCTTCATATTTACTCACTTTAATTATGTGTAATTATTATAATAATTATTATCAAGATTAGCATTTACTACTTAGTCGAATGTCAGATTTCTTCCTAAATAGCCGAATTCCTACATACACTTGCATATTTATTATCTCATTAGGTATAGTAATCATAAAGATTAATTTCCACTAATAACTATGTATGTAGCTGTATAGTGGCGACTAACATTATAATATTGAAAATAATATTAAATATTAGTTCTATTACACCAATATCTCTCAAACATATACATAGACTGAATTTATATCTTGGAATAACGCATTGGTAACAAGTTAATGTTTCCTAGCCTGATGTACCTACATAAATAAATGAGGTATGTAGTTTTACAATTCCGGGCATGAGGTCCATGGTTTGAATTCCGCTAATGACTTTCTCCAATTTCTGTGAGAAAATTTAGGTGTGCTATTAGCTAGGTTAAGGCATGTACCTATTCAAAGCTGACTTGATCCCAGTAACAATTGCCAAAATTTTCAAAATTTACATCAATAATCATCTATGTTATTTGCAAAAATTGTCTATAGATTGCCTAGAAGGCCACCTAAAGATTGCCCGGAAGGCCACCTAAAAGATGGAAGGACAGTTGGTCTTCAGCGTCGCAAGAGGAAACAAATTCCGGGCAAACAGGTCAATGACCTACTGCAAGCAGAAGAAGAAGAAGAAGAAGTCTATATATTTTTAAGGAAATATAAATGTTTACTCCTGTATCACAGAAATAAAAACTGCAGACCCCCGAAATTCAAAACTACATGTTAAAAAGAAAATATCTTGTCATTCATTCATACATTTTTTTAAATTCATTTTTTTTAATGAATTTATTGTTTAAATTTTCTTTTTCATTTTTTGGCTTGAACTGGAGTATACATAGCTATGTTTTGTTTGTTTTTATATTTTTGTACATATGTTAAATGTTTATGTGATATTGTAAAGTTTATCTGTATACTTATAAAGGCAATTGCCGTATACTGTGTTTAAATAAATAAATAAACATTTCCAAACTGATGAAGTTCCCAGCGGACGAGCTACAGCAATAAAACTTAAGACTTTCAGAATGGGTGGTAGGTACCTATATTCGTACTGTATCGAAACCAATGTACGTGGAGCGTGCTTTTGCAATATCTGCACCTGTAGTCTGGAACAGGCTTCCACAAATAATCAGAGAAACGCAGGACATATCTCGTTTCAAGAACCAACTGAAGACTTATCTATTCAAGAAATCTCACGGAATAATCCAGGCACAACCTTAGTTAGCAAAGAGCGCCCTTGAGGTGGATTTTTTTCCACAAAACGGCGCTTTACAAATCATCCAAATAATAATAATTCATCGCTGAATTTAGAAATGTTCAAATGTCCTATAAAGTATTTGCATTTTTTTTATACTCAAGGAAAACGAATATGTAATAAGTATGTTAAATTTATACATTGAAAATAAAACGATAGTTGTACAAAATTACATCTCAACAAATTAAAAATCCACCAACATTGACGTCGTCACTATAATTTATCATAACGTGCATATTATGTATTGTTTTACGATAGGTAAAACTGACAGTAATAACAATTTTCCAATAGTTAGTAATCATTACGTTTATAAGCAAGTGACAATTGCCTCTAGACCCACCCATTTTTATTATTATTACGCTTTCGACACGTGTGGGATATGTGACGTAATGGATGTGTAAGTGGATTTAAATATCATAATTTCATTTCAAATTTAATGCGATATTTATCGTGTCCTCCCCAAAATGGAATAAGTTTCCCACTAATTTCTGCAAGTTTTCAAATGTCCTGCAAAAGCAGGTATTCGTCAAATCATTACTTAATGACATTTACCTACTATCTTCTTTTCATCGATGGTACCACCAATCCATAATATTTTATTTCATTATGGCACGAGAAAGGCACGAGAGAATAACTTTTATGTTTATTACATGCAAATAGTTTATACTGGCTACACCATTTTGTAAGATATACCACAATGGAAGAGATAGATAAAGTTGATGGTGGCGTTTTTGGAATAGAATGGGTGTCCCATTCATTTCTGTAAGTTTGTAAGAAAATAGGAAATGTCTATACAAAATACTAAGTATTCGTAAAACTGGCATTTAACAAGAGATTTCGTAATCGAATAATTTTGCTCGTGGGGACATAAAGGGATTTGTTGTCAACAGAATAATATCTCTCTCTTATTGCAACATTCCCAACACTCTGTTAAAGTTGTTTGTTACCATAGGAACGGTGCACAGTGAAGTCTGCAGTATTGTTGTATTGGTCCAGAAACAGAAGTATCTGGTACAGCTACCTCACTCGTTGTGTGTGGAGCTATGTACATGTAAAGAAATTAAATAATCACTTTTTATATTACGAAATAGGAATTTTAGGGCTGGGTAACATTACATCACGCATAGACAGTGGCGTAGCTAGGGGGGGGGGCAGGGGGGGACATATGTCCCCGGGCGCCACATTAGGGGGCGCCAAAATGAGTATTATTAAAACTATTTTATTTTATTTTGATGTAAGCTCTCTCTCTCTCTCTCTCTTTTTTTTGGCATTGCACCCAATATATGAGTGATGCTGCCATTATCAATCTACATGTATTACAATCCAAATCAAAAGTTCTCCAACAATAATATAATAAATTGTATTAAATCAACTATCTGTTTTCGAAATAATTCTCATCATGTAAACACAAATACGTACCTACTTCATTGTACACTAGACATGAAACAAACAAAAAAGTCACACTACCCTCTCACCACACGCCGTGGAAGGGAATATTGTTGCAATATTATTATTCGTCAACCAATGAACACAATTCAAAACAACACAATTAGTTACCAATCCATTATAATTATAAGTAGGGTGGTTCAATACATTACAACCAATCTGTTTTTAAACTTTCTATTACTTGAAATATATCTACTTACAACTTTTTATTATATTTAATAAGGTGATTTAAAATACAGTTGTTTACTTTGAAGTCATTCATTAATAGGAGACTTTCAATACTAGTGGGAAAGGATACACGCAGTCTCCGTAAGTCCCTAATAAGGTCCTCGTTTGGTAACAGAGGGCAGTTAAAAAAAACATGGTTTATTGTCTCATCCTGCTGTTCACACATACACAGTGGAGATTCTACTACATGAATTTTTGACAAGTGAGAAGCCACTGCGCAGTGTCCAATTCTCAATCTAGAAAGAAGGGAGGTTTTGATTTTTGTCATTTTTGTGGTACAAAACCACGGAGTTGTCAGAATATCGGTCTGGATAGATTTATAATGTGATCCCGTGGGTGTACTCATATAACTCTCTCTCCATTCAGTCATCATCAACGGTTTTATCGTATTGATGATATCTCCCATTGGTAAATCGAAGCAGCCTGGAACAATACCACATGAGCAGCCCTTTTTGGCCAACTTATCAGCTAACTCATTCCCATATATACCTACATGGGAAGGTATCCATACCAATGTTATGTCAATATCCCGTATTGATGCCATATGTAACAGTTTTTTGATATCACAGATCAAGTTATCATTTATTGATTTTTTTACAGAAGATGTAAGTTTGTCCAAGAGGCTTTTAGAATCTGAAAATATTACAATCGGAGTAATTTTATTGGAGATGATATATACCAGGGCCTCTCGGAGTGCTACGCACTCAGCGGTAAATACTGAGGATAGCTGATGAAGTTGAAAACTTTTTTCTAAGTTGAATGAAGGGATGCAGAAGGCAGCACCAGTCTCTCCACCAGAATTTTTCGAGCCATCAGTAAACGCCAAGATAGATGAGGGCCATCTCTCTTGTACCTCTTGCTCAAATAATTTGTTCACTGCGTGTGGCATAATGTTAGAAATTGATTTATCAATACCAATTGACTGAACAATTATTGGAGAATGGACAACTGCAGCAAAAGGGATTGAAAATATGGGAAGAGTTGGAGATAATGAATCTGAAAAATTACTGTGTAAGTATTCCCAGGATGAGACCAACAGTGGGTAAATTTTTGTTCTCCAGGAGCGATCCACTAAGCACCTATCTCTCAATAACTGTAATTTGTTAAAAATGGGGTGGTTGCTCTGATTAATTTTTTTAATGAGGAATTTCAATGCTAGATATTTACGTCGAAGAAAGAGTGGCATCTCGCCACTCTCCACTTGGAGGGCATTTATGGGTGAAGATCTCATCGCACCCAATATAAGTCTCATACATTGAGATTGAATTCTGTCAAGTTTTACTTTAAGGAATTTAGGCAGGGGTTCCAGCAGAAAGCAACCATAGTCGAGAACACTTCGTATAAGGGCTATGTACAACATTCTCATTGTGGCGGGGTGAGATCCCCACCAAACACGTGAAACTGCCCTAAGTATGTTAATATTTTTTTCACATTTTGCTTTGATGCCCTCCACGTGTAGGTTCCATGACAACTTTCTGTGGAGTGTCATTCCCAAAAATACTATTGAGTCAGTTACTGGGATAGCTCGATCGCCTATACTAACCGCAATATCAGGTGTGACGTGCCTGTTTGAAAAACAAATTATTCTACTCTTAGATGGGGCGATGTCAAATCCGTGCAAATGAAACCAACTATTCATTTTAGTCAAGGAACCTTGCAATATGTAAGATGCTTTAGAATGAGACTTTTGAGAACAGTACACCACAAAATCGTCGGCATATTGTAGCATTAAGGGTTTTCCCACCACTTTCCCCTGGATGTTTTAAGAGCTGAGCTCCTATATCATCCAGACTCAACAAAACAAAAGAAAAATTCAAAGGGAGGGCTCAGGATTTGCCTTATGGGCTCCCCCCGACAAAATCCTCCCCTAAACTACAACCCTTAATGTCCCTTGGAGGAGATACTCACTACAAGGCACTACTCACTACTACAATATTCTTACAAACTATGTTCTTACAGTTACGTATTGCTACGTACTAAAATTCTTAACACTAAAGACAACACTTTACAGCTTATTATCTAAGTAGTAGAGTATTCAAGACAATAATAATAAATGCTTACCAATCATACCCACCACTGCCAAACACGAAATTTCTTCCTTACTGAATTTGAAAGAAACAAAGAAAGGGAAATAAACACATTAAACTTCCAAGGCTAGAGTATGAAAGTGGAAGCAAATAAGCAATTGATCAAAAAAAAAAGAAAAAAAATGACAAAACCAAGGGACAGAGTGCTTGAAAAGCCACCTCCAACGACAGGAGTAGGACATGCACAAAACAAGTAAGAGAGTTCAGCGGCTCGGTCACCAAATTATCAGGATGAATCCACTGGTGGCAGTCCAGGTCGACGAAGATCATCCCACTTAAGCTTCCAGGCTTCTACAAATTTTTTGAAGCATTTGAAGTTTGTAGCATTAAGGGTTAATTCTTCAAACCAAACTGGTCTTGGAGTGTCCACACTCAAACCCCGAATCATATCGTCTCTGGCCTCCGACATCAAATTGCAATCCCAAAGAATATGTTCTGCATATTGGGCTCCTCCCCCACAAGGGCACCACGGCTCATTGCATAAATTAAGCTCAAAAAGTTTCCCCTTAAGATCACCATGACCTGAGATTAGCTGTGTAGAGAAGTGTTCAAAGTGAATGAAATGACGTCGCATTCTAGTTCTGAGATCTGGAAAGAACTTATACACAAGTCTGCCCGTCCTCGAGGAATCCCACCTCTGCTGCCAAATATCCATTGTTTTCTCTCGGACCTTAATCATTGCCCTTTCTATCCCAGATCTTCCGGGTTCTGGTCTAAAAACAGCCCCAAAGTATTCAGCTACACCGTCAACTTTCAAACATCTTCTAGCGACACTTTCTCTTACCTCCAAATCTGCCGGTAAAACACCTGCAATCACAGGAAGACCATCACTAGCAGAGGTGCGATATGCTCCAGTCAAACCTATCAACAAAGACCTCTGGCCCCGAAGAAGTGCAAGACTGACTGACCCCACCTCCAATCTGAAAGACCAAACCCTGGCCGCATATGAAATCTGCGGTATATAAGTTGCTCGATATATTGTCAGGAGACACCTAGGATGAAAGCCCCACGTACCCTTGCTGAGGCTTCGCAAGGTTGCAAACAGTTTTCTGCCCTTCTCTGAAATTCCTCTAACATGTTGGATGAAAGAAAACTTTTTATCTAAGACTACACCCAAATATCGAAAATCGTCAACTAACCTGATTGATTTACCTTCCATCTTAAGGGTGGGATTTCGGGTTCTACTTAAGGTTCCCTTCATGAGCATAGCCGCCGTCTTGGCAGCAGAAAAAGAAAGACGATTCAGTCTACCCCATGCCAAGATACATTCAACTGTCGAAGCAAATGTTGTTTCAAGAGCTAATCTTGAGTTTTCTGCTATCATCAGCAGGGCATCATCCGCATATGCAATAAGAGTACATTGAACTGGGAAAGGCAAGGTCAGAAGATCATTAAAGAGCACGTTCCACAGAAAAGGACCCAAAACAGATCCCTGCGGACAACCCATCGTAACCTCTCTCTCCACGCGATGACCTCCATGTGAAATCACTACTTTCCGATCCCTGAAGTAATCAGAAACGATATTAAACAAATTTGAAGGGCATTGTCTCAATTTTAGTTTGTTTAAGATCATAGGCCACCAAGCATTGTCGAATGCGCCGGAGATATCAAGAAACACTCCAAGAACATACTTTTCTGCACGTTCGCTCTTCCACCTAACACATTCCGAAATTGCATGCTCAGTGGAAAAACCTCGACAAAAACCAAATTGCTTAGGGCTTCCAGGTAATATCGATTCATCCAGTCGATTTCGAACAAGAATTTCCAAGACTTTACCAAAAGCAGGCAACAATGTTATTGGTCTATATGATTTAAGGTCTGAAAGGGACTTACCATTACCTTTTGGAATCACTTTTAACAGCCCACACTTCCAAGACCTCGGAAAAATACCAAGATCCAAGCACCTCTGCATAAGACACAGTACGGTCCCCGGGAAAAATTCCCAGACCCTCTTGACAATGACACCAGTAATCCTGTCTATTCCAGGAGCCTTGCGTGGTCCGAGACCGGATATAATTTCATTCAGCTCATTATAAGTCACAGGCAAAGAATCAGAGTTTCCTATACCAGAAGGCGGCAGCCGAGAAGTTAATCTAAGCTGTCTGTGCTGAGGAGTATCCACAGATTCTGAGTCCAAAGGGATAAGTCCATCCAGAAGACCGCGCAGGGTGGCCTCAATGCCCAGAGTTTCATCGTCATTATTAATAATGCTTGACAAATATTTGTCTGCATTGTGTCCTTCCTTAAGAGCAGTTTTCATGACGGACCAAGGCTCTGAACTACCAACATCCTTAACCCATTTCTTCCATGTTTCAATCCTAGCAAGTCTTATCTCGAGATGGTATTCCCTTCTTGAGTTAGAAAGCATTTCTCTCAGCTCTCGGGCCATATCAGAGTCGGCGGGCACAGTTCCCTTTCTTACGATTCCAAATTTACGTGCGGCCCTTCTGTATTTAGTTCGAAGATCGACTAGTTTTGGAGTCCACCAAGGAGCTGACTTCTTTTCTTTGCGTGGTTTGCTTCGACCAAGTGCGACTGTTGCTGCTTCGACCACAGCCGAATTAAAAAGGTCACCAAGTTGCTCAGGACACATCACCCAAGCGTCTCGAAAGTCATTGAAACGTTGACGCAGTACAACCGAGAAATATCGCCAATTAACATTCCTGCTTTTAAACTTCCAGAGGTCGCAAGGAATACCGAGAATTGGTCCTCCATATATCATAGTGATGAGACGGTGATCACTTGAAAGCGCCGATTCATGTACTCTCCATCCAGAAATTCTTCCTAAAATATCCATTGAGCATAGCGAAAGATCGATATTGCTCTCTCCCATAACTCCTGCAAACGTAGCAGGGTTTCCTGGCAAATTGATGATGTGTAAGCCATAAGAAGCTATAAAATCCTCAACAGCAAGTCCACTGCCATCTCTGTCAGAGGAAGGTCTGTCATGCCATAATGTAGACCGAGCGTTGAAGTCACCTCCCACTATTACTGATTTCCCATGAAGCGTCCTGAGCACCTCACCAAGACCCTGTAAATGAAGACCAACTGGATCTGAAAATTTAGCGTAGAGAGATATAAGAAAAACCTCCCGTCCACCGAAACTCACACAAATGCAGCAACGACATTCGTTGGACAATCCATCAAGAAAAAGAGGTTCAACAAGTGTGCCATCAACAATGAATCCTGCAACTCGTAACGTCTCCACAAGGCGTTTCTATGAGTACAGTTCGTTCACACATAATGTTGAATATAAGACGGCACAGTACATCTGGGATGCCCAAAGCGGACATCTTATCATATAACAGAGGGAGTAAAACATTATCGTATGCACTACTTACATCCAAGAAGGCGGCCACCGTCTCAAATTTATTTGATCTAGCAACTTGTAAGTCTGAAACTAAAATCCCCAGGTTGTCAATACAACTCTTTCCCCTTCGAAATCCAAGTTGACCAGATGGAAAGAGATCATTTTTTTCAAGAAACCATTCCACCCTACATTTTAACATTAATTCCAAAATTTTAAGGAAGCAACTTGACATGGCAATAGGTCTGTATGATTTCCCCAGGGATATGTCTTTTCCTGGTTTGTGAATAGGTATAACAATCTGAAGTTTCCAGGAGTCTGGAACCTCACCAGTTTCTAAAATTAGGTTATACAACCTTAGAATTATCTGAAGAAGGACTTTGGGAAAATTTCGGAAGAAGGCATACGGGATGCGATCGTGTCCTGGAGAGGAGTCTCCGACAGAATTAATTGCCGAAGAAAGTTCCTCACCAGAGAAATCAGCCGAAAGGAAAGGGTCTGAGTGCTGATTTAGAGCAGCAGTCTTTTGAATCTCTAGAAAATGAGGAACGTAAACTGGTGCTATGTTTTCCACAAATTCTTCAACCCACGCAATACATTTGGAATTATTTAGTTTTGGAGAATATACTCCTCTAAATCTGCGAATTGAATCCCAAACCTCGCCAGAAGGGGCTTCAGGGGAAAGATCAGAACAGAATTTCTGCCACCCTTGACGTTTTTTACGCCTCAGTAGTTTTTTGGTTTGGGCTTGTATCTTGCGCACTTCTAGAAAGTTTTCTTGTGACATACTTCTTTTATAATTTCTTATGGCTTGCGACCTTTTTTTGACCATGTCACGGCATTCATCATCCCACCAGGGTGGACAATATCTATAATGCGGTTTGGGGAGAGTTTTAGGTATTGCAGAGTCCGCCGCTTGATACACCAAATTGTTGATTTTTTCCGCAGCCATATTAACCTGTTTGAATGTGTTCTCGAACGGCTGAGACTTTACATTTTGGACTATCGAATACTGGAACAATTTCCAGTTTGCCCTATTAATCCGGTATGTACCCTCTCTTTTCCTCCTACAACAGGTCCTAACATTATTTATAATTGATGTTTTGATTGCAAAATGGTCGCTAGAAAACGCATCCTCCATGACTAACCACGTGGCCATTGATCCGATGTCTGGAGTACAGATTGTCAAGTCTACAGCGTTTTGATTTCGATTAGGAAGAGATATACGTGTCGGTTCTCCAGAGTTGAGAATGCATAGGTTATGGGTATCCACTATGTCCAATATTTCTCTTCCCGCAGCATTCGAAATTACGCATCCCCAACTAGGTGACCATGCATTGAAATCCCCCAAAATTAAAAAAGAATTTGATAATTTCGATATAATATCGTTCCAAAAGGCTGCTCCCATAACCTTTCTGGGAGGTATATATACAGACACTACAGATATACCGAGTACTTTTGCAGCTACAATTTGTATATTATCGTTACTGGGAAGTAGAATTGTATCATAAGGGAGATTGTTTTTAATTAGAAGAGCTGCACCGCCATATCCATCAGAACGATCTTCTCTAATAATAGAATATCCAGGAAATGAAGCATAAGAATCAGAGGAATACCAAGTTTCAGAGATGGCTGCAATATCGATATTCTGGGACTTGAGCATATATAGAATGTCATCTCTATTGCTCACTGCCGACCTGGCATTCCATTGAAGGAATGTTAAATTTACAGATTTACTTAGTGTTTTGTTTTCCATTTTCAACGAAATCCGGAATTTGAGGATCAGTAAATCGACTTGATATTTGGTTTAATTTAGCAGCGATGGATCGAAAGTCGTTATTTGTATCAGATATAAGTTCTAAAAGAAAAAAAGATATTTTTTCAATGAAAGCACGACGAAGAGTATCAGTTTCAACATTATCTTTGTTGGAATTTTCATCATTTAGTAAAGCACACCCATTTTTAGGGTTAGACGCTTGTCCATTTTGATATGATAGGCAATTTTCGTATTCCTTATTATTAAAAGGGCGAGTGGTATAAGAGTTGGACATTCGTCGAATTGGTGTTTTAGGGCTCATCGTTTTGACAAAATTCATTGGACGAGGGTACGAATTAACTTTTTCTGAATAGGTAGAGGAAATAGGAGGGTGGGCTTGGAGAGCCTCTCTATACGAAATGTTTTTATTAGCCATGGTTTGTTTCACTTCACGTTGTCTTTTCAATTCTGGGCACGCTAGATCTGATGCAGAGTGTTGACCTTTACAGTTTACACATCGGAGAGCTATAGCGTTACATTCACCTCCAAAGTGCGATTCACCGCACTTGAAACATCTTGGTTGGGATTGGCACTGTACTCTTGTATGTCCATAACGGCTGCAATTGTAACACAATACTGTAGGGTAAACGTATTGTTCAACGCGAAATGCGTTGTGAAAGAGGTACACATACTCCGGCAATACCTGTCCTTGAAATGTCAAGACAATTGTTTGAGAAGGTTTCCATGTTGCTCCTTCTGGAGTATTTACTTTTCTGTTTAGGCGTCGAGCCTTTATTATTTTTCCTAACTCTTCAGGAACTTCAGAATACTCTATGATCTCCTCCAATGATATATCCAGAGTGACTCCTCTGATCACTCCCATTTTAGATACCCTGTAAGATGGGATCTATGCTTTAAGGTTATTTTTATTAATAATATCATGGCGGGTGAAAGAGTTTGCTGCCTCGGGCGTTTTAAATGATATAGATATTTTGTACTTACCCTCAGCCTTAATACCACCTGATATTACGTTGGGTATTTTTGAGTTATTCAATTTCCTTCCAAAGTCCAGCGGATGCAATTGTTTTGTTGTATCAATATTTTGGACCATCACTGTATATGGTCCAAGGGCGTTTGGTTTGTACAATACGAGAGGAGCATCAGGAATGGAAGAGTTCTGAGGAAGGGATGGGATTTTAGTAGGTTTGTTTTCGTTTAAAAACAGGTCTGGGGATCTAGGACGTTTTCGTCCATCAGGTGGATCAACGGGCACCTCCATGATCTCCATCATGGAGGTACCTGCGACACGTTGTTGTTATGGGAGCTATAAAAAAAACTCCCGAAATAATAACTAAAATGAAAGAGTTGGAAAAAAAAAACCGAAAAAAAAAAAAAAATCACTACGAGATTGAACCACCCCGAATTTTGTTTACATCGAATATTAATGTTTTTGAGTTACAAAACAAATTTAAACCGAATTGTTTACGAAAGAAAAAACAAGCTGTGCACACGACCGATCACAATGACGACGTCACGAACACTCCTTTGATGTAAGCTAATGTATACCAAATACGTTTGCAAGATTAAATTTTGGAGGTTCACAAATATCTTCATTTCAAACCAGTTGGCAAACACGATTTTGGCGCCCCCATTGAGCATTAAGGGGCGCCATTCTACTAATAAACAAAATGACACATCCTCAATGCAGGATTGCTGATGGCGTTTTTTTTTTAACAAAGATCAGTTCGGGTTCAAATATTATTCTTCATAATGCTTCATGCTTCGAAAATGAACCATATAAACCGTAAAATTTAAAAATTTCTTGGGGACTCCGAGAAGGGGCGCAGACTTTGTCCCCGGGCGCAGATGACCCTAGCTACGCCACTGCGCATAGATATTATGCTGGATCACACAGTATTGTTGTCGATGCTATATAGATTGGCACATATCATTTAAATTTCCGGTGAATTTGTTAAACTGACAGGTACAATTGCGTACGCTAGTAAGTGAAGTGTATTACACAATCTCATTGTATTGGCGATGTAGTGACCATATCACGGGAATGTAATATAATATAATTTAATATGTCGATGATTTTTGTTCATATCAGGTGTATCAATTTACATTCCAATTTGATTTTTTCGTGTAATATCTGTTGGGGAGAAAGAAATATTCTTTTGGGTGTTCTACTCTTTTCTTTAAGTTTTTGAGTGTCCTGTAAAAGGGAGGTATGTTTAAAATATCCCGTATAGGACATTAAACATCTTAAATTCAGCGTTGAGGAAGATGACGACTTGGGTATTTTTTACGTAAAGTTAGCCAGCTGTCTACCACACTGTGGGGAAAGAGAAACGGGAAACTGAATTCACCAAATGCATTGAACATTGATAAGTCAATTGTTTTTTTTTTAAGATGAATCTAGGTTTTTGTCATAAACCCAAATAAAACCTTATACACCTTTCACAGTAAGCTAAAAGTTTGTGTCGTGAAAGGGGGGTTTACCGGCACCTCCATATAAGAAAATAATATTCCGAAACAAGCCTTATCATACCCTAATTACATACCTACATGAAATTCAAAAGAAAAAAATGGTTCTTTTCCCAGCAATTTACTTTTAAAGTCAAAAACATCTTTATGATACACAGCACACCTATATGTTGGTACTAACTTGCTTAATTGATTTATGTAAGTATGCTAAACAAATAGATATTCTAATCGCAATGGCTGCGACTCGATGACAATACTAATTCACAATAATAATAAAAACATTTTTATAGCGCTGTTTAGTACTTTGCTCTAGTTTTAATTAATAAATAATTAGTTCAACTGTCAGTCTTTAAGTCCGTGACATCCGTAACATAATAATGATAAACCAGAATACATTCGAAATCATCGTAATTTGTGACAATATAAATGTGTACAATACAATGAAGTAAATAGTATAATAAAAATTAGTGATTGTGTACAAGAGTAACAACGTCAGGACTAATAAACAACAAGTGGATGTACTGTACAAACGGACGGAAGGAAGCATGGGTTAGGCTCAATGTGGAATGAGGCATAACGAATAATAAATCACTCGATACAGTAATTTTAAACAATGCGTAAAACGGGGACGGTCTATTGTGTTTTTCATCGCGATAATATAGGTCGTACTGTTATTATTATTTATATTTACAAATAAATGTTATCAATACATAAATAATGAGTTGATATTTTAATAATATTCTCAAGCTGATTGATTTTTATGAATGCCAAATTTTAATAGTACCTAATTGAAGATAATCGTAATCGATACTAAATCGCGAAAGTATTTGTTGGTCCTCAAAATCGTCAATGAATTAAAAGTTTTCGACACTGTGACAAGTTAAGACGATCATCTTCTGGGATCGCATTGACCTTCAGCTGTAATGATCCTTGTAAGAATCGTCTTATTGTCAGTAATAATAATAATAATCTGTCCATCCGCACCTGCTTTTACATCTTTCTTATGACAACTGTATCAGAGCGCTAGGTAGGTATGTATGTCTTTGAAAAGGGTGAAATAATTGGCGTAAAAACGTTTTAAACGGACGAGCCTGTCTTCTGTCCTGTGTGCTACTGGAAAGAGGGTTAAAAAGTGATAGATAGATCGACAATTTTACCAACCCTTTTTTCATTACGGTACTTACAAGACACAACTCTTTGGATATGTATCTATCTGAATGAATGTATCTGCAATTCTACATACATCAACCTATCAACCAAAGAGATGAGGTATCAAACAACCTATCAAACAAGGATGTGCACTTTTCACAAAATCCAAGCAAAAATATGCTTTCCTCCGTTGCAATTAAGCCCATATTTCTATGAAACAATAAAGCGCACCACGTGAAATAACAATTGGTAGAGTATGGTGTCCCTTTCTACTATATTACAAGTAGCTAGATACCATCATATTAGTAAATATGTATATTATAGTACTGTACTCAGTACGTGCAAGAAAGGGACATCTTTCTACCAATTACTATCTCAGGTTTACCTATGGTTCAAGGATTAATTATTGCAGCCTTGTTATAGGCAAAGTTACTAACAGAGTTGGTAGACAACAAAATTTTATTGTTTGTCATAGGATAATATTTACATAATCACGCACAAAAATAACATCTCGATAGATACATCTCATTTCTCACAATTCTAACATGTCAATAAAATAATTAATCATAATATTTTGTCATTGATATCATATTACAACTTGTTTGACATGAATACAGACTGCGATATCGTTTAAAACTAGTTTTGATTTATTATTGCAAATTAGACTGTTTTTTAATTGCATATCTACCTAACGATTTATTCTTTAGATGGCGGTAGTTTAAAGTTTCATAATTTTAGGTATTTTCCCCTCAATAATTTTACTATTCCTTTTCTATTACATGGTACATTAAAATACATTAAACTAGATAGATGCAAATAATTAGCGCGAGTCGGATAGATATTAACTAATTTATAATTTGTAAAAATGAATAAAGTGCAACATACCAAGGTAGTTGATCCACCAACTCGCATCGCTCATTTTCAGCAATTCGCATTCAAAACAGCTTTCATAGTAGGAATTCCTACGATTAGTTATGATCGGATTTTCCGATTTTATCGCAGTAGTGGCATTTTGCTTCGGCACTGTTCGCACAGATGGCTGTGGCGTCGTAAATTTTCTGAACGCTTGCGCAAATTTTTTTCCCAATGAAGGAGTGTATTTCTTCTTCTTCACAGCGATGGGCACTGTCGTATTTTTGTATTCGACCGTAGGATAAGGATATTTTTTCAAAAACTTATTTTTTATATTATTATCGGATTCGCTCGTTTCGGAGTTCGTTGAGTTCACGTAAAAGTCCGGTGAAACTTTTCTTATACACAATTTGCAAGGATTGAACTTCATTTTGACAGTTTCATTTTAGAAACAATATTTAATTATAAGTTTAAATAAATATTAATTTAATTTGGTATTTTCACTATCCTCTTAAGCTTTAAGTCCTCCTTGTCTAATCAACAAAGAATGCGGTGTAAGAGGATGGATAGACAAATAGTTTTCAGAAACAAAAAATAAACAAATTGAAATAAAACTTTCAGTAGCACAACTCAGTTAACCAATACAGTCACGTATAATATACAAACATAAACTGAACAGCAAAGAACAATAACATTATTTGGGGACCTCGAAGACATTTCAAATCTCCAATAACAATAACAGTAGTAAGAAAATGGGTTTGCCGGACATTTTCCAGTCGAATAAACACAGCACAAAGTCAATGAGCATGTCAACACCCATTGTTCTCTCTATATAATTCCGAATTATAATCTGAAACGATTATGTCTTCCAGCATTTTCCCATCATATTATATTTTGACAACTTCGCATTAAAAAAATTATCTTGTATAATTAAACAAGAATTAGTAACATTACTCAAAAAAGTTTTTTTTTTCGACTAAGAAACTATTCGCTAAGATATAAAATCTTTTTTTGTTTAGTGGGTCGTGTTAAACGACGAATTATTATTGAGATGAATCAAAATAGAATACTTTCGTATCGAATGGCAAAGTGTACTACAGCCTAACTAAGTAAGAACTAACTCATGACCCGTAATTTAAACAAACAACTTGTCAACTTAGTTGATAAAACTTGAAACATTGACAGTAAGAACTTATCCAAGTACCTATAGACAAAAACTTTCTCAGTTCATGTTATATACGAGCTCCACATGTTCATTTTGCATGTAGACACAAAGCGCCTAATAATAAAGTAATAACAACTTATTAAGTTACCCGCTAGTAAACTTTCTTGGACTTAAAAGCCAATATAATTTTAGCCTTGTTCAAACTAATGGATACTTTCTAAGTAGATACCGAACTATAAAATTGGTAGAATTCAATAATATATATCTCAAGGTAAATTGGAATAACAATTGTGTGGTTTAGTATCGAAACTAGACAAATCCATTTGTAGTAAACTGTCAACAGAGCACATAAATAAATGTTTAGAATAGAAGCCAATTCATAAGCGTTGGGACTCCTTTCTCACTTCTTCCGATTAGATTTTACACAATGTTGCATTGTGTAGACATGGTTCTCCAATCGAGGTTTCTGAGCCCGTAGACAATTTGTACTTGGCGATCGCCTACAAACGAATTTTCGTCAATAACTGCAACAATAACGCATAATTATACGGTACGTGTAGGTAGATTGTCGAAAAGTTCGCCAGTAGACGATCGCTAAGTACAAATTGTCTACGGGCTCAGATTGACAAAAATAAGTTATATTTTGACGCATTTCCATACTACTTTTGATATAACCCACTATTTCAACACAAATCTCGTAGGATTTGACTATTTTGAAAAAATGTTGTTTAGAAATAGAACTCAACGCAAAAAAAACTGTATTCTCAGATTAAATATGACATTTTTGGATCAGGCCACTTTCAATCCCAAACCATTCAATTAATAAGTATTCAATGTTAATTGAATATAATTTGATGGAGAAAGAGTTGAATGAAAAATGATGATATAAATGTTTCCTTACCAACATTCGCTCCGTTGATTCTCAATGAGCTAAGGGCCTTGTCAAAAGCACTCGCTGAAGGCTCTTCATATCCATTTAATGAAAGTTTTTTTGTTGTAGTAATTTCTTGAGTCTCCATTAGAGATTCTTCCGATATCTCAGTCTTCGTCATAAGATATTCTTTTGTTATGAAAGGATTTGTGGATTTGGTTGTTGTGGGTGTGGAGTATAAGAGGTAATGAGGTAGTTGTATGGACGACAGAGAAGTCTTTGTAGTCGTTGAAGGATGGGAAACAACAGGTGGTAAACTGTTTGGTGCACTTGAGGTATGCGTATTGAATGGAGAGGGTTGCCTTTGTAATCCAGAATGAGATGGGGAGTGGGTGGTGTTTGATGTGACAGGCTTAGAAGCTGACAAATATGATGAACAAGTCGATATATTGAAAATACTATTACCTATTGATGGAGTATTATTAAATGGGAAAAACGGAGAATGGGTTACAGAAGTTTGTTCAACATGGGGTGGGTTAACTTGGTAAGATGGTTGAACATGCTGTGTTGTATGCTGTGAAGTATTGTTTGGTAAATGTGGTGAAAGGGTTTGTGCTTGTACCGGATTCTGATTATATGATGGCTGGAAACTATTTTGAGATGAGATGTTCAAATTAGTTTGAGAATGAAAAGGTGACGGCTGGGAACAGTTGGGTGACAAAGTGCCAAAGTGAGATGGCGATCTTGGTGATAATCTAGAAGATTCTACATTATAAGTTGGCGAATATCTTAGAGAAGTGTCAGTTAGATTCACTGGAATATAATGGGTAATCGAATTTTGAATAGTCGATGGTTGAAGTGACTTATTCGTTCCATTAGTGGTGTTTTGAACTGAACTACTATATATTGAATTGAAGTTATTAGAATGAGACAAGTTTGGTGATGAACTACTCGGGTATGAAAATGTCGGAGGAGTGATGGTTGGCATTGTAATACTCGGTTGAATTGATGATCTAACTAAGGAAGTAGATTCTAAAGGAGTAAATGGTGAATTGTTTGACTGATATATAGTTGTTTGTCTGGAAGGTGAGGCCAGAAGGGAAGGTGATTTTAAGGGGTCAGATAAAGTTTTCACATTACGAACTGGAGACTTCAAAGCACTAGAATAAATGACACTATTATCACTTGATTGTCTGTTTCTTGATGGTAAAGGCAAATTTGGAGAATGGTTTTCTATTGACACTGATAATACAGACAAATGAGAAGACTGTGGAGTTGTGGTAGGCAATACTACATGGGTTTGATGTGACACTAACGATCCACTGATTTCTTCTAATTTTGGAGTTGCTCGCGATTGTACTTCAGCAATTAGTTGTGAAGGCCCTGAAAAGAAAGAAAATATAATTACACTAGTACATTTATTACTTTTTAAAATATACCTACCTACTTTATTTTATGAACATGTAAAAATTCCAAATGGATTTGGAAAACTTAAACTCAATTCAAAAGTTTTATAATATTAACCAGATGGGTTGACAAAATGCTTTCTTACTTTTTAATTCTGTTGCGTTAGACTTCACAGATCCTTTTCTTCTTGGTGATCCTAAATCCCTGTAAATAAATAAAACTTATATTAAAAATAATTTATGATTATTGTATGTAACACAGTCTGTTGTGTTGAAAACTGGATTTTCACTTACTCAGAAGTGTGGATGTCAATCAAATTAAGTTTTGAACTACTATAGATGAACTCGCACACATTGAAATGCTCAGAAAAATGGACATTAATATTTTGTCCAGACTGAGGATCGAACCCACGACCCCTCGCTTGTCAGGCGAGTGTGTTAACCACTAGTCCAACCTAATGAATTAGGTACATACTAGTTAGGTATATTTATATATACCGCGTGTACGTGGTGATACATCAATGTGAACTTCCTTAAGGATAGCAGGGGTAGAGGGGTCGTGGGTTCGATCCTCAGTCTGGACAAAATATTAATGTCCATTTTTCTGAGCATTTCAATGTGTGCGAGTTCATCTATAGTAGTTCAAAACTTAATTTGATTAAAAATAATTTACTTTAATAAACACTTCTTTCTTTGTGTAAAAATAAATATGCGACACATCAGAACATAATTATAAATTTCTTAAATCAATCTGGAAATAAGAGTTAGTCTGGGATATTATATATAATAATGTACACAAGCACTCATGTGACAAATGTGAGAATGAACAATATTTGTTTTCTTATCCCGCAAAGAAATTATTTGTGCGTCGATATTTATTTATTTTCATTATGGAACCAGCGGTCATTTTACGAACAATGGTAACAATATTGCACATTTCACAAATTGTGGACAAGAAAAGACCCTCAATATTACCTTAAAATAAAACATTTTAGATTTTTAGAGCATCTTCATGGACAGTAAAGCCATAAACATTAATAAAACAATAAAATCATATGCATTTTAATGTAAGAACATGTTGTAAAATTATGAATATCTATAAACCTAGGTTTTATAATGATATAGGTACCCATTTTCATATTATAATATTGCATGCCTTAACACGGTTATTTGGTACCTACCTAATACTGTTAATCTCACCTAATGTTCTATGTTCTAAGAATCACGCGCATCCTCCGATACCATCTAATAGACAGTAGTGCCTTTGAGTATTCAGGTTACCCGCACATCTCATATTATGCTACTCCACAATATTATAACTATCAGGACTTCTTCACACTGTGAGATTTGCATCGCATTCCAGTCGAATACCATTTTAAAACTCGAAATATAGAAATATTGCAATAGTTTCTGAGTCATGGTGCTTCTTGTTTTGCCTTCAAAACCCAATGTGAACGAATCATAGAAATTATCAAATAAAATAAAATAAATATTTATTATTATTTTGTTTTGTGTTACTGTTGAGTAAGACTAACGCACGACCGGTTTCGCGGACTCCGAGTTCGCATCATCAGGTGCTAATCTATACTGAATTAAACAAAACAAATACAAAAGTTCGTTACGATTTACAGTGAGGGTGTGGGGGTAGGTGGGGTCATGTTGGTTTCAGGCGTGGAGTTCTTGGAATATGAGATGGGGAATAGTTGTAGTAAGGGAGACGAATTCGGAAGATTATTATTATTAATAGCTGTTTTAGTCGAGTTATTATTTTTATTAATTTCTATTGCTTCCAAAGAGTGCTGTCAAAGTTGGTCGGTATGTGTGTGTATGTAATAATTTTAAACTATGGTTGCTAAAAGAGTGGTCAGTATCTATTATATGGTTTGCGAATTCTGAAAAATTGTTATTTGTAATACATCGTCGGTGCTTGTCAATTCTATATTTTAAGTTCCTAAACGTCTGTCCTATGTATACTTTATTACAGTCTCCACATTTAATTTCGTACACCTCGCTTTTCTTTAGAATGTCCGTCTTTGATTTAGAGTTGGCTAATAAGTTGGCAAGTTTGTTGTTCGTATAGAAGGCTGGTCGAATTATGTCGGGAAATAGTTTCGTTAATTGTTTAGACAACTCTCCTATGTACAATATTTTTCTCCAAGCTCTATTAGGTGTATCTTTAGTATTGTAAGTGTGGTAAATAAATTGTCTAAACAGTCGAGTCTTCTGTTTATTGTTTACTAAGTGGTCTATCAAGTTAGTGTTATAACCGTTGTTTATCGCGATTTGTTTGATAGTGTTAAGTTCGTTATTATAGTTTTTTATTTATTTATTCATTCACCAATGACACACTTCAGATAATACATGTAAGTTGAAACAATATACAAGAGACAAAATAATATAAACAAAGTATTACCCTATTTAAAAGTGCGTACAATTTTCACTAATCACAATATTTTAAGCCAATAAGGTTGTCATCTATAATAAAATTTAATTTAATTTATAAAATAAGAATAAAACAGTAGTAATACAATAAACAACACTAAAAAATTAATATATATATATTTAGTTACAATCCATTGGATTGGTCTGCAACGAGTTTGGTTTTTCTTCTCCATTCCTCCCTATTCTCAGCCAGTCTTTTAAGCTCTACGTATGAGCCACAGTTCATGTCCCTCTTCAGTTGGTCCATATATGCGTCTCTTGGTCGGCCTCTGCCATTTGTTCCCTCGGTCTTACCCTCCGCGATGGCGATGAGTAGTCCTGGGTGCCTGATGTTGTGGCCAATCCAGTTAGCTCGTTGTTGGCTGATTCTCTTAAGGAGTTGCCTTTTTTCGCCTACCCTGGTTAAGACTTCTTCGTTTTCGACGTGCTCCGACCAATGGATCTTAAGCATGCGTCTGTAGCACCACATCTCAAAGGCCGCCAACCGTCCGCTTTCACTCTTGCTGATGGTCCATGTCTCACAACCATAAAGCAGAATGCTCCATACAAAGGCTTTAGTAAGGTTCTTCCTTACGCTTAAGTCGATATTTGGGGATTCCAATATCTTCGATTTTTTGTTGAAGGCAATCCTTGCCTGGTTTATTCTGCTTACAATTTCTGCTTTGGAGCGTCCATCCTGGTTTATTCTGCTGCCCAGGTACACGAATTCACTTACTTGTTTGATGCTCACTCCATTTAATGCAATGTTCGCAGTCGCTTCCTCTCTTCCAACGACCATACATTTTGTTTTTTCTTTATTTATTTTCATGTTGTACTTTGACAACAGTATACTTTCCAATTTTCCTAAAGCTTCGTTCAGCTCCATCTCGGAGTCTGCGAGCAGTGCTATGTCGTCAGCATATCTTATCATGTCGACCTTTTTCCCATTTATTTTTACTCCTGTCCAGTTCTTCATTTCTTCTCTCAGTTCATCAATGGCTCGCTGTATATAGCAGTTAAAGAGAGCTGGCGACATTGAGCATCCTTGTCTTACTTATAAAAAATTAATAGTCATTACAAATCCACAATTAAAATTGAACAATTAAAAAAAAACTGAAAAACTATTCAATTAAAGAACAAATCAATAAAAAACCATTAAAAATTTTTAAAAAAATTTAAAAAGTAAAAAGATTAAAAATTCAAAAGTAAAAAAAACTAAAAAAATCCTTACACTAACAACCCTGACAAACAGCAAGAGAATGGAAAGGGGAAAATCATTGGGATAAGTGGAACACCATCAAATAAGTAGGCAGTCAATTATATACTGTTCAAAATCTGCAAAACAGATATTTTAAAGCCACGAGGATTGCTCGCAAACATGTCGACGTCACAAAATCTATCGTTGTAGTTGCTTAATATACGGTAGAGGGGGTTACGCAAACCAGCATTAGTATGAGCTATACTTACGTTTAGAGGCCGGTTAGTTCTTCTTACTGAAGGCATGCGAAAACCGATTTTGGTCAATATTTGAGGGACATCAACCTCTGATGTACATACCTTCCTCAAAATGCACGCATCCATCAATTCACGGCGCTTTGAGAGCTCCAATAGGTTCCCACAGAATGCATCACCGTACCTTCGTCCACACATTCGTAGAAATTTACGCTGTACACGTTCAATTGCTAAGATATATTTATCATATAACGGGTTCCAAATTGTAGAACAATATTCAAGCCGTGTTCTGACGAGTGCGACATATAGTACTGTCATAGTCTTAGGATCTTTGAACTCTTTAGTTGTTCTTAAAATGAAGCCCAATGTTCTGTTACATTGTTCCGTGATATCCTCAACATGCGCCTCAAAATGAAGCCTGCTATCAAACGTAATGCCTAAGTCTCGTATTTTCTCTAGTTGGATCAAAATTTGACCGTTAATAGTATATTTATGATTAATAATTTTTTTATTTTTCGTAAAAGAAATCGAATTACACTTTTTTAAATTTAATTCTAGCTTATTAACGACACAGTAATCATAGATCCTACCAAGATCCTCCTCCAGTTTCTCAGCATCCTCAATACAACGTATTTGCCGATATATCTTGAGGTCATCGGCAAAAAGCAGAAACTGGGAATGACGTATGCAGTCACCTATGTCATTAATAAATGTCGAAAACAGCAATGGCCCCAACACTGAACCCTGAGGCACTCCGGACGTCACTGGAACATTATCAGAATTAAATCCGTTCATCGTCACGGACATCAATCTGTCGGTCAAATACGATTTCAACCATCTCAAAAGATCGCCGTGAATACCATATTTAGAGAGCTTATTGAGTAGAATGGAATGGTCCACCTTATCAAAGGCTTTCTTAAAATCAGTATAGACAGAATCAACTTGTATTCGCTCATCCATGGAAGAAAACAAATACTCTGAGTACACCAAAAGATTAGTGACCGTAGACCTACCCCCCACAAACCCATGCTGCTCCTCCAGCAACCGCGGTCCCAAAAAATGCGCCAAACGATCCTTCACGACAGACTCAAATACCTTTGATACAGGAGAAAGAATGGATATAGGTCTGTAGTTACTCATATCGGACTTGTCGCCCGTCTTATGTATGGGAGTAATATTGGCAGTTTTCCAGATTTTTGGAAAACATCCCTCTCTAACACTCATATTAAAAATAATTTGTAAAGGTTTAGCTATGTGTGGCGCACATCTTCTTAGTACCAATGAAGATAATCCATCTGGACCTATGCCCTTATTAATATCAAGATTTATCAATTTATCATAAACTTCAGAACACAAAATTGTTAGACCGGGTAAGCAGGCTGAAGGTAGAGCGAGTGCATCATCAATGATGTCGATGTCGTCATAAACCTTTTCATTGAAGACAGACTGAAAAAAAGAACAGAAAAGACCTGCAATTGTTTTTGGATCACTTGAATGAACACCATTGAAGTGCATATTTCTGGGGTAACCGTTAGAAGTTTTCATATGGTTGATGTAAGAGAAAAAGGGCTTAATATTATTTTTAATTGATTTTTCTAAACTATCTAAATACATTTTGCGATCTCCTCTATGTGCCTGTTTTAGTTTTGCTCTGTACGTAGAGAAAACAGCATAATCACACTGGTTATGAAACTTTTTCCACAGCCCCCAATATTTATTCCTCATCCTGGCCAATAAAACTGTAGGCTTCTTGTACCAATGTGGAAAGCCAGAAGATTTAGGAATTTTCTTGGGAGTGTGAGCATCAATAACTGAAAACAATACTTCATAGAAAGTGTTCACAGCATCGTTAGTATTTCCTCTATTCAACAAGTCATTCCAATCAACAGTGGCAAGTTTTGCATTGATTTGGTCAAAATTCGCCTTACGATAATTGTATTTGGCCTTACGATTAATACTTAGATGGGTTTCGTTCACAATAATAGGAATGTTAACCAATAGAGGAGGATGATGTCCGTCCTCAGGCACCAACGGAAAGTCACATCTTTCAACATCGCAATTCAAATCCGATAGCACCAGATCCAAGATAGAATTATTTTTGTTCTTTATAAAATTATATTGTTCAACGTTCATGAAGCGTATTGCTTCCACGAGAAGACGCACATGGGGGCCACGCCGCGAACCCTGTATATCCGTCCGACCATCATCATCTTTAACCCACTGAGCGTTTGGAATATTATAATCACCTATAATACACAAGTGAATATTATTTCTATCCTCCATAAATGTATCAGATATTTTGTTAAAGTGTCGTTCGTACTCGCATATAGAAGTGCCCGGAGGAAAGTAAACCACCCCCAACACGAGACCACATTTCCCACGACCAGTATTGTCGTTTTTAGATACCAATGATAACGCAACAAAAAGGTCCTCACCCGAGGTCTCCCACTTTGGCTCCCGCACACAATCAAAATTACGCGATACCGCCACAAGCACGCCTCCCCCGTCACGCTTGTTTGTAACCTTGAGATCCCTGTCTCTGCGAAATATATTATAATCGTCGTTAAAAAGTTCACTATTCTGAACACTAGCGTTGAGCCATGTTTCCGTGAGGATTACAATGTCATAACCTCCAACAATAATATTTGAGCAAAAAACGCTGGTCTTGCTTCTAAGCCCTCTACAGTTTTGATAATATACCTTTAATGCGCCTATAATTAATGTAACGCAAGTCGTACAATAGTAGTGACACAACACGTCCGCACGCACCCACGTGTGGCTTATAAGATAATACACCTATAGAGCTGTTCACACACCAATGAAATGAAGGAAAAGGGGAAATAAGGGAACAGACAAATATTATAATAGGATTTACATTGTAAAATGCAACAAAATTAGATTTTAAAAAATATTCTCCAGGTCTTTTAACGATGTAATCGTAGGACAGACGTTTAGTTGACAGTATTAAGAGGAGTTGAAACAAGTCTGTCAGTCAGAAAGTGGAACCTTGAATGTTTTTGTGACAGAGGGTGGTTAGAAGTGAAGTGAATAATCGAGTCAGTGTGTGTCGGTTTTCTATATATGTTGAAGTCAATTTTATTGTTGATGATTTTTAGAGTGAGGTCTAGGTAATTAAGTGTGTTATCGGCATTGGATTCTAACGTAAATTTTATATTGGGATGTAGATTGTTGATGTACGAAGCCCTCACTGTAAATCCTAACGAACTTTTGTATTTGTTTTGTTTAATTCAGTATAGATCAGCACCTGATGATGCGAACTCGGAGTCCGCGAAACCGGTCGTGCGTTAGTCTTACTCAACAGTAACACAAAACAAAATAAATATAAATATTTATTTTATTTTATTTGATAATTTAAAATGAAGTGTTACAAAGTAAATGCCGATACAATTAATGGAATCATAGAAACTTTATTCCATAATAACTTTGTGGCATTTAATGATTTTTCAAATACATTTGTAACAGTTTGTACCTACTTTGTTGACATAGAAAAATGTAAAAAAATTAAAGGGTCAGTCTGGAACCTGACAAAGACGGACAAAAAACGACACACTTTTAAGAAAATTATGGATGTCCTTGATTTCCCTAAACCATTTTTTCGTCGCATTATACCTATTACCATGACATGCGATGATTTCATTTCAATATTAAGATGACCTCAAATAGAAAATATAACTTTATATAGTACCTACTATATTTTATTCCGTGGAATCCCCTGTAAAGAATTGATCTCCCACTTTTTTCGGTATTCTCCCATGTATTCCACCCGCTCTAAATGTCTTAACTTTTATTGACACGAAGAGAAGGACTTGCATGTTTTTATCAAGCAGTTAGCCCGCTGGTTACTCAACTTGTGAGAGATGCCGTGATTGTATAGCATTAGCAGTAGTAGGAGGAGTCTAATATAATCAATATTTCTTGATATTATTGATGTAATAAAATCAGTTTCTGCATGTTTGTCACATGCAGTTAGTCCACTGCTACTTGTAGGATATGCTTTAATATTGGTTTACTTAAATATTATTTATTTTCTTGAATATTTATTTTATTCTTTAATACTTCAATTCAATATTACTTAAAAGTAAATAAAAATGATGTAACTATATTAAAATCAACCAACACACATTATTAATGCACTCATGTATGTGTGATCTAGTACCTCTTTTTTTACCTCTCTCTATTTAAATAAATAAATAAATTTAGTATCTCTCGGTTTAGAAACCTGAATTTGGGTCGTCGACAAATCTAGCATAGGTCAACTGATATGAAAAGGGCTTTAAATTAATACCTAGTTATAATGTAATGTTATTTACATGCATGATAGGTGTATGCCGGCGGGGAATACGTGACAAATTTTAACATAACCTCAATCAATAGAGGAATACAATGTTATCATCTTAATATCGTGTAAATAATATATGGTAGGAACATCTACCTGTGTCTTAATAAATACATAATTAGTGTCATAGATAGGTATATGCAAATGTCATTGACTTTAATATTAAAATCAAGAATAAATTTTACGTAGGTATTTGTTATTTTATCACATTCGTTTCTTTAAATTCTAATTTTGAACTTACATGTAAAAAATCATCAACGGTTTTTTTTTTTTTATTTTTATAAATAAACTAGTACCTATGCCATTTTTTTTGTTAATTTTCAGGATCGGTGTATTGGAATGGAAAATTTTTGAAGACAAAAGAAGAAAAAGGAGACCTCCTGCACGTTGGTCTAATGGCATTAGAATAATCGATGTTGACTGGTTGTAAAAAGTCCGGGACAAAGATGCTAGAGAAATGTGGAAGAGGCTTATGTTCAACTGTGGACAGAGATAACTGTATAAGTAATTTATTCGGTACAACGTTTAGAGAAAATTTAGACGAAAGAGACTTTGCCAGAAACTCCACGAGAAGGTACATATTCGACTGTCCAGTTTCATAACTTAACTTGTCGGCATATTTTCGAAATTTATTATATTTTGCTTTAAAAACAATAGAAAAATGAAATATACTATAAAATAATCGCACTTTTAAAGACATACCTTGTCTTTGTTCCGTTCAATAGTTAAACAATTCGAAATATTTATTTGTGGAATTGAAAATAAATACATTATTTTTTATCCCATAACTAAATATATTTAATATATTATAAAGGGAACCTTGTTTTTTATAGTTATTTGTTTGCGGAATTGCAAGAGTGGCGTCGATTGTTTATATGACCAATTAAATCAAAATTGTTGACTTATACTGGACAGTCGATATAAATTTCGTTAATTTTAATCCCAAAACAAAATTCAATTAAAAAAAATCTAACATTATGTAAGTTTAACATAATAAAGGGTATCTACATATTATAGATATTGGAAAGTTGTTATATTTTAACATGCGGGTTTATTCAATGTATGAAATTCTTGAGCGTTCAATATGACAATAGAATGTTTCTGGGAACAATGATAATAATATTATTATTAATAGTATGTATATAGTTAGGTACAAAAAAATAACAATCAAAGTACAAATAATAAAACAATATAATCCCGTGTTACCAAGAATTATCAACCCTCATTATGTAATTTGTTATTCAACTCTCCTCTTCTCCGCCGTTCTTATCTACACATACCTACATAATTATATAGGCACCATTATGTCATGTATACACTTGAGCGGAAATTGTGTACAATGCATAGTAAAGACATACTGTGGACATATCAATGAATTTTTACCAACATATCGAAGAATTTTTTTATTAGAAGATACACTGAGAAAAATACTCAAAACGAATCATTGGTACGTACTATCAGATTAGGACCAGAGATAGTACAAACTATTCATTAGTACGAATCTATAATATTAACTTTTCGCAAACAAATTGTTGGTAAATTTACCAATGATTTGTTTGCGAAAAGTTAATATTACAGATTCGTACTAACGAATCGTTTGTACTATCTCTGGTCCTAATCTGATAGTACCTACGTACCAATGATTCGTTTTGAGTATTTTTTCTCAGTGTAGGTACCTACGTGAAAATTTGCAAATATGAGAATCCTATATCCCGTAGAGTATCCAGCAAAAAATAGTTCTCCATTCTTTTCCGTGTGTCCTGTAAATGGCAGTTATTCGTAAAAAAAATCCCATATAAGAAAGACATTCAGAGATAATTTATGCAACACATCCAGAACGTCTCAACTTTAAGTACGCACAGGACGACTTGAATGTTTTTTACAGGCAGTTGGTTCGCTGACGCTGAAGAGCAGAGAGAGAGAAAGATTGTTTATGGATTAGTATTTACATGTATGTATGTGCAATCTATTTTCTAGTGTCTATATTTCCACTCGTATATTCTGATATGTTCTCCATTGATAAAATAATTTATTATAAGTCTACATACGTATGTTCTCCATTATGAAAATAACAAAATGTAAACTAGGCATTTTTTCACATAAACACTTTAGGATTTTTTATCATTACCAAGCATATACATAAGTTTCACTTTATTATTTATTGTGATATTCTTATCTAAGTATAAAGTAAAAAAAAAATGATTGCCTACTCCATGTAAAAAAAAAACACATCTAATGAAACGCAACTTACTCATTCAATCCAAGCCTAAGGGTGTCTCCAGCATTCTTCAGCATAGAATGAGCCTGTGCGTTGGTCATATTCTTGGTGGAGACATTGTTGATGGAGGAGATTACATCACCCTCCCTGATGCCAGATAGAGCTGCTTTTCTTCCTGGATTGACCTGGAAAAAGAAAGGAAGTATAAATATTTTCCATTTTATTTCGTCTTGGTAATTACCTACACGACACGATTGAATGGAAAGTTTTCCACTATAGGTATTTACAATTACTATCAGTTAGAATTTAAATAGGTCTGCTACCGTTTTCGACATGTTTGTATTATTGACATACAAATTGAAAACTAGCAACAATTAGATCAAAAATGAACAGCATTGCGATTATCAATAATATTGAAACATGGATTTTCGAAAAACATTTTAACAATTTTCTTGTAGGTGTGTAAATTAGATATTAGATTTACACGTTTTAATCTAACATGGAGCGTTAATATGAAAGTTTTGATATTGAAATAAAATAAATCTACAAAAAACAAATTTTAATAAAAATAATATCATATTTATGTTATGTAACAAAGAAATTACCCCCACTACAAACTCTTTCCTTCTTCCGGCCGGTGAACAAAACTTGAGCATTATGGTTTTATCGCAGATACAATCACACAAATTCACTACATGAAATCACGTGCTGTTAGTTAATTCACAACAATATTTTGCTATGTTCATTCAACTTTAATAATTCGGAAAATTAGTAGGTAAATTTATGTCATTTTTAGTATTCAATTGAATAAATTTGCTTAAAAAGTGCACAATTAGAAACAATATTAAAGATTTGGGTGAGGGATTGGAAGATCGGTCTTATAACATAATAGAAGTTCAGGACCAACTTCTCTGTGCACAAGTCTTAGATAACGTTGTTTTCTGACATTATTTTTTTTATATTATAATATTTTTCACTCACAAATATGCGCGGTAAGCAATATGCTTGTGTTATGAAGGTGGATAAGATCCAATCCGGGATCTCTTATTGAGAATCCGAGACTCTACCATCAAGATATTGACTTTTTTTTTGTGTATTAACGTGTATATGTTTGATGCATTGTAGTATTATTATATGTGTATCGTTGCGTTATACAAGATTCATTTCTTAATTTGGGACTAGCTCGATCTGCGCAAATTGTTCATGTATATGTCATGTTACTATCGCGACGCTAAAAGTATAGTTAGTAACTACTTACAAATTATTTTTGAATTTATTGACAAACTTCTGTAAGAAGCTCATCCAATAATAATTAAAACATTATCTGCGAACACACGAGTATATTATACTGCAAGTATTTAAAATATATAGAGATATATTAAGAATCAACTAAGTTACTGAAAAACGGGTTAATTTACGAGTGCCTACAACAGAGTCACACAATAATTATGTTTAGGCTCGCATTATTGATTACATTAACCTCACTACCTGTGTTTTATAATATTATTTTCACGTTAATGTAATTTATAGTTTAGATACATTTTACGTTATTTTACTAACATTAAAATAACGTAAAGTCATGCAATTCAACCAATGTAATAACTGAGAATAATAATAATATAGGCAATACAACATCAATCGCAGTTAGAATCAGCTTACCAAAGTAATTTACAAGCATTAAACATTAGCTTGAGAATGAAATAGTCGTAATGTAAGGGTTGATTATTTTTATTAGTATGCGGACGAGTTTATATGTTAAAAGGTAGGTACTTTATAATAATACATACAAGGCATGGAAGTAGAAAGAAAAATCACGAAAAACAATACATGAAACAACTAAAAACTAGAAAAAAGGTAAATTTATTCACGATTATAAATAAATCCTTGCGTAAATGTTTAAGTTCATTCATTCGTACCATCACTATATTTTCTACAAGGGCTAGCCAGCGTAATAACTGTATGTAATAAACAAGTCGTCCACTCCGTATCAATAAAAGTGACGACATCCAGGATAGGTGGAATGCTTTATCGCTGAACTGGAGACGTTAAATGTGCTATTTATGATGTTTTATGAAAACCAACCCTTTACAGGAGATTCTAAGAGAGAAAGAGAGAGCCGAGGACTCCACCGTGTAATGATATTTTGAATCTTTCGTGTATTAATTTGTCTATGGTATAATTGCTTTAGAAACATTAAACAGATAAGTGATAGGGAAAGTAACGTTTTATAGTGTTTTTTTTATGTAACTTTAGGTATTTAGTTTTTACAAATGTATAATATATTGCAGATTATATGACTGTGGAGTCCTCGACGAAGAAAAGATCTCCCATTCTGTCCAGTACAACAAACAGCCCGTAAAAAAGGTATTCTGAAAATATCACTATAAGAAATTTTCTACTATTCAGCGATAGGGTTCTGCACTCCTGCATGTCTTAATTTTGTTGCAAAGAGAGGACAAGTTTCAGGTCAATTACATGCAGTAAGTCTACTGCCTTTCCCACTTATGGATGATTCGTGATGGTATAGATAGATCATGTGAAAGTTATCGTCGAAATATGAGATTTGTTAATATTTATTCAAGACTATCATAGACTTTTTAAAATGTGGGATAACCAACCAACCCACTGTACATAAAATCACTTTTTAAATCACTTAAACTTGCACACAACTGTTACATCTTAAATTAATAAGCACAGAATAAAATTTGAGGTAGGCACTTAGTTGTATAATTTTCAATGAACATTTATATTGGTACACAGTTATCAATTTAAAATTAACAATTTTATATTTGGTTACTTATGCGATATATTTTTTTAATTATTTTTTAACTTAATAGATACACGTCATAACAGTACACAAATAAAAAACTGTATTCAAAATTCAAATCCGCGCGCGTTTTAGTACGAGAGGAAGAAAGAACATTTCATATAAGGTGACATCTCGCGTGTCAACACAGAACTAACTAACCTCTGACCACGGATTTCTTGTCTTGTCTGTAGCCAGCCTGCCTAAGTAAGAATCGTGTACTTTCCTAATAAAACATTTTTCATATATGGAACGTGTGTGTTTTTTTAAGCAGCCCCGAAGTGCACTCACGCATTATCTTCGGTCAAATTACACAACAACATAGCAGAGAGCGGGTTAAATCAGAGGTCACCAACTTTTTTCTCAGTTCATCATCTTAGTGTTCGTCATCGTTTTAGAAACTGAGGAATATTTAAAAAATACATGATAAAATCGATAATTGAGATAGAGTTTTTATTTTTAAAAAATGTATAATTTTAATTGTAAGTGATATCTGATCGCTATACGTGTGAGCTTGATGAATTTTCATATCTCGAATAAAATTACTGAAAATGTTTTAACGTATTAATGAAAAAACGTGTTTTGCCATTTCATGAATGATTCCGATTTCTTTGACATCCATCGAATTTGATAATATCCTTAGAAGACAAAAAACTCGATTTGAATTAATATTTTAGTACCAATCATAAAAATTCCAATGTTTGTACAATCACAAAAAAAAAGTGTGAAGTGTAAATTCATATTAACAAACATCAATATTTCTAAATACAGCTAATTTTTCACTAATTTTTTTAAAGAACTCAAGCGCTTTCGTTAAAAGCTCAGATAGACATTTTCAAGAGGACTCTTTGAAAAACATTAGTGAAAAATTAACTGTGTTTAGAAATATTGATATTTTTTTTTTATTTTTATCAATCATTCAATGGTTAAGGATCACTGTAAATAAAGAGTAATGTGTTCAAAGAAATCGATTGTCTCTCGCGGCACGACTTAATACTTTACATCCAGGCACAATGTCGTGAGCAGCACGTGCATGGAATAGTCTAATCGCCTTACCCATACCTTGCAGTGAGACGTTTGCGATGCAAATGTGCCACGACACGACCTTATATTAGGCCATCAATCTAAATCGCATGCCACTGTGAATAACGGATTTAATACACTGGGGTTTATATTATTATTATCCTTATGAAAATAAGGTTACATTTTTTGTCAGTAAAGCGACAAAAACATTACAAAATATATTTATATTCACAGATGAGGGGATATTAATATTTTTATACTTATATAATATATGTATCTTCAATCGAACAAATTATAACTTCTAAAAATAGCTAATATCTTTTTTTTACCTTAAACACTACTCTTAAAAATCACCTCTTTCGTGACATTCCTGACATTCTTGATAGGTATCCTTTTCTAGATAGAATCGGTGTACTGGGAAAGACGGTCGTCCAAACCATGAGACAACTTGTGGAAACTGATCAGTTTTTCTAAATGAACGCGATAGATTAGCTCTTAAGCATTTAGAAAAAAAAACAATAAACCACAAAGTATTATGCCTTTTTATTTTTTGGAATATTTGGGCGTCTAAAAGGCTACAAAACAATAGAGGCAGTCAGAGAATTACAGAAATAAATGTACAAATCAACCTTTTATTAGCAATAGTTCCATGGCCCTAATTTCACGATTTTAAAAGACTAAAAAACTGGCTTACATATAAGTTTTGATAACAACATTGTCCACTAACATACCTGTTTAAAATTAAACACGTACTTTAATTAGTTCAGTCTTAGAATTTAGTGTATGATTATAAAAAAAATATTTTAGATAAAACTGTACGATTACATTGTTTATAGAGAGATATCTGGGTAAATTAATAACCTACTATTTTTTTTTATTATATTAATTGTGGGCGGTTCACACGTAGAGCAGTTAGGTAAACATTTAATTCACTTTAATTGCCAAAGTGTCCATAATTAAATTGACAAACGCTTCGTTAAATTGTGGGAGTGTTATGCAATGGCTATTTTAATGGTATATACCAAGCTTATAACATTCTAGACAATCAAATAGTAAACATGTATTCCGAATACGTAAAAAACTCACTTAAGAAAAATGAAACAGAAAGAATTTACATATTATAAACAAAAGTAAATTAAAAAAAAAATGAGAAAACTACATCCAGTATGTACAAGCGTAGGATAAGGGTGTTTGGATGATGAGGAGCATAGGGGCCTACCCAGATGTTGCGAATGAGCTAGGAGAAAAAGAAGGTAATAGTATACAATCAGGGCATAATCCCATAAGTGGGATTATGCCCTGATTATGCAGTGGCCAGCAGACCAACTGCATTTAATAAACAAAAACAGAAACAAAAAAAATCCTTATTATATTAACAAATTAAGTAGTCTAAAATACAAAATCATAAGCCATAAAACAATGGATGGAAATTATAGTTCAGGAAGCGTTGTTCAGAATCGTGTATTGATTTTGTAGTAGGAACATTGTAGGTAGGTAGGTAACTAGTAAGTAGGTATTGTTTAAAACAGTTCTGTAGGTACTAAGGCGAAGCAATGGAGTCTTTCATGGTGGTCTGGAGTCAATGAATCCTTCGTAGAAAGTACCAACCTAATATATTTAATATACTGAGTACCTTGTACTACTCATAAAACAATGGTCGCATGCACTCGGCTACTCGTAACTTACACTAGCACACTGTGCTTTTGAACGCAATATTTAATAAGAGTACATAATAATGTAAATCATAATGCACCTACATCAGACATATAAAAATTACTAGCACCTTGAATAAGAAATTGTGTGCAAGCGTAATTAAAGTTACTGCAAGAATAACAGTTTATTGGGGTTGTTTATATTTGATAAAAATTTTTTTTTAGTTTAATATTTAATTTATTCATTCTCGTAAATTGGTTGTACAAATATCTCACGTCAATTCATTCATTTAAACCGTCACGACATTTCCCAAAAGTGAGGTAGCCAGCGGAACAACTACACGTATAAATATGCAATTGATCGTCTCCGTGCCAATAAAAGTAAAGGCATGGGTGGCATACCTCATCGCTGAACTAAATATGGTAAATGGCTTAAAATTATGTTTTACAAATATCTGCTTTTTACAGCACAATCGAAATCTAGCAGAATAGAAAGAATAGACATTGCACTCCTTATCTTCTCTAATTTATACTGGTACATGTATAGTTATTACTGAAAAATACCCGCTCTCTAGAAAAAGATATTCATGCGCATCACTCCTAACATAATACTTTTAAGACATTACTACTTACTAAATTGCATAAATATAGGCGTCAAATGATAATATGTAGGTACTTTCGTCACTCATTGATTTTTTTTCAATTTCATAAGGCTTTACGAGTACATTGATAATTCGAAGCAATTTCTGTTTAAAATCATAAAATAATAACTTTAGACAAAGTTGAAAAAAAGAACTTTAATGATATGAAATTTCTATAAAATTATGAACAATATTGTCGACTATCTATTGACTTAAATGCACAATGCACAGTAAAGAATGAATAAATAAATAAAATTATGAACAATATTGTCGACTATCTATTGACTTAAATGCACAATGCACAGTAAAGAATGAATAAATAAATAAAATTATGAACAATATTGTCGACTATCTATTGACTTAAATGCACAATGCACAGTAAAGAATGAATAAATAAATAAAATTATGAACAATATTGTCGACTATCTATTGACTTAAATGCACAATGCACAGTAAAGAATGAATAAATAAATAAAATTATGAACAATATTGTCGACTATCTATTGACTTAAATGCACAATGCACAGTAAAGAATGAATAAATAAATAAAATTAATAAACAATTTACTTGCACAACCAACTATTTGCGGAACTCATTCATGACACAGATCGTATTTTACTACTTTTTTAAATAATATTTACATATTTGATACATACTGAAATACATATTTGATACATAAGATAGAGGTTCATTAGGTCAATATAACGGAAATGAATGGCTTAATTAATTATAATTCATTACTTAACCTCTGACTTATCTTAAGATGATCCTAAGAAATAATACCTTACAGTGTAACATTACGAAGCGTGATAGATAGATAATTACAAGAATAGTAGAAATTTATACGCTTCATAAACTTATCCTATAAAACTGAAATGATAAGAACAGTTGTATTAATTCAACCTATTTTAATACTACTTAAGAGTATGTATTATATTTTTATGGTTTATATTTTAATTTCTATGCATCGTCTTAAAGACTTGTTATTATTTATTTTTATCATTGTTTTCTTGCGTAAAATTATTTGTAGATACCATGATGTGATCTTATTATTTTTGTCTAAATATTTTGTACAATTAAGTTTATTATTATTTAATACACAAAATAAAATGAATGCTGTTTATAGATTTACGTAATGTGCTTTTGATAATAGACACATGTACATAGTAAAATATGATAGCTATACTACATCTATACTAATATCTATCTATCTATCTATCTATACAGCCACTTCTGTCCACTGCTGAACATAGGCCTCCCTCATATTTCTCCAGGCAGCTCTATCTTGTGCCTTCTGAATCCAATCACCAGCAATCCTCTTTACGTATATATGTATATAGAGGAAAATTGTTTGCTCCGAATAGACTCCGAAACTACTGAACTGATTTGAAAAAATCTTTTACTGTTGGGAAGCTACACTATCCCCGGGTGGCATAGGCTATATTATATTTTTAAAAAATAGGAATCCTTACTAAAACTTTTTTTTTAAATACCCATCTACCCGTGCGAAGCCAGTGCGGACCGCTAGTTGCTAGTTTTTTATAAGTTTTAAAATATTATTACGATGCAACAAATGAGAAATGGAGTACAATATAAATCGTCAATAAAGAAACTTAAAATTATACATCTGAAAACTTCCACTATGCGTGGGAATGATAAAGTACAAAAAGCAACGAGTTAAAGTGAAGCTTCCTGAAAAAAGATGACAGCTGCGAGTATGCGGGAAGGTGCAGAATGATTCCCACTTGTTGCGATGCCTGTGCGCTGATGGAGACTGCCTGTGATCAATATGACCTATAGGTAACTAATGGCAAACCGATATCCGTCACTACATTTCGGAGTCGCATAAAGTAAGTACAGTAGTTACTTCCATTTGACCTTCGAGTGCAAATATGCTTGCTATAAGTGTGAGATGTCAAAATGAAAATACGTAGATAAATATTATATATTTGCATGATCAATCACTTAAATACTCACTTGGATACTAGCTTATCAGTAAATTTATAATATATTTTAATTTTATCATAAGTTCAACATGCAAAATAATTATTAGGTATACAGTGGAAAACAATGCATGTATTGTGATAATTGATGGGCGTCTGTTGATTTTAATTACATAAACAATGAAGTGTATTCGGCATTAGCCATTTGTTTTATGAATGGTTCGTTCTACAGAGCATTCTAAAAATATTATGCTATATCTCAGTACAATGAGTACATCCGTTGTAATATCCATTGAAGTAAACCCAGGTGAAATATTTGAAAGTATACTTATTAGTTTTTACTAAAGCCAGTTTTTATTGCTTTATGAACGCAAATATAATTATGATTACATAAAAACATTGGAGTAATATAGGAAATTGAATATAGACACAATATTAATATTTTTTACATGTATGTTAGCAATGTTTATAAACAAACAAAAATATATTAGTTTTAATTTAGTTTATGTTAGATAAACATAATTTTTCACATTACATTACTCACATCTAATATTTGCTCTAGAGAGGCGCTATATCGCTGAAAAATAAAACAATACAGAAGTAATCAATTAAAAGTTCCTCGGAAATTCAAAATTATCATAAAACGAGTTTAATGGCCTCGAGAAACCATGGTGATTACGGAAAAGTTTTAGGGGTTCGACCGAAGTTAGGTTTTTCATTAAATATTATAGGATATTTAAATATATTCGGTTGTTAAGATGTATGATCATCAAAAATAAAGATTTTTCCAAATCACCAATAACGACTTTTCTCAAAATAGTTCCATTTCTCGTTGAATAAAAATTGAAATACTTTTTCTGATATTTTCTTTTTGAAGAGAAATATTTTAGTGTGTTTGGTGCCTACTAATGTACGAATATGTGAAGTAGGGATTATGGAAAATAACACAGAAAGGAAACATATGCTTTTAAAATATGAATTATTAAGAGCTTTTTGTGGAGTATTTCTTTTTCAAGCTTAAATATTAAACAGCACACCTAACTTAATGCGGTAATTTTATGAGATATGCTTAGGTATATTATGACTTCGTCATAGGATTTGTACAATGTATTTGTATTTAATCATAATTTTATTTTGTCGATTTTCCTTTTTCAGAAGATGTCACTAACAAAAAATATATTTTTGAGAGATTGAAATAAACAAGATACGAAAATAGTTTTATTTTTACTTTTTACCACGCAAATTTTCTTCTTTAATAAATATGAAAGCTTTTTGCCAAAAGAAATTTTGGCAAATAAGTATTCTCACAATAATATTAAATGGAAATATTTTTAAAAAAATCCACCTGTTTACACCCACAATGTTTTCAACAGCCTGATAAAAGACAATTTTTATACTTTTGACATATTTGAAATGCCGTGGAAAGAGGTCATCTTGTTGATATAAAATATCTCCTTGTAATAATTATCTGTGACTAAAAAGAAATGATAAAGAAATAATTGCGTTTATTCGTTAGATAAAAATTAATTAAGATTCTGATTCCCTCTCATTAAACTATAAGATAACTAAATCCTGAGAACAATCACAAGAAAATGTTAAGTACATGTAAGGATGCCAGATGATATTGGGCTTTTGTATGTTACTTGTGCAATATTTACCTTTTATGTAACTATTTGCAATTTTTTAGTGGTAGAGTAACTAGGAAATCGAAAAAAAGAGTTGTTTTCATAATACAAATCTGAAAAGCATATTCTTGCTTTACTAAAATAGGCGATCAGCTACCCAATCCTTTATAATGTTAGTTCCCAATAAAAAAAACTTTACACAAAGTTTTTAGGTTTTTGCAGTTCTAAAATTGTTTTACAATATATTCTAGTTGTAATAAAAAATATCCTTACCCTTGAAATCCTTAAAGGTTGGTTGGTGTCGGAGCCTCCGTGCATCCGAAACCCCCAAGGAGAACCTCCTGTCAATTCCACTGCTCTAGCTGTCATCTTTTAAAAAAAAAATTATTGTAGATAATTATTTTCACTGAACACTATTTACAAACTTGCAATTACATTTATCACAAACAATATGATGCAATACACAAATTACGGACATATTCTTACTTTAATACATTAAATAGATTTTCAAGATTGTGAAAAATTTAGTAAAAAAGCTAATGTGCGGAAAAACGAGTGAATAGATATTTAATATTGATTATTTTAGACTTTGACTTTCAACATCACAATACATAACGATTTATTATATGTAATTGATTTATTTTAATTAAACATGTATAAAATTACAGCAGATTAATAATGTATAGGAAGCACAATTTTAATTTGTATTTAATTATAATTTAAAAAAAACTATTCACAAATATTATTCTCATTCAATATCTTCACTTCGATGGCAGTTCGTATCAATTCGATTATTTTGTTTTCGGATATCGTCGTAAATTTATAATACTTTAATATTTATTTTGTTATATTATTTTATTTACGCGTATTTTATTGTCATATCATAAGTATTAATTGATTTAAAGGTTTCGTAAATTAATTGACCAATTGTTAATTTAGTTGATATAAAGAAACGTCAAGGCTGAAGGCGGATGCGGTATATCTGAAAGAAAAGACAAAAGAGGAAATTAATAATAAGTGACATAAATTAATATCAGAGGTTTTCTCAATTATTGTTTTCAGCTATGGATATTTCAATGAATATTCGTCATAACGATTTTTGAAACGTTAAGAATCAACAGGATGCAGTATACCTGAAAGTTTTTTTTTTTTATATTCACTTTACTTACTTTTTATTTTTCAACAATTTCAAACTTAACTACTTCAATAACCAATATAACTTTTAGAAGGTTGAACGAATTTTGAGTAAAAACCCTATTGGAAATATATGCGTGTATTTAAACTTATAATATTTACAATTTTTACATGATAATAAAAAAAAAAACAGTAAAGATGTGATGAGTGATGAAAAATGAATGAATAATGAAAAATTTTCCAATGTTGTTTTTTTTTTCTTTTAATGATCCAAAAATGTTCTTGTTTTAAAATTTTGAAATAAATTTAATAATAGTGGGTAGGTGGTGTAATTAGCCGCTAAAGCCAAATATATTTTTTTCTTAGCAATCTATATAATATATTAACAATCTAATTTCAATATTCTGTGAAGCGCCCGGCAAAGAATTGGTCTCCCACTCATTTCCATAAAATTTCGAGTGTTCTGTAAAAGGTAGGTGTTCGAAAAAAATAAAAACATTTCACATATTTAATTTAGCGATGGTGTTTGCCACCTATCCTGAATGTCTTTATTTTTGTTGGGACGGAGTGGACAGCTTGCATGTTTATTATATGCAGCTGGTCAGCTGGCTACTCCACTTGTAGGGTGTGCCGTGATGGGATAGTAATAGTAGTAGTTACTATCCAATTCAAATCATCACTAAAATCCACAAATTAACATGCAATATATCTTTTCAGTGTCAGTATAAAAAAAATCTTGTAGAAGGCTGCTAATCATAATTGAGTAAACTTACATTGGATACTGTTTCAGTAGATATTATAACTAATCAGCCCACCTCTTTTTCTCAACAAAGGCAGAAGATATTAATTAACATTTCAGAAACCTCATTTTTATTTAATTTCTATTCCAATGAACATATTTATTTTCGCAAATCTAGAAATCAAAAAAAAAATCAAATTATCTGAAACTTGTTATTTAGAAGCCAAATAACAAGATTTTAAAACAAACATATTTTTTTTGACTCGCACAATTAATTCAGGTCTGACGAGGTTAATAAGATGATATCTTTCAAGAACATACGTACTAGATACATCTTCAAACATGCATCTGCAGGTACAGACCATATTATATTTTTACTTTTGTTATTATTTTAGAGTGGAGAACAATATTGTATTCATTGATGTTTTATACAGGTTAGTATTGAGTAGGTGTAGACGACCATCGTAGCTCATAAAATTATAACAATAACCTAATTTAAGAGCCACGTTATTCAGTAACTATTTCTGAATTCGATATTTCAAGACCAAGAATAAAACTATCTGAAAATGCATACCAATTTTATTTCTGAGTATTAAAAATTATGTATAGATTTTTATCATTTTTAGCTCAAAAACAACAGACAGGAGTAGAAGAATAATTATATCTGCATAATTAAGTTAGAAATTATGTCTAACTTGATGTCTGAAGAAATTAAGAAGAATTGGATTTATTTAGTAACGCCATCAAAACCTTTTTCTTATGAAATCTGAACGATAGGTTTATCTCGATGACTTTATAATTTTATTCGATTTCACTATAACAAATGCATCATAAGCTAGAGCACATAGCTGTTGAAAAACATCTATTTAAATGCCATGTCAACAACACTACTCTATGAACCATCGGACGAATTTCATAATTATAAAAAGAGGTATGCAACAGGAAAACACAATTTCTCCAAATCTCTTTACTCTGAGTCTTGAGACCGAAAAACAAACCAATGGATAAGAGTGAAAATCAAGGTCATGAACGTAGTCGAGAGGGAACCCACTTTAAAGTGAAGCTGGGGAGAACATGTCGCCAGATGTTCCGACTCTCGGTGGATGAAAAAGGTTTTGGAATGGCAACCAAAAACGGGCAGAAATAGAATGGGAGGTCACAGGGTGGATGGTCAGTGTGCTCAGGATTGAAACTTGTGGAAAATTAATGGGGGTCTATGTCAATCAATGGATTATAAAACGGGTGATGACGATGAAATGTATATAGTTTAAAGGTATATAGGAAAAAATATCTACTTAACATTTATCTTAATCGAAAGTATTTATTACAACATAAGATAATAGCATTATTATTGATGAAACTTCCAACAGATGTCGTTATTTTTGTTCGGCAATGTGGAAACAACAAACAATATAACATTATATTACTGTACCTACTAACTTACATCTTAAGACACTTTCATTTTATGCGATGTGCATGGGATACTAGTTAGATACGTCCCTGAAATTAGGCGAATTTATTTGCGTACCTACGCGTATTAGATAACATCTTATAATATTGTCATTTCAGTTTCAAGATGGCGTCAAATAAAATGGAATTACATTAATACATTTTCAACAAGCGGATTTACCAAACCTAGCTTTATTGATGAAAATATATCATTCTCATCTTATATCTACATCTATGAAAATTTTTGTTGACAATAAAGGGTTGTATTAGATAAAAGCTACAAATACTTAAAGCTCTGTGATGCCGAAAAACATGCTCCTAGCTTAATTATGTTTTGAAGTTGTTTAATGATAGTGAGTTAAAAGTGTAGTTTTCACGCTCACGTGATTATGAAGACTTAGAAAACTTTTCGTATTATTAAAAATGTTGGTACAGAACTGATCTGAATAAAAATAAGCTTTTGTTCCCACAAAAAAATTAATGACTTAAACAAATTTGAAGAGTGATTGCGAAAATTCAGATCGACGACTAGTTTGTGTGTAATTGGACAGATTGTGTATGTAAATGTAAAAAGGACCTTCTCATAAATAATAATAGTGTGTGCATGAAGATAATGTAGGAGCAAACGTGTGCCGGTGCTACTACCTTGTTGTAAGTACTACATATTCGTAATATAATAATAATGTTATCTACTGAAATATATCGCATTGCTCAACGTGGAATTTATGTAGTATAAAGATGCAACAAATGTGGGGTACAGTACCTTTGAACCTAATCCAAATTTACAGGAATCTCTGGAGGAGGTACCTAGGCGCAATGGCCCCCGACCCAACTAGGACAAGGGGAAGAAGATAGGATAGGATAGGACAATTTTTTTCTGTATGTGACAGAATGTGAATTATTTGAAATATCATACAACAGAATGTGAATTATTTGAAATATCATACAACAGTGAAGTGGATTTTGGAAAAAAAGAAAAAAGTTCCGACGATCGTCTATAAATTATTATCTTGTCGAAGGATTTTGTAATGCATCACTCAACGAAATGCAGATATAAAAAATCAATAAATTGCGGAAATCTGTTTTTATATATCTAGTTATTCTTGCCAACTAATGTATAACGATAAGCAACGTATGCAAATTATATAAAAGGAAACTACTGTGATTTTTTAATAAAGAGGATATAAATTGTTGTTCAAACATTCTGTTTATCGCTGGAATAAAATTTAAAAAGTAAACATTATTGAGAACTGTTATCACACGAGTGAATTCATTCAACATTACTAAGATTAAGATTAAGATTTTTTTTATTTTTTTTTTTAGATTAAAGAATTTATTTAAAGTAAATATAAACATGGTGAGTTATTGTACACATAATATTAAATATAACAATTAAAAATTGTAATCCCCAAACAGCAATAGTATTGCTGGTATAAGGGGACATAAGACAAACAAATATTAATTCCAAATCTAAAATTGATAAACGTAGTTTTTTGCATTTTACTTGATATTTTTACACCTGCATGAGTGAATATATTTAGAATATTATTCAATAGATACCTCACCTGCACAAAAAGCAAAAGTTCCTTTATTAATTCCGTTATATTTATGTGCACTTAACTGATAGTACGTACACGAATTCCATCAATTCCTGTTTCGAGTCATTATCTTTTAGTACAGCAACCATACTTATGATAGCGTTCGAGGCTATTGATAATGTTACCTATCTAATTATGTTGGTTGTCTTCACTGAAGAATAATAACAGTTAGCCAAAAGTTATCAATCTCTGAGATGTAAGAATGCTAAATGGACTACAAGGCGTTGCATTATGTAAAGTTGCGCATGTTCATCAAACAAACAGACATTTCTATCTTACTAATGAGATTATTATTATATCGCTCACATAGAATTTAGATGTATTTATAAATCCATATTCTAAATTCTCTATTAATTACTCACTACGAATAAAATTATCAACTAAGTAGAAATGTATAATTGGTCATTATAATTATGTATATCATGAAAAAAACTCAATAAAACAATATTATAATTTTGCATGGAAAGAATTAAGTAAACATAAGTATTTGAAACATGGATCCCTTGGTGCAACTCAAGATACATAGATTTCAATAGACGTTTTAACAGAGAAGTAATTTAATTTTCATTAACTTCATTCAGTTTGTAAGTTATTCTTCTTGTTTTAAAATCCAGATAAGTATTTACAAGTGTGTCTTTCAACGATGAGGGTTCTTAGCTAATAAATATTCATTCAGACAAAATCAACCCTGATGAAAACTGAACGGAAGTAATCTGCCGTCAGCTGTCCGGATTTCACTCAAAACTGCTCGCCTATCAGGTGCATAACATGCTTACCACATCCAACCTATTTTGATAAGTTACTATATAAACAATATGGGTTTCTTGGACTTAAAAGAACATCATACATTTGATGAGTATTTCTATTTTGTATTACGTTATTTTAAACTTAATAATAATAAGTATCTAGTTGTTGATCTCCAGTTTATTATTTGCAGTGCAGTTAATAATAATAACAGTAATATGAATGATAATGCACACCACACAAGTGCAACAGTGGTAGATATTTTAAGAAATAATATATAGGACAGATATTGTAATAACATAGTTATTCAAAAACCAAAATAGTATCGTAATATTATTGTCAGAAAACATAATGTGTATCGAACTATCTGAAATGTATATAATACATACTACATCTAGAAAACATACATAACACGTAATGTAGATCATCTTTTCTGCTCAATAAAGTATTATGACAGCATATCGTACCTTGGAGTAACAACAATAATGGCATTTTCTGAACGATTTATGAATTTTAAAACGATATATTGTTCAGATTTTCTTTTCGTTGAGTATGTACTTAACATTTATTTATTTATTTATTTATTTTATTTATTTTATTCTTCACTATACATTGTTTACAATAATACAAATTTACATAGAAAATATCATTTATACAATTCAATGTACAGAGGGCGAGTTTATCGCTAAAATGCGATGTCTTCCAACTAACCCGGGTACCTATGTATAAACATGAAAGTTTACAACAGAAAAACTTACCGAAAATTGATTGGCGTTTTTCATTTAAAGAATACAAGAAAAATATTTATGTCTTATATTTTTCGTTTTTATAAGGATGGTAGCTTGACAGCACACCATTGAAATTAAAGCTTATTGTTGTTTACTATGATAATAATTGAGAATTAATCTGAGGACATACATAAGTACTTAGCTATGTACATCAATATTAATGTATCTTGTACCTATCTCTCTCACATTTGGTTGTTTGGTAGAAATTGCCTAAAGGCAATAAACCCGCCATTTGTGCTACTTTATTTATACCACAATAAAGATTTTTTGTTTTTTTTTTTAAGTTGATAAAATTTTATTTGTGTGAATAAAATTTCACAGATAAAGCAAATTACATAATGTATATTTTCAGCAGAAGAAGATGCTCGAATGAGCTCTATTTCGATATTATCCTTTTGTATAAGTCGCAAAAAGGATTATAATATAATATTATAACTAGGCTTATCATTTGTCTATGGGGAATGACCGCAATACCCATAAACCTCATTTCCATCATACAAAATGTAAGATAAAATTTGGCACAAGCAACAAAGCATTTAATTTCATAATCAAACAATATTATGTAAATGTGTCGCATCGTTCATCTAATAAATTATACTAGGCTAAGCTTTATGTGATAGTTGAGAAAACATTTCAAATAATATTACTGCGGACAAATTCTATAGTAAACAACTGTATGTTGGATGATAGAAGAATAGTAAAAAAAGCAATCGGGCGAAAATAAAAACAATTTTATTTATTTATTTTATTTAACAATAATTATACAGACATTACAATACATAGACTATTTGATAAAACTTAAATCTAAACATCCTCCTTATAGAGACAAGTCTCGTGTAAAGGAGGGTATAATACATAGACAATATTTTGTTATGTGCCAGGTTTACAAGCCTACCAACAGAACGTGAACTGAATTCTATGAGTAAATATTATCTGGACTCTTTTACCTGATATCCTTTTTTATGAATTGGTTTTCTAATAAAACTTAAACGATCTCTTTGGGTGTTTCATAGATCTGAAAATAAATTCACCCTTTGTAAAATATTCAAAGGTTAAGACCTGGTGTAAAACATTTTTTTAAGATGAATGTTTATGTTAAATTTCAATACACTTCGAGATACTCTTATAAATTACATTCTAAAATTCGGATACAGTCTTGATAAATATTATATTTAGATACTTACATATAAATGAATGTCCCGTACAAATTATCTTTTTTACGAAACAAATACTAAGTGATATTTTTTGTATTTTCTCACATTATTTCAACTGAACGTCAGAAAAATTTATTTTTGAGTTTTTTTTATGTTTACATCTTTCAGAATAAAACCAGATAATGGATAGTATTTAGTACAAACCCAAAGCATTCTGAAAGATAAATTCGATAAAAATAAGTGATATACATATCTTTCCAAACCATGAAACTTATTGGCAGAAGACAAGCATTATGCCTTGGAAACATTCGTGACTAGACAGATGTCCGAGGAGTGGAGAAACATTTTAACCTTGCAAGGCATTCAACCTAGTGGTCGCCTAGGTCGTGGGGGAGGAGGGACCTGACAAGAAAAAGAAGATATCTTAACAAACAAATTAGTTTCATAGTCGCGATGTTCCCTTCTATTTAAATATTTATTTCTCGAAATCTTGTTATTAAATAGAAAACTTATTTCGTAGAAATATGTAAATAATGGATTGCGGGATATTTCTGCTTAATGCCGTTCCGAGACATGCCAGCAAACTTGATTTAAGCAGTCTTTTTTTCTTATTTTGTCTACTGAAACTCAATACCTACTCCATTTCCATTGTCTTGAGAGACAGTGTAATTATAGCTTAAATGTATCTGGATATAATTTGCTGAATATGTTTCCATCAAATTAGACATGTACCTATATTAATATACTTATATTGCCATAAATATTATTATTTATATTTTACTGTACTAGAATATAAGAAGAAAATATTCTATTGTATGTATACATGAAGTTTTTTGTCCACTAAAATATTTCATTAAGAATAGAGAGACTGTATTGTTTCCACAGAATATTGTCATAGGACAATATATAAGGAGATGAAAAACATCTCTGTGGATTCATATGTATTTTAATATAATAAAATGTACATTTGTTTGCATTCCACATCGTTTTTCTAATATTTCGCGGATATGTCAGCTGTTTTTGAATCTATCAAAACAAATGTTTTAAATGACCGATTCCAAATAATATGTCCCGGAGTAAGTGTGTATACCGACAATCCAGTTTAAGAGTCCTGTTTGATTTAGGTCAATCTTATCTTGGGAGATGTGATCCGGGTTTTTTATTAAAACACGCAGAGTCGAAGAAAGCAAGTATATTTCACAGAAGCAAGTGAAGTGACAGAGATTACAAAGAGCAAAAATTCAAGTTACAATGGTTTTTATAGATAATGATTACCATAAACAAATTCTATGGATTTGATTGTAAAGGTGTGCTCACATGTTCTAACAAGTCCATCAACCATCATTAGAAAATGATAGGTACTCTTTCAATTCCAAAAATTCCTTTCTATTAGAAGCACAATTTGTTTTGAGATTTCGGCAGCCCGCCATACTGCTTGAAAACTTTAATGTGACACAATTATCTTAGAATATTAGAGTTTCGAATAAGTAATTGTTTTATGGAACTGGACCGTCGATAACATGCGCTTCAGTAAAAATATATTTTTCTATATATCTATGTATCTATACCATCACATAATCTGTTATAATATAAGAGGTATAGTAAGTAAGCTAATAGCATTATAAAGCTTTCTGCATTTGGAATGTGTGCCATACATTTTTCGGAAATATTTGATAGTTTACGAACGCACTGCAAGTAGTAACGTGTGCGCTGCTGAATTCTCTAACACTGTATACCTAAACATATGTACAACTACTCTAGATTGCATTATATTGATGATCACTGTGATTCTAATATAGACATGTTGTTTATTACATAAGACTGTTTATCTCAACCACAGCCGCAAAAAATACTAACACATTATAAAAATATAGATAAGTAATTGATCAAAGAATCTAGATAATATTTTGTGAAATATCTTTGATGTAGATTTTAAGAACTATGCATGATAAAGTTTTGTAATAATATATTTACTATACATAATCATTAATGAGATACATCAATAAACACACTAGATAATAAAAAGTTCTCATTTCAATTTCTGCCCTATCATATTTCTTTCACGTAGAATGCGTCGCACTCCTCGCCCTACGCAAAAGAGAATTCATATTTTTCTTCAAGGCATCACAGAAAGTAGTAAATACATATAGGGAACTGAGTATTGTTTCTATTTTGGCAACAATTTTAGTTAATAAACCATTTACGACATGTTTTTCAGCATCATATAATCATCACAATTCACTAAAAGCATTCTCGAAACCATTTCAGGGTTGAACATAATAATGTTATGATTCTAGTAAATGTCTCCGTGTCTACGAAAAAATATTATTTGTATATGTACACCCCTGTGGTATATTAATGTCATAATTACTATTTAAATGGACATTTTAAACAATGGTTTTCACCTGGGTAGATATATTATGGAAATGGAATAAAATATTTTATGTTAATAAAATAGTTTCATCACATTAATCACCTTTCAAAAACAGACTCGTAATGTGATTGTAATTGATTCTGTATAGTCCCATAGGTAAGTATATTGGGTACATATAATAAAGATAGCTCTGGGGTATATCTGCATACATTAGGTACGTAGATAGTAGAATTAACAGCAGCTTACAAATAAATTTAGGTCGATGAGTAATCAATCAGGAATAGCATACCACCACATTACACTACACTGTATGTAATATAATGTATTTTGTTAGGTCTGTTTGTTATTTGTTGCGAGAATAAATGAGTTAGAGTTTTGCGTTACCAACCAACAGCATAATATAATAATATATCAAACACTATTCGGTATACTACAGATATTGTACATAAACTGACGAAACGTAAATTTAAATAATTAAAGTATTCTTCTACACTATCAATGAATTCCCAATATCTCTCTTAATTTTAATAATAATCTTGTATATTTTAATATAATAATGTATTTCCACAAAGTTACACTAGAAAATATAGAATATTGATCTCTCTTAACGCTCCACGCGTTGTATCTTTCCGCGACATTCTGATATCGTCCCTAAAGGAATGGTGTAATGTGAAAGAAGATCGTCCGTTAACAACCTTGGGGACAGATAATCAACTTGCTCTTTTTGGCTAATCATCACTGAATATATCCAAAACATGATCCAATCAAGATCATTCAAACACTTATAAGAATTAGAATGAGAGCATAATCAAAAATGTGTTGAATTTAATGTAAATAAAAACAAAATACTTTGTAGAGTTATACTATGTACTTTTATTCAGTGACCAGGTTTCGACATGTTATGTCTTTTTCAAACTCTGAATGTTTGAATTTACTTCAGGTATGAGTGTAAAGTGAATAGATATCTGAGAATCATGATGTTCCAATAAATTTTAATTATGAATTGTCTTTTATTTACATTTAATACTTACCTTTGTTTAGCTTAATTGCTTGGGACACTAGGGAAAATGAGATTACAAAAAACAGTCAACAATTTCCACCTTCCCATATTTCCGATAGTCAGTATTTTAAATTGCTTTTAAACAAAAGGTCACTTTTATGGTCATTATCATTTATTATATTAGCTATTTTGCCTGTAACACTGTAAAATGGGCATTAGGCATTCTTTATATTAGTAAACTCTTATCATATCTTACCATATGCCCACTCTGAAAAACCAATTGCTTTATCACTCATAATTCAACTATTATTTTAATAATAACAGTTTTGCTTATGACTATATTATAATAATGTTCTTAATGCTACAAAAATGGTCATCATTACTAATGATTGTATAGTGCTTGTAAGGCCCTCTGAGACAAATATTGATCTTAGTGAAAGTAATGCAAGGGTTTAATTTAAATCTGTTTTAATTTTATTATCACCATTAATTTCTTAAAATAAGTCTGTGAGTAATTAGTTCTTACGTTTTGATTTTTATGTTGAATTAATTTTGTAGGTAATGAAAAATAAAAAAGGATGCATTAAAATCTGAAGAAGAGACAAGTATCCAACGATAGTCTCAAAATGAATTTAAAAAAAACTGAAACTTTTAGGTCCCTAAACAGTAATATTAGTTTCAAAATATACTCCATATGAACCCCGAGCTAGGTAGAATACCTTGTCAGTTATTACGACTCATAATGATAGTCTCTTCTAGTGAGGCAACCCATAACAGGTAAAAAAGTTAATTCAAATTAAGTACCTATGAAACATCTAATAAAAAGGGAATTTATAAAAGTGATTTCTATTTTTGCAATATTCTAGGACTGATCATGAACATCCTACAAACAACAATATACATAGGTAGGTTCACATAATGTGCAACGCAAAGATAATATCTATAGAGCGAATTATTTGTCCGGTGCGGTGATAAAGTACAGTTAACTCATATTATCTAAACGGCGGTTTACTAATTGAAATTTACATAATGGTACAAGTAATTTATTTTGATTGACAGTGAAATGTTACCTACTTCATATTATGTTGTGATGTAATCACCTTTTATTATTCCACTGAATTACTCTACTTCATTGTTATTTTTCCACATACCAATAAATTAATGCCCCAATGTCAATTATTTTAATGTATATCGTTCAATTCCATCAATCCTACACGTAGATAGGTACTGCCGTAAGTCATTAACTGATAAACTGTTAATCTTTTGATTTAACTTTTTAGAGTTCTAGAACAGACAATAAAAATAAAAATATTTTAAAATGTGAATTCAGCGATGTTACGAAAAAGCTTCATTAATATCTTCCTTAATGATGAACAAATTATACTTTTAAGCACAACAAAAATGTCTTCTCCTAACTTGCTTTTGTCATTGTAGACGTTTTTAGGTTTGCTGCGTGGGTCTCAGTCGTTTTCCTTTCTTCGAACTATCGGCTTCAATGAAATTCATCCTGAAGATGGCATCAGCAGCGAAGTCGAAAGCTCGAAGAACGGAAAACGACTAAGATCAGCAGCAATCCCGAAAACATCAATAACAGAAGACGCTGTCATGTCTTGTTAACAATCAATAACTTTGCTGTTGTCATGTCTTGTTAACGAACAATATTTTACAGTACAGAAGGAATACCTACATTGTATATTCATACAAAGTTTAAGGTTAGACAGTCAATATACTTGTGAAAAAATCTTTGATGAATTCCCAAAATACAGGTGGCTAATTTTGTTCATGATTAATAATACAAACTGTTAAAAATAGCGTGAATACAAATTCAATTTACATTTATTTTATAATATTGATGAAGACACAACTTTGCGAATTCCGTACAATGTGGTTGCTGATACTCGTATCAAATCATCGAGTATATAATAATTATGTTTACTTTACTGTCGCTGAATATAGAAACTAACTTTTTTTTTCTTTTAAACAATACTGTAACTCTCTACCAGGAGGCAAACAGAAGGCTTCGAAATTCTCTTACATTCTCTATATCCACTCTACATATTATTATCTACCCTATAAAAGCGTTACACGAGGACACGGAAAACCGAGCAATGGAATATTACATAGTTTCTCTTTTGACTTTCATATTTCTATTCTATGTATGTAGCAATGACATGTTAATGAACTAATTTTATCACAGAATTCATAATACGCAAGTTTATAAATCCGTTCAAGAAGGCATTATTATGATAAGTCATACGATCAGATAAAAGCTCTACCACTCTTTTCGAGTATCCTGTAAAAGTAAGGTGTTCGTTAAGCTTCACTTGTAAGAAATATAATATATTTAATTCAGTGACGAGATATGCCCCTCATTTCGAATGTCTTCTTTTTTGCAGGAAAGGACAATTTGCATATTTATTTTATGCCGTTGCCCCACTTATAGGATATGATGTGATGGTATATGTAAATAGATATGCATAGGATCATAATACTGTATAAGCATATAGGTAAATAGATATGTCTCGACCCACAGATGAGAAACAGTTGTCTGAGTAATATTGATTTAGAAAAATCGCCGACTCAAGTTAAGTTAGCGTGTTTTAAAATTTTGCCTGGTATGTTTATGTAGAGCAATGATTGTTTATAAGGTGAGTAATATTATTATGTATACAAAAAAATAATAGTTTCGTAAACACGCAACGTACGAAAACTATGAAGTATTTTATATTGGGCAATATTCTGACATGAAAGATATTAAACATGTGTATTCTGTAGTATTATTAGTCAAGTATCTATCGGTTTGATATTCATACAAATATAGCATTTCCGGTCAGTAAAATGATCTCGATTTTATTTCGATTAGCAATTTAATATCTTACTTAAGGAGGTAGGTAAAGGTATCCTATTTTGATATCAATAGTACACATATCAGATTACTTACTTTCTAATGTCCAATATGATTTGTGACTAATTCCTGTAATTACGGGCATAATATGAGTGTCCTCCTTAACTTTATTTTTATTTATCTAATTATTCGTGTCACATACATTTTGGAATATGCAAGTATTAATTAATCCAGATACATTTCAAATATAACTGACCGTATTACATATTGTTAGGTTAATACAATTCATGATTTGTTTACATCTTTCCGATATGAAATAGAAAGTATTGTTCCTTTGAGCACTATTTTTCCTTACACAAAGTTTCTGACGGCTTGGAATATTCATCAGTACAAATAATATATCTGAATATTTAGGGAAAAGGCTACTGGATCGGCGCAAAATCGCATTGAAAGAAGGAGGCTTGTTTCTATTCCGTACGTTATTCTTTTTTCTTTCTAACCATCCATAAGGCACATACTATGTACATAGTGGAAAGTCGAAGTACTGGGAGTAAAATTGAGTGGTTATACACATAGATAAACTAGACTTGCAGCGCGGTAATTTTTTTCGGTATTTTTGTGTTCCAACATCGATGTCCTTTTAGTATGAGCAATACATTGTCTTACAAACTTTCTCAACCAACGTCAGTTTAAAACTGGAAGCAAAATTTGATCAGCCGCATGACAGATTTTTTCTTTGAATTAACAATTTAGTATATCTTTGGTTATGGATGTATTTAATTTTACAGACTTCTTGTTTTATAAAATATGTGACCACCACTGCTTTTATGATGTGCAGCGTTGCGGGAATTGAACAAATTATGCGAAGGAAGAAATTGTGGGCTTCTAAATCAACAAACCATTGATGGCATTGATTGAAGTAACATTTATTATAAAACTATGTAGGCACTATATCTAATAACAACATTGTATGTGGGCAACTTGACATGAACTGTCGAAAGTCAATCTCATTCTGACAGAACTGATTTGTCAAAATGATTAATTAATCATGGACTGACATTGACGGACTAGTGAATGGAAAGAGAACTAGTACTAAGCCATCTTCTTTGATCTAACTAAATCATCATGAAAATAGATCGTTTAGAGAACGTTATATTTTATGAACTAACTGAATGGAATAAACATGCAACTCGTCTTCTCTGTGCCAATAAAAATTTATACATATGGATTCTTGGATATATTATATTGCCTGATATTAAAGTTTTCATGTAAACGAAATTATTTCTTTGGATTGCTATTCGTTCTAACATAATTTTTATTTTGATATTTTTTGCGTTTTTAAAAATGTTGCATTCTACTGAGTTTCGACAAAACTTGACACTAACTAGATGGATGAAAAAACTCGGATTTGATTGACAATATCAACAATTATTAGAAAATTCTCCATTACAATACAACAAAAGTTGGGAAAACTCTGTTAAAAAGAAATGCGAAAAAATTAGAACGCTTACGAATTGGCTTTAGGCTGACTCAAAGAAGTGTATGTAGGTAAGTGTTTATGCATCTTATTCATACGGTGAGACTAGACTCTTTATAATATATTGGTAATGCTTTCATAATAAAAACATTATTTCCGCAATTTGGTTTAGAAATTTAAGAAATTACCCGACTTTAAATTTCTGGTATAATGTTTTAGATGTTTGATGGTCTTATTTAATCGTTAATAATTATGACAATTTCAGGCAATACTCAACCTTTTTGTTAGGGATGGGGCTCTTTTAAGCATATATGGAAAGCACACCACTGATACAAGTTTTAATATAAAATCGAAACACGTGGATTGCTTCCTGGTTCCATAGATTTCAAAATATGTATTTCGATATTATTTTAACACATAGATATACCATGATAAATAAATATTAAAAAATAGGTAACAAGACACAATATAATAAAGTAGGTAGGTATCTCATATAAAATACAAAAACAATTTCATTCATTTTACCATGATTAACCACACCTTTTAGCAACAAATATATCACATATATAATAATAAACTTTTTGTAAATTGAAAAACATAATATATTTTCAGGTTAATGCACCTTAGTTTTGTTTCATGAATAATTAAATCGTAAACACGCTCTCGCCATGGGGTTGAAAAATTATTGGAGGTAAAAAGTTAACCTAGAAAACGGGGGATGAAAGCTTAGAGAATCAAAAGCTTGTGATAAAGGAAAAATATCTCAATTTTCTTACCTCTAATATATTAGTTGCACAAAATAAAACAAAAATCACCAATCTATTGCTGAGTTGTAAAATGATTTAACAAAAGCACTTTTATTTGACAGTCTTTTACAATAGAAAAACTACCCCTTAAAGTAATGTAATATAAAACGCTAAAACTTCACGGATATTTAAAACGGTCTAATTTATTTAACTTAAATATATTTACATTAATTTTCGTTCACTGCTATTACTTATTTAATTTAATTAATTATTTTGGGAAGACAATGTTACATTACGATTTATAACTTTAATTGTACGATAGAAAATAAACAAATGTTATGATTTTGTAGTGTTGTGTAGAAATAATATTGTATGTAATGATATCAGCTGCAAGTGGTCTTCTACTATTGGACGCCATACTTCCGCGATTGCGCCGTGACGCCCTGCGTCGGGACGCTGCTGCTACAGCTGTGAGTGTGAGCTGTTACCGTTTGCGGCTGCCAGTGAAGATATGGGGAGGAGGTATATAATATTATATTTAGTATCCTTCAACAGTAAGGGTAGTTCTGTATTCTAAGTTAAATACTGATATATGTAAATATACACTACTCCCCTTTAATAGGTACACAACTCGTAGCAGGTGTGATATTAATAAAATAAGAAAATATTAAGGGTATGTATGTAAAACATATTTTTGGTTATCCTTACCTTAAGTAAAAAATCAAATAGAATCTATGACCCGACTAAAAAGGCCAGCACGCTATGTTATTAGCTATTTCCTTCCATACTTTATCGCTGTCATTATCAATAACATGTTTTATATATAAAATATATTTACAATAATTTCCGTAGTATTTATGAACGTAGGTACAACGATTTCGATATTCGACAAATGTCGATCTTAAAATCTGCTCTGAAATATTCTAAAATATCTTTATAGATTTGCTTACATCCTTTCAAATAGGTACTTTATATTATATTAGGTAACTCTGTCTGTAACGTAAATTCATAGATATAGGTACCTCGTATACCTACAGTATCTTGTCTAGGGGGGGGGGGGTGCAGCATAGAAAATATTTATTGTTACAAATGTCAACTGTGTTGGAACTTTTTTTTGTATCAGTTTTCACGATTTGATAAATTATTATACACAAAATTTCTACCCTCATTCACCAAATTTCCATTTTGGTATAGGTAGATATTAAAAACGTTTCACAGCCTTAGGATTTAAATTATTTTTGATAAAATATAAATAGATGACTGGTGATCAGTTGGCCTTAGTGTGAAGGTGCTTGGGGTTATATTTATTTTTATCATAAAGCCATTTCACCATAAAAAAAAGCATAAACAAACATTGCATTTCAGCCAATATTAATTAAGAAATTTTATTATTATACATAGAAATGAAACATTATAAGATAGCGAAGCAATATTCTACATAATATCTTAAGCTTCCAATAAGTAACGAAGTCACTGTCTTCTAACGTTTGTATCCTTTTCCTATACCTCAATACTAATTTTGTCAACTTTCCTACTACGTAGGTATATATACATACTTTCGTGATCCTAGGTACGCCCATGTCATCAACTAAATTGTCTGTCAACTGTCAAACAAAATATGGTTTCGAAAAACAATCTATACCTATTTATTTTTTTCCAACCAAAATAATATGTCAACTCCTTCTTTACTCATCCTCGAGCCGGGATAATTGAATACAATATAACTTGCAAATCAATAATACAACACTGGGTCACTAGGATTGTGATCCTTACGCACAGCACACATTAGGATCAAATCATTAACGTGAAGATGATTCAACAAACATGCAGTAGTGATATAAATTCAAAGTAGGAATAAAGAATGCAACTCTATATAATTATTGTCTTTGATCGTAGACGTTGATTTGTTTTACCCTTTTCCTTTCAAAGAAGAATAATCTTTATTCTATAGGTAATAAGGTTTGTATTTGTCGCTTCATTTTTTTGGTTTCTGTTTACCTACAACCAATGACCTATCCCAATAGAACATTATCCTGCAATGTCAGGGTTATATTTTGATCCCTCATTGATTCATGGATTAATATTGTGGGGAAACACTTACCTAATAAATCTTTCCTTCACTTTGTTAATCTAATTAATCAGCAATCTTTGTATATTGCAGTACACAGGCCTCCCCATAACTCTCCAGATTTTTCATTCATGAGCCTTCTATATCCAATAATCAGCACAATATTTAACATAGCCCTTTCAGCGTGCTCTTCTACTCATCTCTATAAATTTTCGAGTGTCCTGTAAAAGGTGGACAGGTATTTGTAAAACATAAGATAGGTATTTAAGACATTCAACAGCTTAAGTCCAGGGATGAACACATCCTTATATTTTTTAGACACAGGGAAGACAACTTGTGTGTTGATTAAATGTAGTACCTACATTTACTAATCCCTTGTGGGAGATATGTTGGGTGGGAAATGGGATGGACAGATAAAAATAGAAATTTGTTTCTTTTTCAAATATATTTATTTATTCATTAGTAGATAATATTTTATTTGGATTCACTTATTACACAAGGGCAACAAAATAAATTATTTGCAACATGACAAAAATTACTCTTCAAAATAGTTTTTTTTTATATAAAATATGGAAAACCATTGTAGGAACGGGTAAACATTTATATATTAGAATAAGGTACATCTATACAAGTACAAACAATAGGAAAATATTTGTATCACTACATATTTTGGAAGAGATCATTATAATATCATAATTTAAGAGAATAAAAAGGTTTACAAATATATTAATGTCTGTAAATCAGTTCAGAGACAAGCTTGATATTACACATGTGCTCATTGAAGGAAAGTATGTTAATCAATACACCGCTTCTCGAAAGAGAATTAAAGACAATTTAAAATTGAAGCAATAAAAAATTTGGCTTCAATGTGTTATAACTAGATTTTCTGAATAAACTTTTGGGCAAAAATGTGATTATTTTATGTGCAATAGCAATATGTTCATTGATCCAAAAGTAAAGAGATTCTTTCCTTCCAATTTATTATCAGACTATTTACTCATTTAAAATATACATATACCACTGACTTATGAAAGTTAATATGAATTTAGAGGGAATTCATTACAATTTAAAACAAAAATAAAAAAGATGTTCCAAAACGCAAATACATAAAAATGAATACTTATTATGTTTATGAAATAAGAATTCAGTTAACCAAAATTTCAATGTCTGCACATTCATAAAATTTATATTACAAATTTTAAAATCACATATTACACCCATAACATTATTGACTCTTTAACCCAATCCTTAAATTAATACAATCTTACTCCTTCGTTAACTGATATATTTTGATACTTTTTTAAATGCTTACCATAATTGGATTTTCTGAATACTCGATAACCGAAGATCCAAAAAACTTCTGTACGCAATCTTGTTAATGAAAGCCCATGAAAAATAGCGACATAATTATGAATAAAAAACATTTACAATAAAAAAAACACATGGCATACATTTTGTGTAGTGGCAAAATGTAACACTATTTTTAATTAAAAATTAAAAAGAATATGTTTGAACTTTGTGTGATTTAAAAAAAATAGCATTTATGCATTCTGGCCACTAGAATATCATATTATAACTGCAGCCATATACACCAAAGATGTGCCAATGTCTAATCTTGGGCACGTCTTTGGTAAACAAACACATGGGAATATTCAGCAATGTAAATGTTTGCAAAAAAATTGTGCATGCAATTGCAAGTGTCCAAAACTATGTGAATATTCACGAATGCAAACTACACAACTAGTGTATGTATGATTTTTTTTAGTGTTTTATTTTACACAGTGCCCATTTAATCATGCTTTGATTTTAACCCTTTTAGTGCCAACGAGCACCATCGCGCTCCTGTGTATACATGCCAAAAGTGCCAGGAGCGCGAAGGCGCTCGCGATATAAGTACGTGATAGGCGTGCAGCGGGGAAGGTCACATGCACGCAACAATACTTTTTTCACTTAATTCGTATTGTATATATAAAGTTTAACATGGGTCAAAGCTAAATAAAGTTTAAAAAAGATCCCGGTTAAAAAAATATTATATAAGAATTTGAAAATAGTTCAAATGAAACTGATCATAGTGCAAGTTGTGAAGAAAGTGAAGGTAGAAGCGACATTGTGGTCCTTTCAAATCACATGATGCTACTTTTGAGTGAGAGTGACTTAATTTGTGTCCGCTGCAAAAAAAGGGTCCCATGGGGTCTGTGCGGAAAAACACATATGCACATATATTTTTATTTTTGGATTTCAAATTTGTGTAATAATGTTCTTCCACAATAAATTTTTCGATCATTTTTTTTTATTTGAATATCCATCTTTGAGGTTTCTTGAAGGAAACACTGATACAATTTTGAAAATCGGGTAATTTTCGAAAAAGATACATTTCTTTTTCGAGATAAGGGTATATGTCATCAAAAACCACGGTTTTCTTTGTCATTTTTAAGTATACGTGAGAAAAAAAACAATGGCACTAAAAGGGCTAATGTAAACATCTATACCTGATACAATTCTACAAAAGTCATCATACAATACATTCTAGTGGGCAGATACCACTATAAAGAAACACAACATCTTTTACTTCTCATACTTAACCTATTTTGAGCAATCAAATTTGAATATCCGTCCAATGAAAAATTGTACATCACACACTTTTATGAAATTTCAGCAGCAATTATAAATACCGAATTAAAATAAATACATAGGTACACAATATTTGTAAATATTTATATAATTATACATAATGATATGATAAGTACAATATCTTGATATGATGGGTTACATAACATGGATTTAAGTTTCTGGATGGACCGAAACTACACCATATGGATAATACACTCTTCCAGGTCCCTCTTACAGATTAGTTAGTAGAAATAACCACAATCATTTTTGACAGTATGTTCTTCTTAACAAACACATGAGAAGCCAATGTAATTATGATGCAAAAAACTTACGGTGACCATACTGCATGTTGATGTCTCGTACCATAATGTAGTTTCGCTCCAACATACAAATTTATAGATATATATATACATAAATAATATTTAATAATATTTAATAATATATTTTACATGCATTTTACAACACATTTAAAACAATTTTAAAAGCTAAAGGTGGGTATACAATTTCATACAAAAATATGTAATAACTAATAATTGTCAACAAAATTTTATTTGACTTAATCCAATAATATTTTTTAGAATGATCTTTATATACCTAATTATTACCAGTTCATACGAAACATAAATAATTGTTCTCAAATTTTTGTCATAGTAAATGTTGTCTAACATAAAATCGATGTTATTTATTTAACATTCTTTATCTTTGTCTATGTAATTCGAATCTGATCATAATAATATGATCAGTTAAATTGAATTCGTATATAGCACAAATGATTGACAATCTTTCAAAATATACGTATAAGCTCTATTGCTGATTAAAAAGCGCAATGCAAGTGGTCACCTTATCGTAATGGATACAATTAAATATATAACCACATTATTTTATTTACAGGATAAGCACAGATGATCACAAGTGGTATTCTACTATAATAGCTTAATATACTATGTATTACATTCTTTGCTCATAATATGTCATTCATCAATATTATATTGTTTAGTTTATAATAAATTATTGTACAAATTATTTCAATTCACGTGTATGTACTTAATTCCTTATTATAATTATTAATTAATTTAATCCTTTATATTTTTTTGTTAAAATACAACTTAATTATGTATAAGCTTTGTCGGATATCTTGAACTGAATCAGAATCAAACTTTATTGATTCATTAAAAAATATTTTCAATTTTATAACATGATACGTTGGAATAAAGAAAAAAACAAGTGTTTCCTTCTGCTATGGATTTCAACTAATAATCATTATAATATATTGTGTAGCTCTTTCTTACTATTGACATCTATATCCATGAAATCATATAAAATATATCGTCGCTCGGCGTTCAATAACGCGAATGTAACAATGACAAAATTTTACAGGAGGCATAAACTGAATAAAAGTTACGTTAGCGCCGAGTCTATATTCATGATTTTGTTCCATACGGCATTCTAGCAGTTTGGACAATATTTGGGAATTTTTTGTATACACAATCGTGTATTTTAATATTCTGTACTAATATCTTAAAAACAAAAACTATTTCACCTAAATTGTCATATTCGCGGTATTGAACGCCGATCGACGATATGGAATATAAATATTCTACAGTCAGCAGTACGATTGCATTTCGCAGTCAATTCGTGATTTTTAAGATCCGTAGTTGAAAAATATTTGTTTTTTTATTATCCAATTATGGAATTCTACTGCTAGTGCACCAAAACAAAAAACAACATTTTAAGCTATAACATCACCTTTAAATCCTAGTTGCTACAAGTGCACTACATGCATAACTTAGATACAAAGATTAACATCCCTTGTTTATAGTAATATGCTAAATCTTACATAAAATATATCATATGCCGTCTCAAAAACCATTACAACTCAATTTTTTAAATTGAGTCTGGGTTTGAGAAGGAGTTGCAAACACATCACCCTCAACAAACCCACAGTAAGCAATATGCTTGTCTCATTAAGATATCTGTACGCCGGAGCGAAATCACACTATCTCAATAGACGCCATTTTTCAGTATGGCCGTTCAAAGTTTTTCCAACAAAATTATATTTGCTTCTCACATGTGAGTTAACACGAAATTTCTTTTAAAAATTATTGTGAATGATTGCTATTAATCATCTCATACTTTTTTGAAAAATTTCACAATATTGCATTAAAATGGTGTTGTTTTTCGTTAACAAAAATTTTACATATTTTTTTTATTTATGAATATTTCAAAACATAACTCGTTTTCAAGATAGATGAATATGTCATTTAAAAGAGCATAACAAGGACTACAATACGATGTTTATAAGTCATTTCAGCCGAAATTCAACATGGTGTAGTTTCACTCCGGCGTACAGATATGTAAAGTAAGTTAGCAGCGGGAAATTCTAAACCTGGGATTTTTTTATTGTAATTTGAGCTACTGATTACCCTTTAGATTGGATATTTAAATATTTACAAACATTATTAAATTGATTTAAAATTTATTTACCAATACATTCCTTATTCACAGGTTTTCATCCTCTTCTTGGAATTCTATTTCAGTATTATGTACAGTGAAGACAATTTTTTCTATATTGCAGCGTAATGTTTTTTTTAAATGGCTTACGATAAATATCATCATAATGTAGGTATATATTTCATTATAATAGGGAACAAATCCTAAATATATGATTAATAAAATATTTCTATTTAACAATTATTGTGCTAAGTGTCATTAAATTTTGGTAAAACATAAAAAATTATTAAATTATCACATAAATTATTTGTAATACAATAATAATTTTATATGGTTTATCTTTTGCTTGGATTCATAATAAAATATTAACCTCAAATGCACCACAAAATTTCAATTGAACTGATTGGAAAATTCCTTGAGTCTAGCTCAAATTAAAAATAAATCTGATAAGAAATAAATATGCATCTGTTATCTGTCTCATTTTCGTATAAGCTGTATTCAAATACAAAATATACTCCCAATTTTTTTCAAAAAACTCAAAATTTATATATTTTTATAAATGAAACACTTATTTAGTACTTCCACTGTAACTTTGTTGGTCGCAGGCTGGCTTTCAAGAGCTTCCGCTCTCATCATCAGGCTGGCGTAAAGTAATAGGTGGTAATAATGCTGGAGATGTTTCTTGAAATTTGCCCACCATGGTACTCAATTTTATTTGTTTATCACCACTATTGTATTACTAACCAATAACTTACTATATATATCGAGTTCGTCGGTAGCCTGGAGGTAGAGTCTCGGCCTCTTGAACAAAGGGTCCGCGGTTCGATCCCAGGTGCCGGCAAACTCCCCTTTCACGACACAAGCTTTTAGCTTACTGTGGAAGGTGTATAAAGTTGTATTTGGGTATATAACAAAACCCAGATATATCTTTTTAAAAAAAAAAAAAAAAAAAAAAAAAAAAAAAAAAAAAAAAAAAAAAAAAATATATATATATATATATTTGTCACCAACATGTAATTTCTTTACTTTACGCTAACCTGATGATGAGATCGGAAACTCTTGAATGCCGGCTCACGACCAATAAAGTAACAGTGGATATATTAAATAAGTGTTTCATTTATAATAATTTAACATGAATGTTCACCAAGAACCATCAGTTGAAAATATCGTCTTTATCAAAATTTATATAAATTTCTCTTAAATATTTAATTCTTATGTATATCAAATAACCCTAGCATTGAAATTTTCAAACTCTGTAGTCACAACAAATTTGTGCACTTTACGATGTTTGGTTTAAAGAACATGTTAATTTTATCACTAAAAAACTATTTAAGTATAACAAACAATGTAAAATATCATACTTGTTAAATTAGATTGTATAGAGTTTTTTTCATGTAACCGTAAATAAATTGTAAGTGCAGAATTACCCTGTACAATCTTAAAATAATTTGGCATACAAATACTGTCATGCTAGTAAAAACAGAGTCAATATAAATAGTTTTTCAAAATAGTTTACTAGCATTTGCATCACAGCTACAACAGGCTAGAATAAACAAAATAAAGTTCTCTCTCTCATTTTTTCCCATTATCAACCAAATAGACAAAAAAAGAGACTAAATGAGTTATTCTTCCTCTTTTCATTTCTATATAAAAATGAGAAGGAAAGAAATTCAAAAAATATTCATCATTCTTTCATAGTCTGGAAGTATCTAGTAATGAATATGACATCTAAGTATAAAATTATATTAATTATTTATTTAATCATCTATTGCAATTTTTTTCAGAACTTGAAATATTATCAATGAAAAATACATAAACACCTACATACACAAACAGAATTATTGCTTTTTAGCTTTATAGCTGGTCTATGGTTATATGCGTGTGTATGGTTTTTGACATTGACCATAGATAAGAGGATAATGTGCTTGACATTTTATTATATTATATTAAAACGATACTCCAATGCGTTCCTCCATCGCAGCAAGGTCTTTACTTCTATAAAGAAATAAAGTGTACCACATGAGATAGTAACTGATAGAGTGCTTTAATTTTCTAACATTTTACTGATACATAATTTGGGTTAGTTGGAAGAGATCGCGCCTTTGCGATAAACTCGCCCTCTGTATATTGATTGTATTTAATTTGAATGTATACCTTTTATGTAATTGTTTTTTATCAATGTACAGTAAAGAATGAATAAATAAATAAATAAAAACATAATAAAATCATATAATTACAGCAAGTATAAATAGTACAACCATGTGTTAGACATGGAGAGCTCTCTTACAATTGCTATATCAGGTGGAACGTTTTTTCAACGAAGTGTTCAGTCTTGTTATTGCAAAACTTTGTTCAGTTAAAATGAAATTTGAAAAAATGTCTTTGCAAAACTCTGTTCAGTGAAAATGAAGTTTTTTTATATATGATAATGTGTAGGTGCGCCATAGAATAAACAATGATATGAATACAGAACAAGATTTTATTTTAATCAGGGGTAATTTTATTGTCATACTAAACATGGCTAGTAAGACTGGGACTAGACATGCATTTTTTATAAGTGCGTGTAAAAAAGTTAAAGCACCGATATTGTTGATGAAAACTATTTCCAATAAACTAAATACACTTTTCACTAGCACGACAGAATAAAATATATTTGTGCATGAGTTATAATAATAGTGAAATAATTGTATTTATATAATTCTATTTACTTATCACAATCTAGACACATAATATACAAATATATTATCAAGTTTACATGTAATAATACATAATATGGAAGATTCTTCTTCATAATACAATCAGGATTAGTCTATTATGATATTACATAGTAAGTGATACAAGACAACATCTAATCTGAGTTATAGGAATTACTTGCATGATATTAAAACACCATCCCTGTGCAATTTAAATATCCCATATATGGAAGCTGGAATTTAGGTATACGCAAAACTTTTCATAACTTATTTGCTCATATTTTTTTGTACTATAAATGATTGTACCTTAGGACTAAGAAAAAATAAGCTACTGCTTCTATCCCATCACAGTATATCCCATAAGTGGGGTAGCGCCGGCTAACCAGCCAAAAAAATTAAGACATTCAGGATGGGTGGCAAACCTCATCCCTAAACTTAAGATGTAAAATGTCTTTATTTTTCCAACACTTGCCTTTTACAGGATACTCGAAAATTGCAGAAAAGAGTGGGAGACCAAATTTTTGTCGGGTGATCTACGGAAACAATAAGAAAAACAAATAGTTGGTTTTAATAATTACGCACATTTTCACAATACAACAAATGTAATGAGATGCACCGCCCATTCTGAATGTCTTATTTTTTGGCAAGAAGAGGACAACCTGTATTTTAATTAGATGCAGATATCATATTGGCTACAGCTTGACAGATATGACGTGATGGTATAGATAGTTAAAATTATGACACAATAAGCACGCAGGAGATTTTAATTTCAACACACGTACAAGAATAATATATTAAAATAGGTTCACATACTTTGGATACTAAAATAACAAATATATTACTAAAAAACAGTCATCTAAATTTAATAAGGAATATGCTTATGTTTGCCCTGCTTTCATAACTATTGAAAAGAAAAAAAATGGTTGCTATTTTTTGAACACACGTTTTGACAAAACATAACATAAGCTGTATTTTAAAGATTTTTTTAATTAATTTTAAATAATTTCACATGGTTTATGAATTAATGAAATAAAAGCGCATCGTTCAAACAATAGCTATATTAAATCATTTAAATGAATAGAATTTATATTAGTTATTTTGCAGTGGCGTGCCTTCCATACATGCAAATATGTAACGCATGCTCTACAATAAATTTAGGTATAATCTTAAAAATTGTGTAATATTATTTATGAATTTCTAAATACTAAAGTATTTCATTTTTAAGATTTATTTATTTATTTTAGGGCATGTGTTGCATATTTGCATGTATTTGCACCTGGTATATTGTCCATCTCTCTGGGCACAAAATTGTACTGAATAATCTTGTTACTCCATTATGTAACTGAGAGAAGTACTTAGCGTTGATAACAATCAGAGTTGGGCAATAACGCTCAAAGATAAACAAGTTGTACTGAATAATCTTGTTACTCCATTATGTAACCGAGAGAAGTACTTAGCGTTGATAACAATCAGAGTTGGGCAATAACGCTCAATAGATAAACAAGTTGTACTGAATAATCTTGTTACTCCATTCTGTAACTGAGAGAAGTACTTAGCGTTGATAACAATCAGAGTTGGGCAATAACGCTCAATAGATAAACAAGTTGTACTGAATAATCTTGTTACTCCATTATGTAACCGAGAGAAGTACTTAGCGTTGATAACAATCAGAGTTGGGCAATAACGCTCAATAGATAAACAAGTTAATAAATTTCTGTTAAATTTTCATAGCAGAAAGTTATATTAAGTCAATTACTTTTTCTTGGAAGGGATGGGGGGAGACATCTATCACAGGCACTAGGTTTTTCAAACAGGGGATATTTTAAACATTTTTAGTTCTTGTAATCAACAGTAACTTGTGCGTTACATTTTTAAAAATTGATAACTTTGCGAGCAATAATACAAAGTTTTTCGCAAATGTATTAACAATTATTATAATTGGAACGTAGTTTTGAATAAAAAATAACTGCATTATGTCTGTTAAAGAAATGTAACTTAGCAATTACATGACACTGCAGGTTTAGTATGTTGACTTGCTTTTATCTTCTGTACAGTATTTTGTTTATTTTGTGTAAATAACATAGCAAACTCTGTAGAATTCTCCATCCTGAAATAATTTACAAAATAATTAAATATAATAAACAAATAAAATGACTACGAAATCAAAGAAGGTAAATTAGAAAATGTGATTGTTATGAAGAGAATGCCATTAGCAGACATAACCACTTACCTGCACATGACTTTGTCTAGAAGTATCTCAATAGCTCTAGCGATGTTGTGTCCATTAGCAGCACTTGTCTCCAGATATGTAAGATCATTCTCCACAGCAAACTGTCTCGCTCTATCTTCACTAATCATTCTGTACTCCAGGAGGTCACACTTGTGACCACAGAGGACAATGTCAGGAGTGGAAGTCATAGCGTGAGTCTAAAAATAAAGATACACACAAACAATTGAATTTTTCATAGGTAAATAAATTGTATCATGTGTAAATAATTCTAAATAACATAATATATTGCGTGTGTTCAAATTGACGGTGTAGAATTAGGCATTGATTCCTTGGAGCATTTGGTAAAGAATTGGTCTTCACTTTTTTCTGTAAGTTTTTGAGTGTCTTGTTAAAGGCAGTATTCAAAAAAATTAAAACTGTTTACATCTTATATTCAGCGATGAGGTTTGCCACCTATCCTGAAAATATTCATTTTTGTTGACACGGAGAAAACAGCTTGCATGTTTATTGTATGCAGCTGCTCTGCTGGCTACCCCACTTGTGGGATATGCTGTTATGGGATAGTTGTAGTAGTAGATTTAAGCATTTACACCGTAAAAAACCATTCTAGGTATAAAAAAAACATTGTTAAATTACGATACAGAAATTGAAAGAAGATAGTGTTTTGACAATAACCAGTGTATAATTGATAGTCGACCAAAACCTACTGGTTATTTCTGACAGCCTCAACAAGCATTAAATTTTTCATAATATACATTCTTCCCTTCAGAAATGTAGTGGGATAAGATAATTCAATTAAAAGAGACCCATTTCTATGGAGCACTAAGAGAAGTGTTAAAGAGCGGAGAAACAAGATATTGTACATCTAAGATCTAATAAACAAAAACTTTCTGCGTATTGACAAAATTAAATATAATATAAAAAATATTACAACTTTACCTTCAGTTGTTCTATCCAATTACGCACTTCAAGAAAAGATTGTTCATTTGTTAGATCAAATAGTAAGAGAAAACCCATTGCATCTCGATAAAAAGTTGTTGTCAAACTACGAAATCTGGAAATGAAAAAAATAGTAAATACTTTGAAGTCATCATTACTCATTACCATGCCATTTCCATTATGGAGTAAGCAGAAATGATCAAGTGGCACTTATCCCTATCCAAGCTACACTCTTTGCTACCCTCATTATCATAAAATTCCTCGTGCATGCTCTCCCATTCAATATGCCCAAACGCGTATCCCTCCTGTAGCATCTGGTTTTTATCTTGTTATTTTCATCTCACCATTTAATCCTTGGACCGCCACATCTATGAGCACCATTCCTTTTAGCCATGTATATTTTCTTAGTCATTCTGTCTTTTTTCATTCCTTCCACACACCAAAGTTTATTCACTTTCATTATTGTTATTGCCCCAGCATTCATTCCACAGTCTTCAAGAATTCTATTTTTTAGCCTTCTTCTTCTTTCTCATGTTGTAGATCATCAATCTGTTAGTTCTAAAGTTGTTACCTCTTGTGATTCTGAAGACCAGCTGTCTTTCCATCTTTTTGGTGGTCTTCCTCGGGGCCGTAAACCGACTGGTGTTTCCTTTGCAGCTATATGTACGATTCTGTTTTCAGCTATCTGATCTACATAGTCTCTCCAGAATCATCATCTAACGATGTCCTCTGTGTTGCATATGCGTTTCTACTCTCAGTATTTCTTATTCTGTCTCTGAGAGTTTTGCTCGCAATGGCATGTAATGTTTTCATCTCTAATGTTCTTAGTAGGTATTAATTGTGTCGGTGCACACGTAGTAGAATTCCATAATAATTCAATTTGAAACAAGTGTTCCTTTCTACTATTGTTTGTTAATTCGCAGAGAGACGTCTTTCGACTTATAAGGTCATTATCAATCTGATTGATAATGACCTTATAAGTCGAAAGACGTCTCTCTGCGAATTAACAAACAATAGTAGAAAGGAACACTTGTTTCAAATTGCATCGTTCTTAGTAGGTTTATAGTTCATATTGTATCTGCTCTTGTTTCGTAACCATATGTCATTATAGGTCTAACACAAGTTTTATATATTCTGACTTTACTATCAATTAGTATATGTATATTTCTCCATATGGTACTCTTTAGGCATCCAGCTGCAACTGAGATTTTACTGGTCTGCTTTCTCACTTTGTTGTACAAGTCACAATTGTTAGATATTTCAACCCCGAGAAATTTGAATGGTGCAACTTGTTCAATAGGTTTATCATTGATAACTAATTTGAATCTTAAAAGGTGTCTTGATATTACCAAACATTTTGTTTAATCAATGGACACATTCATATTGTACTTCTTGGATGTGAGATGGAATCTGTACAATAGACGCTGTAGATCATTTTCTGTTTCAGCCATCAAGGCTGCAGCATCGATATAATTGTAGTAAGTTCATTGATTAGCAATATTTAAAACATCAGTAAGAATCATTCTGTTATAGATATTATGTTGCACAATTTTAATCTTAAACACAATCATGATATTACAAAATATGTATAATAAAATATATCTTATATATTTTCAATGCCACCCATATTTTTTTAAATATTTAACAATGGCAAACCAAATGAGATAACAATGCAAATGTATAACAATCAATGCATTATTGTAAAAACAAAGCTATTTGTGGTCTCTTAACAGATATAGTGCAACCAAAACTTTCTGAGAAAAATTGATCCAAAAACAGAATACAATGAAGGTACCTAAGTACAAAGAACATAAAAAAAACATGTATTTTGAAAACCACATAAGATTGATAATAAAATCAATTTGATTTGAAATTTAATGTTAATAATTCAATATGTATTAATGATAATATCTTCAATTATTTTCCATCTAAAAAATTATGATGAAAAGATGGTTGTATTTATCTAAAGGAGGGGTGTAAGTAAGTGTAAATGTCTGAGGCTATGTAGTTTAACCTAGTGGATCATATTTTAAAGTTTGTCTGAGAGTTGACAAAGAAAAATAGCCATGCATGAATGACATGCACACAATATGGCACTTTTGAAATACTGTTATGAATAAAAGGCACTTAAAAATTGTTCGTAAATATATATATGAATGTTTTTATCTGTATATGTGATCTGGATGTGCCAAAGTTTTCATCTTATATTATCTGCCGCATAAAAACACATAATCTTTGGAATGCATGTTGGTTTTTCAAAAAATGGTGTTAATACAATTTTTACCTTTCTTGTCCTGCTGTATCCCATAGTTGAAGATGGATCTTATGATTCCTTCCATTTAGCTGATAAATCTATAATAAAAAAAACGGTCATGAATTTTAAGATAATAATATCATAATATATTTTGAGAAGTAGAGAATGTAATTGAAAATGTATATATTATAAACTTGCACATGAAGCAATATTGATTGTATCGTGAAACGTAAACAAGTTGATAATGGAATACAAACCATCTTTCAGATCAACAGTTGGAGTTTTTAGTTTACTATTGAGCCACTGAGATATTTTATCAATATTTTTATAGATGTATTTAAGTTTGAAAGAAATACATCCCAAATGCTCTTAAAGTAGCAAAATGCTTGACGTAAGTCAGCAAAACAAAAATCAACAGCACAATTTTTTTTTATTTGATTATCAGATTGATTGAGGCTTCTAGAACTGTTACCTGTCACATTGTCTACACTCTATTAACAGAATATTTGTCACTGCTAATTCTACTATAAAACCTATTCTTAAGAACTCTAAAGCTTTATTGCACATCAAATGTCAAGTTTACCTGTTTGCGTATTTTTCATGTTTAAAGTGACAAATTTTTGAGAAAAAATAATGAGATATGTATTAGTACTAGAGTTACGGTTTCTTCTTTTCTAATTCAGATAGAATCTCTGATTGTCAATTATCAGTTAATCGAAAACTGATCCAATTACCAGTAGAAAGCTATGGGTAGAACTTTTACAGTAATGTTATTGCATCTTTAGTCATTCCCAAACAGTAGAAATTGGAAGTTAGGTTGACTGGTACTTACCACAGTTTTTTCTCGAAAATCAATTCCTACAGTCGATATGAATCTTGAATGAAAGATTCCATCCGTGTACTGATATAAAAAGCTCGTCTTACCAACACCTGAGTCACCCACAGCCAAAAATTTTATCAAATAATCGTATTCCATTTTGCAAAGCTGGAAAAAAAACATATTTTCATTTATTTCTCAAGCCACACACATTTGTATTTCACATTCCATGGAATACTAAAAAAAAGTTTTTTAGAACATTTTGATGTGATTCTTTACATCCTTATCATACTGTCTTTCACAGTCCATATTCTATGTAGCTGTGAATTTTAAATAAACTATAAAACATTTATGCAGTGGCTATAATCAAACTACAAAATCATCATAAAGAAATTTGAAAATATGTACTTTGTATTTAGTCATGACTATTTCACGATATTGCGCGGAATGAATTGGGTTGTTAAAAACATTAAAGTATGAAAAACAGAGGAACTATACAAGAAAATTAAAAATGTAAAAAGTAATGGAAGAAATAAGTTGTTAATGCCTTTACTCACATTTTCATTCATTAAAACAGTTCACAATATTTTGTCAAATGAACAAATCCACATCAAACAGATGTGTCACTTGTTGAATGAGCTCAACATTATATGCTAAACCAATTCCAAAACTTGTCAGAAGTATTGATTTATCGCAAATCTTATAATAGTTGTATTAATAACCCATTCATTTTATAATAACTATTTTTGTAATCATAAAACTTTGTCATTGAGTTTCATTCTTTGCTAAATGAAACGAAGTTTTAAATTATAGCTGGGAATTAATATTCACTTTATATTTTTCCAAATCAGAACACAACATTCCCACTTCTCTCGCTAATTTGAATAGATTCATTTTTTCCCACTTTATCTTTTTGACACCTGTTTCATTTCATGTTTGCCAACATTCAGAAAACAATGGATGTGTTCACACTGCATACTATCAGTATTATTATTATTAAGGTGGTGTCGGTATTATTCGTGTTTAAAAAATAAAGGCAGCGTATGCTGCGTATGTTGAACTTAACATTACCAATCAAAAGAAATAACTGTCTTGTTATGAAAATGAAGACTATTACGATAGTAGTATTACTGTGAAAAGATACTTCATCGGTAATGAGCTCAAATATTGTCCATTGTCCAACAATAATCTTTTGTTCTCTATGAGAATACTTACTCGGGGCTATTAGGTATTTGAACATTATTCCATACTTAAGTTCATATTTGCGTGATGTTTGTGTGAGGGCTGGTATACTAGGTACTTAATAGTTATGTCACGAATGTGTGATTTTGGATATTCGCGAATATTGACTAGCTTAGATTTCTACAATATTCCTCAATCATTAAAATTTCTACCCCCCCCCCCCCGTCGCCGAATTTTCAAAATAGTATAGGAATTTAAAATATTTCAAAACTCCTCGGTTTTCTTAAAGAATATTTTCTTGTCGTACCTTTTTCTACAATGTAGCAGGTAATTATCCGGTACTTTCAACGAATAGCCGATACTTTATTACCGAAATAATATTCGCAAAATATTCGCATATTTTTTTGCGAATACGAATATTCGTTACATCACTAGTAGGTAATTGTTCAAATCCATTTGTATTAAAATATCAGTAGAGCCCTAATAATGATTTCCATACCAACATTGATTTTCTACGCTATGTTTCACACAAACTTTATAATACTTTTCTGTTTTGAAAAATGCATTGAACAAAACTCAAGAAGAAGAATATTTCTACACATTTTAAAAAAAATACACTTTGATTTGTCTTCTTACGATGCCAAACCATTCATTTTATTAATCAAAAAAGGGACACCCACTTATTTGTGAAACCTTGAATATTAATAATAAAATCAATGATTTTTTTAAACTTTTATGTAGGTATTTTGTTCCAACCATGATTCAATGGTTCAATTTTAATTTCAATATATTATTATTAAATTACCTAATATATTTTTACATACATACATACAAAATCAATATATTATTAATTAATAAATTTTTACATACAAATTTATGAAATCTTTGTTATTCACTCTTAGGGCGTATTATCTTAATAAAATAAAAAATAATTATTATAAACTACATACCTATTTTTATAGGAGTAGGTACCTATAGTCACTTAGGTGGGTATATAAGAGTCTGAGTGTAAACAGATCTATATCATACTTTATAATATCTACATACCTACAAACAATCTGTAATGTAAGTACCTATTCACTTTTATTTTTTAAGAACGTGTGCTAAAATATAACTACTTAAAACTACTCATAATAACAATAACATATTATTTGATGAGACATAATACTTATAGATAGGTACCTACATAATTAAATAGGTACCTGCATGTTTAGGTATTTATGCTCTTTCACGTGTAGGTACATACAATTAAGTCATAATAGAATACGCGACTGGTATCCGAAGGAAGTTTCGCTGTAACCGAAAAAAAACGTAAAAATTTGTCGTATATGTTTCTAAAGAATGATTATATACCTACCTATGATTATTTCATTTTGTCTATTTTGGATTTTCTTTTTTTCTTGCTTTTATATTTTATATTATATTTTATTTTTCACTACCTGTTTTGCTTTATTTGTATATATTTCATCTAATTTGTCTTGTTTTATTTTATTTCTATTTTTTGTTGTTGTTTTACTTATTAATTGTTATGAGCAAGAGTACGTGTAAAAAATAATGAAACTATCCTTCAAAGCACGAGCTCTGCTCATATTTGAGGGAATGAATTGTTTTGCTTACTGTATAATTATAAGTAAATGATTATTGTTGTAAATTGTATATTTATCAATTAATAAATATTTAAAAAAAAAAAAAAAAAAAGATTAAAACAGCAAAAAAATACGATTTGTTCTAATTGTTCTAATGCTATTTTTTTGAAAACAAAAATTACTAATACCTACATCAGAGTATTTTAAAAAAAAAAAATGAATGCCCCTACCACTCGTAAACGGGTGGATGGACAATAAAAATAGAATAGATTAGAAAAATTTAAATGCTTTAGTGAACGTTTTCTAAAATAATAATTAATATTTTTACCTACAAATTTATTTTCAGTTACATTTCAATTACAAAAGAACAAGATGGAATCTCAGGCCATTGTGATTTTGAATGACATGAAAGCTATGTTATACAATAATAAAGCGAAAAAAATAATAGCAAATGCCTTGAATAAAGATATAGTAATATTCTTAGGTAATACTAGGAGTGGGAAAAGCACAGTTGTCAACTATGTCATAGGAACACCTTTGAAATCTAATGCAGTTCGGGCGAATATATTCAACATCTCCAAAGAAAACCAAGCCAGTCCTGGACCTGCTATAGGAATGGGTTCAGTTTCGGAAACATCTATACCTACCACCTGGACATCGCCAAGGTTTTCAAGTCTAATTGTGGATACACCAGGATTTCAAGATAATAGAGGAGAAGCGCAAGACGTCGCTAATTCATTTTACGTAAAAGAAATTATCTCTAATGCCAATACTGCAAAATTTGTTCTTATATCAGATATATCCGATATTTTAAGTGACAACATTACTCCGTTCATCACCTTAACTGATAGCGTTCATAGAATGCTGGCATTAGATAGCAAAATAAATCCATCAATTATCATGGTTTTTACAAAAGATAGAGACAATGCAACCAAAGAAGATATCGCGAAAATCTTGAAGGAAAAAATTATTGACCAACCTAACATTCAGGTTTCTAATAGAGCATTAATTGACCATCTTGTAAGCCATCCTAATCAAATAGCATTGGTGAATATGCCAAAGCGAGAGGGTAGAGTAAATGATGTTGAAGTATTCGGGAATCTAATCAATACTATCGAAACACAAGCTTCGAAGCTTAATAAAGATGTTTTAGTGTCTGTGGCACCTGGCTTATCAGACAAGTCAAGAAACTTCTTGTTACAAGCGAGACAACATTTTACAGAAATTGCAGAGTTTGATCAACTTATGGCCATTGTACAAAACCACTTCACTGGTGTACTGGCTGAGTTTGAAAATTTAAATAACATTAAATATAGTGCCCAGATACCTCCAATGAAAAATAGACTCACTGGAGTGGAAAATAACGTGAAAACAATTCAAAATCCAAGCTGGAATGCAAAACAATTAATTCAAAAAATGAGTACTGTGTTTCCTGAAATACCTCAGTTGAAGGATGAAGAAACTATATTCTATGTTGAAAAGCCATCCAATCGCTTACGAAAGATTAAGAAGGATAGAGCTGATATATACACAAAAATTGATTTCATCGCTTTTGTTGACAGCATATTGAATCTAAATGAGAGCAACATTTTTAAAGTGAAAGTAAATGCGGCTGTTAATCAAATGCTAAATAGAATTAATACGTGTCGTAGTAAGTTGAATGATAAACAAGCAGCGCTTCAAGATGAGGAGAATACAATCCGACTTCAGCAAACGAAGGAAGAAAACGATAGACAGGCAGAATTACAAAGACAAGAACTCGAAAGGCTCAGGCAAATACAATTGGCTTTGCAAAATCAACCTTCACCACAGCCACACCCAGTTGACAGAGTTGTGAACAATGTTATAGTTAGACCTGTAAATACAGTATATAAACCCATTGAACGTGTTGTCAAGAAATGTTCTATCATGTAAATGAATTCATGTAACGTTCAAGTTTATCAAAAATTTTCAAATAAATCATAAATAAAACATCGGAGATTTTTGTTATTCCTTCTCGATGCAATATTTCCCTACTTCTATATTGATTGTGCATACTTAGATATTAATTATCATCAGAACAGAGAATCTTTGTGTTCTTAATCCTTATATCTTATAAAAATGATTTTTGAATTTCCATACTAACGAAGACCGGGCTATACTCGCCCATTTCAAGGAATTTGCGTTCCATTGACCTGACCATTACAAGATGAGGTATCTATTTCAAATAAAAACCCACTAAATGCCGTACTTTCTTTTAAAGAAGCGAGAAAAACAGCAAAAAAGAGTGTAAAAAAAAAGTGTGAATGAGATAAAAAATACGTTTTTTGCGTGAGTTTGAAAGAGTGCGAAAATGTTCTTTACCGCCAAAATTGTGTGCCATAAGATATTGCCATATTAAAATTAATTATGAAAAGTACTATAAATATTTATGATTAATTTCTAAAAAATAAGCACAATCAGACTTTTTTTAAGTTCATGCAAATAAAAACATTTAAAATATTTTTAATTTCGTGCAAATAAACACATTTAAAATATTTTTTGCGTAAATAATCCAATTTAAAAATATTAAGCACGTGCTAATTGAAAAGCCAAAAACAATATGTTATTCGTCTGGCAATTATTTGTGTCATTATAACATTCCAAAATGGCGATTAATGAACGATGTGTCAAAAAGTACGTTCAATATTTAATTTAACATCAGGTGAGAATTAATTTACGTTTTCTATCTAATCTATTAAACCTGCTTTACATTTTTATTACTAAAGAGTTAACAGTATATTTTTTGCAGAAACACAAAACGGTGCATTGCGATCTGGATGCTCATTTTTCAATGATGAAATTCATGATTAAGAAATTAGAAATTAAATTGATAATAAATTAATGACAACGACATTATGGCTTTAGGAATGTCGTGGGAAGAAGTGACAATCATTGCAAAGAATCTGAACGGAAAAGACTGTATTCTCTTCTCTTCGTTCCCAGGAAAATCTTGAAGGTTGATCGAGTAGTTGTTTTATGAATTTTTGATGCAATAAATGAATTAACATAATAAAACTTTCTCTTTTCCTATGATGTTTTATAAAATATGTAGTTGAATAGGAAATTAAGAAAAAATAGGTGAGTATCCATTATTTTTTTGCAATGATTACGTTCTGGTTATATTTTTTGATGTGACATGACATGATTTATATCTTTGCAAAGTATCTTAATTACAAAAAAGGAGAAGGTATGTATTGTTCTTCTATTTTAATGTTCCCTTTATGCTTTGTGTGGAAAGATGAAAATTTTGACTTATTTTGAAATGATTTTAAGCCTCAGATTTCAAAAATATAGTAGACCTTTATTATTTCTTAGTATTTGTGGGAATCGGCACAAATATTTGAGCCCGTACATATCCCTAATTTAGGAAAGGCATGTTGAATAATAAACTCTATACATAATCACAGACCCCAGGCCAAAAATATTTCAAATATCTTATTTATTGACAAAGATATCAACATTTTAATGAGGTAATGAATGAAAATTTGACTTCCTGATTGCCGAAATCGTAGACAAAACATTTTCATCATATTGAATTAATTTCAAAATGGAAGTGATAAAAAATACAACAAAACTGAATCTTAAAGCTTGGAGATTATTTTAGTTTTAAAAAATCATGCTTGCACATCATGAAAACTCCTCATTTGTGTAAATTAGAATTGCATAATTTCGGCATAATATTTTCATTCAATTTCATAGACCACATGTGACAGAATAAATATGACACATGAGAAAAAAAAACAAAGAAAAATAATTGTGAAAATGGAATTATGAAATTCATAGACAATATTGTAGGTATGCGTTTTCCAATAAATACATAGGTAGGTACTTTTCTCAATCAACGAGTAGTATTTATTTTGACCTAATATTTTCATGAGTCTTTAAAAAAAATCTGATGGAAGTATTTCAATTAAAAATATAATACTTCAGAATATTGAAGAATGTACATTCATTCATCAGGTTTCTTTTGGGAATGCAGGGAGGGAATGCCTATATAGGAAACATTAATTGTTTCGTTCCTTTTTAAGAACTGTTTTCCTTATAGGTACCTATGTATATATACATATATTTTTTTAGTACTTTTATCCACGTAGGTACCTACCCATTTTTTTTTTATTGAAATATGGCCGTGTGGGATGTCAAACTTCAAGATTTTACAGTGCGAAAAGGATTTCAGTACTTTTATCCACATAGGTACCTACCCATTTTATTTATTGAAATATGGCCGTGTGGGATGGCAAACTTCAAGATTTTACAGTGGGAAAAGGATTTCGGTACTTTTATCCACGTAGGTACCTACCCATTTTTTTTTATTGAAATATGGCCGTGTGGGATGTCAAACTTCAAGATTTTACAGTGGGAAAAGGTTTTCAGTACTTTTGTCCACGTAGGTACCTACACATTTTTTTATTGAAATATGGCCGAGTGGGATGTCAAACTTCAAGATTTTACAGTGGGAAGAGGATTTTACTACTTTTATCCACGTAGGTACCTACCTATTTTATTTATTGAAATATGGCCGTGTGGGATGTCAATCTTCAAGCTTTTACAGTGGGAAAAGGATTTCAGTACTTTTATCCGTGAAATATGGCCGTGTGGGATGTCAAACTTCAAGATTTTACAGTGGGAAAAGGATTTTAGTACTTTTATCCACGTAGGTACCTACCCATTTTTTTTTATTGAAATATGGCCGTGTGGGATGTCAAACTTCAAGATTTTACAGTGGGAAAAGGTTTTCAGTTCTTTTGTCCAAGTAGGTACCTACACATTTTTTTATTGAAATATGGCCGAGTGGGATGTCAAACTTCAAGATTTTACAGTGGGAAGAGGATTTTACTACTTTTATCCACGTAGGTACCTACCTATTTTATTTATTGAAATATGGCCGTGTGGGATGTCAATCTTCAAGCTTTTACAGTGGGAAAAGGATTTCAGTACTTTTATCCGTGAAATATGGCCGTGTGGGATGTCAAACTTCAAGATTTTACAGAGGGAAAAGGATTTCAATACTTTTATCCACATAGGTACCTACCCATTTTTTTTTATTGAAATATGGCCGTGGGGGATGACAAACTTCAAGATTTTACAGTGGGAAAAGGATTTCGGTACTTTTATCCACGTAGGTACCTACCCATTTTTTTATTGGAATATGGCCGTGTGGGATGTCAAACTTCAAGATTTTACAGTGGGAAAAGGATTTCGGTACTTTTATCCACGTAGGTACCTACCCATTTTATTTATTGAAATATGGCCGTGTGGGATGTCAAACTTCAAGATTTTACAGTGGGAAAAGGATTTTAGTACTTTTATCCACGTAGGTACCTACCTATTTTATTTATTGAAATATGGCCGTGTGGGATGTCAATCTTCAAGCTTTTACTGAGGGAAAAGGTTTTCAGTACTTTTATCCGTGAAATATGGCCGTGTGGGATGTCAAACTTCAAGATTTTACAGTGGGAAAAGGATTTCAGTACTTTTATCCACATAGGTACCTACCCATTTTATTTATTGAAATATGGCCGTGTGGGATGTCAAACTTCAAGATTTTACAGTGGGAAAAGGATTTTAGTACTTTTATCCACGTAGGTACCTACCCATTTTTTTTATCGAAATATGGCCGTGTGGGATGTCAAACTTCAAGATTTTACAGTGGGAAAAGGTTTTCAGTACTTTTATCCACGTTGGTACCTACCCATTTTTTTTATTGAAATATGGCCGAGTGGGATGTCAAACTTCAAGATTTTACAGTGGGAAGAGGATTTTACTACTTTTATCCACGTAGGTACCTACCTATTTTATTTATTGAAATATGGCCGTGTGGGATGTCAATCTTCAAGCTTTTACAGTGGGAAAAGGATTTCAGTACTTTTATCCGTGAAATATGGCCGTGTGGGATGTCAATCTTCAAGCTTTTACAGTGGGAAAAGGATTTCAGTACTTTTATCCGTGAAATATGGCCGTGTGGGATGTCAAACTTCAAGATTTTACAGTGGGAAAAGGATTTTAGTACTTTTATCCACGTAGGTACCTACCCATTTTTTTTTATTGAAATATGGGCGTGTGGGATGTCAAACTTCAAGATTTTACAGTGGGAAAAGGTTTTCAGTACTTTTGTCCACGTAGGTACCTACACATTTTTTTATTGAAATATGGCCGAGTGGGATGTCAAACTTCAAGATTTTACAGTGGGAAGAGGATTTTACTACTTTTATCCACGTAGGTACCTACCTATTTTATTTATTGAAATATGGCCGTGTGGGATGTCAATCTTCAAGCTTTTACTGAGGGAAAAGGTTTTCAGTACTTTTATCCGTGAAATATGGCCGTGTGGGATGTCAAACTTCAAGATTTTACAGTGGGAAAAGGATTTCAGTACTTTTATCCACATAGGTACCTACCCATTTTTTTATTGAAATATGGCCGTGGGGGATGTCAAACTTCAAGATTTTACAGTGGGAAAAGGATTTCGGTACTTTTATCCACGTAGGTACCTACCCATTTCTTTATTGGAATATGGCCGTGTGGGATGTCAAACTTCAAGCTTTTACTGAGGGAAAAGGTTTTCAGTACTTTTATCCGTGAAATATGGCCGTGTGGGATGTCAAACAACAAGATTTTACAGTGGGAAAAGGATTTTAGTACTTTTATCCACGTAGGTACCTACCCATTCTTTTTATTGAAATATGGCCGTGTGGGATGTCAAACTTCAAAATTTTACAGTGGGAAAAGGTTTTCAGTACTTTTATCCACATAGGTACCTACCCATTTTTTTATTGAAATATGGCCGTGTGGGATGTCAAGTTTCAATATTTTACAGTGGGAAAAGGATTTCAGTACTTTTATCCACGTAGGTACCTACCCATTTTATTTATTGAAATATGGCCGTGTGGGATGTCAAGTTTCAATATTTTACAGTGGGAAAAGGATTTTAGTACTTTTATCCACGTAGGTACCTACCCATTTTTTTTATTGAAATATGGCCGTGTGGGATGTCAAACTTCAAGATTTTACAGTGGGAAGAGGATTTTAGTGCCTTTATCCACGTAGATACTTCCCATTTTTTTATTGAAATATGGCCGTGTGGGATGTCAAACTTCAAGATTTCAATACCCATTTTTTTTAAATTTACATAAATATGAGCTGAAAAGGATGTGTAGTAAAAGTCTGAGAGATTGTGTGCGTAACAGTAATATACAAAAGGAATGTGGAATGAAAGTTGGTGTAATTACAAGGATGAAAGTGAATAAGTTAAGATGACAAGCTCATTTAAATCAAATTCTACAAGACGGTCACGTGTTGAGCACATTGAACAGGAGAGCATGCATGAGGAATTGTATGACAGTGACGGAAGCGAAACATGTATGCAAGGATAGAAGGAAGTGGCTCTCGATCCTTTCTGTCTACCCCGCGAGGAAAGCGGCGTAATGGTATGTATGTATGTATGTATGTGTATGTAATGTAGGTATATTGTTATAATTTTATATACTGTTAGTCTCACTAACATATATTCTATTATTATGTTCTCTACTTTAATGTGACACTGTGTGTGTATATAGTTGATACAAAAATTATTGCTGCCTACATAAAATAATTTTTATTTATATATCGTTGCCGTGGATGTGAAGTGATCCAACCCACAAGACAGACATTCCGAGAAAAAGGGTGTTGAAGTTACGCTGTTACATCCGAAAATACTAATCTTACAATAACTAAGTTATTTTTGCATGGATTTCGCTAAAAAATTTACACAATATTCCTGATCACATATTCCACTAATATAAATAACAAAATATTAAAGAATTTATATATTTTAGAAGTAAACACGAATTTATCACTTGGGTTATTTCACCACTGTAGCTGAGAAAGATCCACCTGTAAAAAAATTGTTGGAAAGTTACGCGCTATGCGGCTTAGATCTTTTCACTTCTATAATTTAATTGAACTATTTGTTCCTATATGCGTTAGTGAAATGCTCTAACATACTTGAAATGATTGTAAAAACACTTAACATCTCTTCAAAATCTTCCAAAAATGCCCTTTAGGAATATCAAATCACTTATTTCTCTTCACCACTATGTTCTCCGTGGTTTTCTGAACAAAACTGCATACTAAACCCATTTTTCAAAAAAGTGTGGCTTGGATCACCTCCACGGCAACGATATACCTACTTACTGTTTTTTTTTTATATATATTTCCCGTATTCCCGTGCAACGCCGGGTATTTAAGCTAGTATTATATAAGTAACTACCTAGTTCGCTCATCGTCGTTCAAGAACAACTAAAAGTCTTTTTCAAGACTAGTGTACATAGAGTACCTACCCAAAAAACGAAAAGTTTTTATACCTAAGTATAATATGCTCAATAAAAACACCTTTTCTAACATAACACACGATGCATATACGTGCGATTTTTTAATAGACATTATACCTACTGTGATCACATATTTAATACGATTTTTTTTAGGGTAGAAAGAGAGAGTATTGGGTGTTTCCAATGATTACGAATTGGATTTGGCTGGTTTAAGCAAACTTTATTCTAGAAACGTTCACCAATTTCCACCGCATTCATTATGTCTCTCATAACCAACGAAGACAATAACGTTGAGAGCCCTTAATCTAGCAAGAACCAAATTGAAATTAACGCTGCCAAAAGCATTACTAAAATCCAACAGAGTGAATTTTCCTTTCTTCATTATAAATGTAACGTCCTCTGTAATTTTTAACAGGAGTGGTACAGCGTCCCTTTTTGAAGTTAGACTCTAAAGAATCGAGAAGAGCATGTTTATTAAAATAAATTATTTATCTTAAAAGGGTATTCATGTTTGTTCACTTTCTCAGTGACCAATCTAAATCAGCGATTCCCAAAGTTGTCCACGGGGGTCCACGATGGCATGACTAAAAAATGGGGGTGCAAGAGTCGTAAAAGGGGATCCACGAATTCATAGTTAAAGTACCGGATATTTGGTAAAAGCTTAAACAAATACCCGGTACACTGTAGAAAAGGGTACTGGGAGAAAATGTTCCTTAAGAAAACCGAGAAGTTTTGGAAATATTTCAAATTTCTATACCATTTTGAAAATTACGCAAGGGGGGGGGGTAAAAATTTAAACGCGTAATATTTTAAAAGTAAAAAATAGATATCCATTACATTGAAGAAAAAGCTACCGTGAGAAAATACTCTATAAGAAAACCAAGGAGTTTTGATTTTTTAAACATTTTTTAAACATTTCAAATTCCTATACCATTTTGAAAATTTGGTGACGGGGGGGCTAGAAATTTTAAGGTGAAGTAAAATTATTGAATGTTCCATATAAGGAGTTGAAAGAACTGTTGAAAGAACTTCTACACACTCTGATATCTCAGGAGTCGAGGACCGGGTATATTGTATCACCATTTTTTTTTTATTGATTTCAATAGATACAACAGCTTTAACAATAAATAATACAATTAATTATTTACATCGCCAATTAAAGTAGGTATCTAAACTATGGACTTGGACAATTTAACGGCACAATATTTAAAAAATAATTTAAGGAAGGGGAAGGAACCATTGAGAAAAAGTCAGACTATCACCAGCTTCAGCAGCGAATTAAAAACTGAACTCTTTACTGGCGCCCTTGAGACAGTCTAGGAACTGTTAAACGGCATCAAAATAAAATCATTCAAAATCATCATCATCATTGTTGTTCGGTCCGGTAGGAAATCTCATTTCTAAAATTTGACCCGGCTGCTGAAAATGTTGGCCACCCATACTCTAGATCAGAGGTTCCCAAGCTTTTTTTCTAATAGACCACTTTCAAAAATTTGCTGGTTCCGTAGGACCCCCTGTATATTTCTATACTTTAACTATGGATTCGTGGACCCCCTTTTACGACTCGTGCACCTCCATTTTTTAATCACGACATCGTTGAGGGGTCCACCTGGACCACTTTGGGAATCACTGCTCTAGATGATCCTCCAAAATTAAAAGGTGTGAATAGACTTTTCATCAATAGTAATCACTAGCGATGACGGATGAAAGCGATTACCATCCGACATAATTTTGATGAAACGTTATTTCATTGAATTGCCCATAAACAAGAGTAGGTATTTGTCTTATTTTCATGTAATCGAGAATTTTATTAATTTGATTTAATTTTTAATAACTATTATTTTAAATTTATTTTTTACGAAATTTCGTCAAACTACAGACTACATGATCGTGAGTGTTGACATGGCAGTGAAAGCATAGGATGAACAAGTGTGATCAGATATGTTCACTTTCGATGAACAGATTCATTCTGAATGATAATCCAAAATGAAACAGTCTGAATGCTACTTAAAGAACAATTTATTAATGAAGAGTGTATTTTGCATATTTTGAAAACATTTACATAATTCAACAGTATTTCAATTAAACTATTAATTAAAAAAAAATCATAGATGGAGGTACATACTGAACATTTAATCTTTTTGTAAGTTGGAAACGAATAATGTCATTTATTGTGGTTTTGTGGTAGATACATATCTACTACCATTTATATTTTATAATTTATTTAAAATCTCGATTATGTATGATAATATTATCATCGCCTAAATATTTTTGAGATTTATGAAAGCAATTAATTTGTATATAAAAGCTGACGCACTGGCATATTTACATCATAGTGTTTTGTACTACTGTGCATACATATAATTGTGTTAGCCCACATCATTTTACTTGATTGTAAGTACCTATAAAATATTTATTGGTGTATTATTTATCAATCAATTAATTCATTCTATACTACAAAAATACTTTACTTTGCAATAACCTTAACCGGCACACAATATTACTCTAGCTAGGCTCCTCAAAATTATGTTTATTTAGTTTTTGTCTATCTTGATTTTTTACTTACTTAAGTATGTTTAAGTTGGGAAAGCAATATCTACAATTAAAAAAAAGATTTTTGACAGCAATCTTTAATTTGTTGATCTAAGTCAGTGGTGGCCAGTATTTTGTATACCATGTGGCAATTTTTTCACAGAAAAGGTCAGATGCGCCATACAACTCGAACTTTTTTTGCCTTCTTACGTTCACGTTTGGGGTTGTAAAATAGGAACTGCTTCGCTTATGAGAGGAAAATGAATACCTCAATCACGGAATTCAATGAATTAATTTACGTAATTTCAAAAGACACGTTTATTAGAGCAATATATAGGTATCTACAATAGTCAGAAAAAAATATTGGCCACAAGGATGCAATGCAATGCGCTACTTGTGATCGTTCACTGCGACAAGTTTGGCGCATGCGCCACGATTTGGCCACCACTGATCTAAGTGATTATTGTATTAAAATGTTCTTATATAGCTAATTTTTCAGGAACGTTATGTATCTACCTATATTTTTTATATAGGTGGTGCACCTATAATGTTTGCTTTCTACATAAAAATAATACGCTATTACGCTTTCTAGTTTTAATATCCGTCAGTATGTAGAGGCGCCGTGTATCGAATATTTTGAAAATGGCATGAGAACTAGGATATACAGTACAATTAGTATCGATATTAACTAATCTAAACCATTGACAAAATGTATTCTTACAAATTTACAATTTGATACTTAAATAATTTATTCGCATTTGTTTATTTTCAGTGGAAATTGTTCAGTATCAGAAGAACAAAATGGCAAAACCAGTAACAGACATATTGCGCGATATGAAAGCTTTGATATACAAAGATGATATCAAACAAAAAATTACAAGTGTCCTGAATAGAGATATTGCAATATTCTTAGGAAATACTAGGAGTGGGAAAAGCACAGTTGTCAACTATATCATAGGAACACCTTTGAAATCTAATACAGTTCGGGCGAATATATTCAATATCTCTAAGGAAAATCCAGCCAGTGCTGGACCTGCAATAGGAATGGGTTCAGTTTCGGAAACAACTATACCGACTACCTGGACATCGCCAAGGATTTCAAGTCTGATTGTGGATACGCCAGGTTTCCAAGATAATAGAGGAGAAGCGCAAGACGTCGCTAATTCATTTTACGTAAAAGAAATGATCTCTAATGCCAATACTGCAAAGTTTGTTCTCATATCAGATATATCCGATATTTTAAGTGACAACATTACTCCGTTCATCACCTTAACTGATAACGTTCATAGAATGCTGCCATTAGATAACCGAATGAATCCATCAATTATCATGGTTTTTACAAAAGACAGAGACAATGCAACGAAGGAAGATATCGCGAAAATCTTGAAGGAAAAAATAATTGACCAACCTCACATTCAGGTTTCTAACAGAGCATTAATTAACCATCTTGTAAGCCATCCTAATCAAATAGCATTGGTGAATATGCCAAAGCGAGAGGGTAGAGTAAATGATGTTGAAGTATTCGGGAATCTAATCAATACTATCGAAACACAAGCTTCGAAGCTTAATAAAGATGTTTTAGTGTCTGTGGCACCTGGCTTATCAGATAAGTCAAGAAACTTCTTATTACAAGCGAGACAACATTTTACAGAAATTGCAGAATTTGATCAACTTATGGCCATTGTACAAAACCACTTCACTGGTGTACTGGCCGAGTTTGAAAATTTAAACAATATCACATCCAGTGGCCAGGTACCTCCATTGAAAGATAGACTCACTGGAGTGGAAAATAACGTGAAGACAATTCTAAACCCAAGCTGGAATGCAAAACAATTACTTCAAAGAATGAGTGCTGTATTTCCTGGAGTACCTCAGTTGAAAGATGGATCTGATATTTACACTAAAATGGATTTTATTGCTTTTGTTGACAGCATACTGAAACTTAGTGAAAGCAATGCTTTCAAAGTGAAAGTAAACGCGGCTGTTAATCAAATGCTTAACAGAATCAACACGTGTCGTAGTAGATTGAATGATAAACAAGCAGCGCTGCAACATCAGGAGAATACAATCCGACTTCAGCAAATAAAAGCTGAACAAGATAGACAGGCAGAATTACAAAGACAAGAACTTGAAAGGCAGAGGCAAATACAAATAGCTTTACAAAATCAACCTCCACCACAACCGCACCCAATTGAAAGAGTTGTTAACAATGTTATAGTAAGACCTGCGGAAACAGTTTATAGACCCATAGAACGCGTTGTTAAGAAATGTTCTATCATGTAAATTGTAAATGAATGAATACTCGTAGTGTTCAGATGTACTCGGACATACATAATTATTTTATTTTATTTAGGTAATTTTCTTCATTTTGAATTTTAGAGTTCCAAATATTACTTTAATTAATATATCAATATCGCTATATTTTTATTTATTTATATTGTCTCGGTATGGTAGAGAGAATCTTTTGTCAAATCCATATTTGAATGTATCAAAGTGCTGTTCTATTTCATTCACTAAAGCGACTCAGCAGATTTTCTCTAGCTACCATTTATGGTCAAGTCTTTCTTAGAAGGAGAAGGTTAGGGATTTGGGTGTGATCATGGATAGAAAGATGCTTTTCCGGGATCATGTAAACTCTATCCTTGAAAAGGCTGTAGTGAACAGGCAACACCAAAGAGTATTGTGGTCAGCTGGGATAATCACTTCACTGGTGACCCCGACGTGTAACTTGTTGTCCTGTTCATACATACAATAACTTCTTAATCATACATTTTGTCTACCCCTACTCTCACATTTTAATGGATGGGGGAGCTATGTAGTGAACAGGCAACACCAAAGAGTATTGTGGTCAGCTGGGATGACGTCACTTATTTGATTGTGATAAGAATATTATCACAATCCAAAATCATTCTAGTTCTCCCTGCCTGGCTGACCACACATACGTTTTCATTCTCTTTATAAAATTTAGTGTTACATTATTCGTATTAGTAAAACTGTGTTTAATAATAAATTATCTTTCATAATAATCGCGAGTTTCATTATACATTTGGTAAGTCACTTTCTAACCTTCTGATTTGGAGTCAAGCAATATATTATCATTACATTTCCCATCTTCATATTTGTTACCTATCTGGGATTATCACATACTCATCCAACCTAATCACTTCACTGGTGACCCCGACGTGTAACTTGTTGTCCTGTTCATACATACAATAACTTCTTAATCATACGTCATTTTTAGAGTTGGTCGTTATAACGAGGAACGCGTGATATATTAAATTATTTTTACGGAGCTTGGTAGCAGAATATCGATATATCACATCACACTATTATCGAGTGATTTCTGACGACGACCCGCTACTTCGTTCCGAACGACGCCGACGTGAATTATCACAGATATCAAATTTTCTATGGAAAATCATTTAGGTATTAATAATAGTGTTACTTATCACGCCGCCATACATTTTACTATGGACGATCATTTAGGTATTAATAATAGTGTTACTTATCACGCCTCCATACATTTTACTATGGACGATCATTTAGGTATTAATAATAGTGTTACTTATCACGCCGCCATACATTTTACTATGGACGATCATTTAGGTATTCCCGATGACGTTACAAATCACGCGGCGATACATTTTAGTATGGAAAATAATATTTAGGTATTATTTGAAAAGGAACGCGTTCTTTTTTTCGCCTCAAAACGGTACTACTACGGACATCTGTTGATTGACACAAAAGTAGAATGAGTTCGAGATACGGATAATTATTCATAACCCTTTTATCACCTGAGTGGTCAAAGGACTATCTCCACATGATTTTACATGTTTATTTTTTATAAAATGAAATTAAAAACTTTTAATCTAATTAATATAGTTAAAAATCTTTTACTATATTAATTTTATGATTGATGTAATTTAAAAGAGATTATTTTAATCTTTTAATTATAACTATTTATATTATTATTAGAAAAGTTGACACACAAAAAATCAAGACAGTCAGGATGGGAGACAAACCTCATCGCTGAGTTTAAGATCTAAAATGACTTTTTTCGAACCAGATAAAAAATATTTTTGAACATAATCAGGTAATTTTTTTTTTTTTTTTTTTTTTTTTTTTTTTTTTTTTTTTTTTTTTTTTTTTTTTTTTTTTTTTTTATGGGGGGGGGTTGATAACGGTAGCTTTTCTAATAACAGAATATAAATAAATAACAGTCGCTTACGTTCCATTATTTTCAAAGAGCCGTTATTCCCAACTCTAGTCATTTTGTCTACCCCTACTCTCACATTTTAATGGAAGGGGGAGCTATGTAGTGAACAGGCAACACCAAAGAGTATTGTGGTCAGCTGGGATGACGTCACTTATTTGATTGTGATAAGAATATTATCACAATCCAAAATCATTCTAGTTCTCCCTGCCTGGCTGACCACACATACGTTTTCATTCTCTTTATAAAATTTAGTGTAACATTATTCGTATTAGTAAAACTGTGTTTAATAATAAATTATCTTTCATAATAATCGCGAGTTTCATTATACATTTGGTAAGTCACTTTCTAACCTTCTGATTTGGAGTCAAGCAATACATTATCATTACATTTCCCATCTTCATATTTGTTACCTATCTGGGATTATCACATACTCATCCAACCTAATCACTTCAAGGCCTATAAAATGCTTGGTATTATACCAAGAGTCTGTAAACCAAGCATGTCAAACTCAAATCCTAACACGGGCCAAATAAAAAATTAAAAGTTTATGTGGGCCGCAAAAAAAATGTTTATACTGTAAAGTAGGCTTATTTTGACAAGTATAAAGAAGGTAAAATTAATATTTTTTTCCAGATATTTGGCATCTTTTCTCTGTAACCATCTTTTCTATTTTGGGTGCAATCTTGTTTGCAGTGATTAATTTTAAAACTGACCCGAGATGACTGTCAGTAATTCTTGATCTGATTGGAGACTTATTTCCTTTCATAAGAGAAAATAACTGTTCGCACCGATAAGTTCTTCCAAACATAAATTTTCCTAATTTTTTGTACTGTTATGCCAGAGTATTTTTTGTACAGTTATGTTTTGTACTGTTATGAGTGGGCCGCAAAGTTATACGTAATGGGCCGCATGCGGCCCGCGGGCCGCATGTTTGACATGCTTGCTGTAAACCATTTAGGTCCCCATTTACAATATTAAGGTCGTGTTGTACCTATATAGTCGGTAAAAGTACTCGTTACTTTTACAATGGAAATTTATTTATTATTTATTTTTCAAATATTTACAAAATAAAACAGTGACTAACAAAACAAAGATTCAACATAGTAAACCAGCAAAGATCCTAAATTTATCAAAAATGTTTAATCCTTTATAAAAACCAATAGTAACGGGAGTTTAGTAACGAATATATACTGAATTGACATCACTACTACTATATGACATAACCTTTAAGTGTGTTATGATGTATAAAAGGAAATGTCGAGAGAAAAATTGATGCTAGAATTTAGAATAGATAATTTTAGATATGTGCTAGACATTAGACAGTGAGATGGGTGATCAAGATAAAAAGAGACTTTCAAAAGTTCCTGTAAAGGTTAATGTGGAATATTGGTAATTTTTTTCAGACAGAATTTGGTTAGGAAATAGGAGATTATAATAGTTATTGTATTATAACTTTAGCTTTATTGTTTTTATAGCCCGGTTTGTGGATATGCTAATAAATGCTTGAGCCTTGCAAAACGAATATACAATGAGAGTCCAGATGTAGAAGTTGTTTGTGAAAAAGGAAGGCAAGGTATATTTTTTTCTGTAATCTAGACATACATAGTACTACTACTAATAAAGGACAGATACCTACAATTTAAATATGTCATGATAATAATTGAAATATGTCATAATATTTGAAACGAATGAGTAGAACTAAAGAAACTAGCTGAAAATAGGGAGGAACGGAGAAGAAAATCTAAACTCGTTGCCGACCAATCCGATGGATTGTAACTCACTCTATATATATTAAATGAGAATGAAATAGTGAATTAAGATGTTGACTCACAACTCTACAGGCCAAGGAAAAAAGCGTTTTTTTCAGATTCCATTTTTTTGTATTTGATTTTTACCTGATCATATTTATTTGTGGTTTTGACAGTCACAGTGACTGAAAATATGACGTACCTACTGTATCTTTTAGAACACTGGTATTTCCATTTTAATAACACCACTCAGAGAACTTTTTTAAATTTAGCTTTTATTTTTCATTTTCAGGTGCTTTTGAAATATCTATAAACGAAGTGCCAGTATATTCTAAACTTCAAACAATGGCATTACCAGATTATAATGAAGTAGCAGCTGTTGTAAAGACTGTGTCTGAGGGAGGTCCTATAGTAAACATCAGAAAAGAGCAACCAATAACTTGTACAGTGTCCTAATAGTATTTGCCGGAGGGAAGCTACGTAATGTTGGAGTTCTCATTATGCTCCTTCTGATGGCATATTCACCTGTTCAGATAACACGCTATTTTTTGTGATATCCACAGGTACAAAATTATATAAAAAAAAGTGAAAGTAACGGTTAGTAACAAATATGACTCCTCTGTATCTTTTGGCGAATTGCAATGCCGTAGGATTCGCAAGAATCAAAACCCTAGGTAGGCACTGGGTACAAGCGGAGTCTCTCCACACCTAAAATTCTCTTGAGACCCTAAACTTCATAAGATGTCTATGATCTGAAGGTTCGCTTTGACTGGCAACGCCAGGAAAGCTGAAGAAGAGGGAGTACAATAGATCTTATAAGTTCCGGCGTATAATACACCCCATATGATTATAATAATAAAAATAGTAACAAATATCTAGCATCATTTTTGACTGTAATTTTGTGTCAACAAACATGTGAGAAACAAATATCGTAATGTTGAAATGACCATGACCAAATGACCATACTGAAAGTGATGTCTTGTGACATAATGTAGTTTCGCTCCGATATACAGATATTTTATAAATAAAATGTTTAAAATGTCAACATCCAATAATTCTCAAGTATATAGTTAAGTGCGCATATAAAATTGCATCATTGATTTAACAATATCATAATACATTTTCTATCTACAATCTAGTGATGAGATGTGTCACCCATCCTATATGTCCTTAATTTTTTATTGGTAGGGAAAGTACAGTTCAGTTTATTTACATGTGCATTGTAATTCCATTAGCTACCACCTTTGGAGAGATGCTGTGATTTTTATATATGTATAGTTTTTATAATATGCTTATTAATATATGTATTATATATATCAGGCTTCAATCACAGGTATAAACACAATATTTTAGGATGCGCCCTTGAAGTGAATATATTCCACAAAACGAGGCACTATAAATTGTCTAGTTATTATTATTATTATTGAAGTACCTACCAATGGATTTTACAATTTAATTTTAGTTTCACATACTTAAGATGATATTATATTGAAGGAATGACACACGACCATAGATAATACTTCAATTGTCTGTGCATTCTCAAATTGTCCATGAGGTCTAAAAGTTTGGCGACTGCTGATTTTTAACACAAATTTATAAAATTATTCGATTAATAAAAAGTAGATATTGATTTAATATCTAGCCAGTTAAAAATATTACAAACTTATTTTATGTGAAAACAGTTTATATAATTTTATATTAAGTAACAAATTAACCTTATGAAATAATAATAATATCTCCACAACTTAAATTCTTCATAACAGCTGTTGGTGCATCCTGGTGAGAGAGATATATTCCAAAATTAAGTTTTCCTTCAAACTGTTTAGAAATGGTTCGAAGTGGTTCCACAGTTTTTTCTCCTGTTTCTTGATCTATGCAAACCATTTGACATCGTCTGCAAGGTCCGTCCACCTGAAATACATAACAAGCGTTCAAATACTAATAATAGGCACAAGGATGACAAATCTGTACAGAATGCATATTATATTTTAAATTCTTTGTTTTGGAATTTGAAATATTATAATATTCTTGAAGACGAAAAGGAACTATTATAAGCTGGAAACAAATTCCAAACAAAGTAAAAGAGTACGAGTATATATTTTTTAAGCAATGGCTTAGTAGATTTGAGATTATAGATGTTCATTTAAAAGAGTACATGACTATAATTGCCAATTAGATATTAGTGGATGATTATCAATATTATCTACACAATCTAAACAATTAATATTTATAAAATTAACATAAACTTGTAATATATACTAGTTAACGTACTTGAAAACTAATACTTCCAATAGAAACTTTCTCCCATGAAAATTCTTCAAACTGTCTTTTAGTTTCAATTATAAGATTTCCTCTGAATCTAGCACACAAATTGTCAATCTTGTTTTGAAACTCTCCACTTTCTACTCGGTCTCCTAACCATTTTACACTAGCCAAGTTTATTGCCAAGTACTGCGCTTGGTTTGTAAGAGATATAGGTTTAGTTCCAGATTGATTTTTATCACTAGGAGTTCGAATGTCCTCATCAGTTTGTTTTATTAAACGCAATCCTGGAGTTCCCAAGACATTTAAAAGCCATCTGGAGACATCATCTCCACAATCATAACCCATAATTTTGTCACCACATACTTTGGAGTGACAGAGTGATCCTTCGGATAATGTTTTATCATTTACTTCTAATGGAATGTTCATACTTTTGGCTCCTGGAATAAATATTACCAAATTCAACAATATTTCAATACTAGAGAATAAAAAACTAACATTTATACAAATTAATACTGTGATTGAATTAATTACAATAATTGACAGTAAATAAAAAGGTACCAACCGGGAAAAGATAAAACTAACTTCTTTTCAGTCAAATCAATGGAAGGTGTAATCAGACAAATCCTCGTGTCTTGTTTCTGTGATAGAGCGACACCTGTTTCTGATATAATCATCCATTCTCTATCGTACTTTAGCCCTCTGGGGCCTATTTCCCAACTACTATTGATTTTAAAAGCCTTGCAAGATTTAACTGGAAAAATATTTATCTCACGAAGAATACCCATGGGTTTTGAATTACTAACAATATCTCTACTATTCACCAGCGGAGGACTTAAATTATTGATATTCAGTTTACAAAGAGATCCAGGACCATTCTCTACAAAACATTTTATAATCATTTGCATAATACTTTCGATATCTTTCTCTGTTGACATATATCCAAAAGATACTCTCAATGATCCTGTTGGTTGTCCATCTATTAAATCATTGTTATCACCACAAACATGTCCTGCATTGTGATGTTTCAAGAGATCTTCGTTGGATAATTTTAAGAATCTTTGACAAGCTCCAGGATTACAAAAACATCCAGATCGCAGATGTATACTAAATAGCTCAGACATAAATGTTACCTAAAAATATATGCAATTGTAATTTTATACAAAATCTTTCTGACTTTTCAAAAAAGATATTAGAAATTTTCCACTCAATGTATATTTGCTATTTTTTAATGCATTTTGGCCCTATACATTCAATTAGCTGTATAAAATATCGATAAAGGTAAAAATATTTTTATAACATATACCTCTGAATATCCAATGTAATCACCATTTGCTCGTAATAAATTAAAGTTTACAATTCCTCCTTGTATTTTGACATCTTCATATTCTGTGTCTGAATAAATGCATGCAACTGGCTTGTTATTATAATGCTTGAGAGATGTTAATCTTTTGTAGAATATCTTAGCTAATTGGAATGTGTGATATGATATTGTGTCCATCACATTACCTGAAGTAATGTGTTTCGGTAGCAAACTCTTCAAGGTATCAAATCCATGCTTAAGTGCTACTATTGATAAGAATGATATTGTCCCATCTTCGAACCTAAATATGAAGTACATTGTTATAAGACAATTTTGTGTAGAAATATGCATATTATATTCAAAATGATAATTATAAGAAATGAGAAAAAAGTGTTCTACCTCTCATGTAAATTCTTCCTCTTGACATGATAGTTTGTAGCACTCATGGCTATTTCTACTGTACCTCCGCCATAGTACTTCTTGCCATCCAATAAGCAGGCAACATCGTTTCTTACAATCAAGGCACCGATACCAGTCGGAAAACCAAATAATTTATAGAATGAAATGCACAAAAAGTCTGGTTTGTACATAGATAAATCTAATTTATTAGTTGAAACAAAAGCAGCAGTATCCAACATAACATACCACTGATTGAATTGCTTTTGAATTTTTTGGTACAAACACATATTTAATTTTCTATCTTTAATTTTTTTGATAAAATCTAAGGGATACTTATAACCGCTAAAATTGCACTGCGCTGGATAAACACACAGGACCTTTCCTGTACTGCTAACATCTGCATTTTCATGATTATTATTTTCCTCTTCTGACAGTGTTTTCATAAAGACTGTGTGTGGAACACAGACCACTGCAGCGGATCTTGATAAGGCTACTTCTCGCATACCAAGAATTGAAGTATGATTATCTTGAAGATAAACGAATGCTCCATGTCCATCAGTTCCTTCAGTACCAAATACAAATGATTCTGCTACTAATTTAAGGGCAGCTGTTGATCCAGACGTGAATATAACTGTGTATTCTTTGGAATCAGTGTTTAAGTGCTGCAGTATTTGAAATCTTATTTGATCCACAGAATCTGACGTATGTTTACTTGTATGGGGATTAAGATATAAATTATTTAATAAATCTTTGGATGCATTAGAAATCTGGGATTCTCCATATAGAGTAGCTCCAGCGTGATCCAAGTATGTTTGCCCTGAAAGTTTAAGGTTTGAAAATATACAACCAGAACAATGTTTGTTGGATATTATATCAAATAAATTAAATATAATAATATTAAGAAGTATTTCACCTTTTAGTCTGCTAAATTCATTCTCCAAGTTATACTGGTTCATTTTGTTCACAATATTTCTTGACGACCATTACGTTAGACACTATGACTGTTATTGCTATTGTTTATCAGTGTGAGACTCTTGTGATGAAACTTCTACAATACAATAGAAGTGTGTGAACATAATTTACTTAGGTATAGGTAATATCTACATTCTTTAGATAACAACTTTAGGTACCCACTTTTAATATTACTATAGGTACTTGTATGACTGTGTAATAATTGACTATAAATTATAAGAACACTCCACAATAGTAGAAGGAATTGATTAAAAGAAGTTAAATATCAAAGCTTTGAAGGATTTTCAAAACACTAATTGACTGCAAATAGATGGACAAATTTTTCAGCTTTGGTCAACTTGATCAGATTGTGTTAAAAGCAAGATTTTCACAGAGTGAGCTAGCTTGGATAAAAACCTAGAACTCAGTGATACTGGGTACTGTTGACCAGTGTGGCACAGAAGTAACGATCTTGCCTTTAAGTCACAAGGTCCCAGGTCCGATTCCTGGCCAGGCCATAATAAAAATTACCTTTTTCAAATTGTTATGGGTGTTACATGTAAATGTTTTTAGTACGCATTGATATAACACTAGATATGACAGGTAGAACAAATAAATTGTCGGATGCAACTGCGGCGTGACGCCACAGTTTAGCCGTTCCATGGTTCAGTCGATATGTTTATATCATTGGGCACGTGACGTGTCCAGAGCTGAAAATATGCCAAATTGTGCGCTTAAATCCTGTACAAATCGATCTGTAAAGGTCAAAAAAAGTGATGGAGTGACATTTCACCGGTAAGTAGAATTTATTGATCATATTTATGTAATTAATTTAAGCATTTTGAATTTTTAAATCAAATTTATAAAATTCACACCATTTAAAAATATTCAAAATAATTTGAATTCTTTCTATCTCTTTCTGCATATAATAAGCATGAATGTTTATTATATGCAGCTGGTCTGCTGGTTACCCCACTTGTGGGATATGCCGTGATGGTAAAGTTAGTAGTAGTGGCACAGTAGTTTAAATAATATAATATAAAGCAAATTTTTAAATTGTTCGCTACTGAATCCCAAATTATTTTTAAAAGTATTTATGTCTTCCTTTCCTACTTCTCAAATTAAATTCATCACATCCGAGTACAAATATTTTCATGGTTCAATTTTTCCGCTACCATTTCTACGCCTCGCAACCAGAGATCACAGTCGTCGTTATCTTGATTGCGCATCACACAAATGCTACTTGGATGGAAATTTCAACTTGTAGTGTAAACCGGCATCCAAGTGCACTAGGATGCGATCTACTTGTACAAGTACACTTGGTCCAAGTATACTTCGATAGTGTAAACCCGCCTTTTTAACATGTTAGATCAATGTTAGTAGGTTGTATATTATGTGTGTATCCTTGTGTTAGTACCTACCCTTAATACAAGAGATTATAACATAACAGAAAAATAACATATTCATGTGTAAAAATGGCAGTTTCAATGTTATACCAACATTAAAAAAAAGGAAAAAATTACCTTCATGAAAGGTTTTAACAAATAAATATTTACTGTAAAAATAGCCAACTCACTACGTAAATAATAGCTTCTTCTACTGACTAAAATAGTTTTGAAGCGGGTCCAGTTGCTAAGTTATGAGAAATAATAGGTAAATCTTTACTTTCTAAATAAAGAGTTATATAAATTATTTTTTAAAAACTATTGCTTATTTTGAAACGTACCTCACTCAATTTTAGATGTAGTGTCAAAAATAATTATTCTGTGTTTCAAAATGTCAACATCATTTGACAGTCAGCTGATAAAAAAAATGATTGAAATAGTGTTGTGATGGTCATTTTATCAATCCCGTACCTATCCGTTATTAAATACCCGTTACTTTTTGTTATCGGTTTACTGGTTTTGTAAATTTATTTCGGTCGCTAATAATAGCCGTTATTTGTTAAATTCGTTTTATCATTCATCAGTAGCCGGTATATATGTAATCGGTGATTACTCATTCCTCACCAAATTGGAAGTATTGAGAAAATAATATTCTTTAAAAATCCGAGAAAATCGTGAAACATTTCAAACTCCTGTAACATTTTGAAAATCAGGTGACCGAGGGTAGAAATTAAGTGTACAACTGTAATTACCAAACTGTGAAAACTGAGACTTAAAAAAAGAAAGGTCCAAACGTAATTGGTACCGACAATATATCTGTTATTTAATAACAGGTAGTTTTAATTATCGACGGGGTTGTATTTTAAAAATATCCGAGATTACATCACTAAATAATTATGAAAGAATGAATGAAATTCAATTTCGCGTGAGACATCTGTTGTGAAAATGAAGAAACACTATGATTGCAGACTAATACGTATTATTTTTAATAATTGTATTGAGATAGCGCAAAGTGAATACGAGTATTAGGGAATTCTTCTTTACTTTTTGTCCTTTTCAACTCTACAGGAATTACCCTGAAAGTCAAAGGGATTGTGCAGAAAATAAAGGAAGCAACCTCCACTTATTTTTGTGTCAATTGAATAACCAAACTGTAGGTACTTCCTGAAATTAAGAGGGAAATGGATGCCATTAAAAAACAAAAAAATATTATCTTACAAAAGTTTAATCGTCTCACAAACTTATTTTTACATAATAATGTGACTACGACTATTAATGTATATAATAATATAGAAATAACACATTATATACGTATATAAAATAACTATAATACAATCCCTGGGAGACTTGAAAATATTATCTCCAAAATATTTGTCATATAATTACCTAGATCACAATATTATTTATGAAAAAATAATATATAATTATTAATTATAAACTAATAGGACGCTATCTTGTAAAACCAAGACAATTATTATATAACTAACCTCACAGGTCAATTAATATCATAGCTTAATAATATATTACAATAATTCAGTCATAATCATTATTTATACATTTAAAATATCCTTCTTTTTCTTAAAAATTAATTATAAAAATTATCAAAATTCTAATGTAATAATTTTTTAATTAATTTCTCATCACTGTTCTAAACGGTTTCGTTCGAATAACCTTCTGTCGTAATAGTAAAAATATATAGTTTAGTTATTTCAATACCTCATACTGTTTTCAATTCCGGGAACAACTTTTTTGGTTTAACTCTGAAATGATAAAAATAATGATTCCTTTAAAAATATGGACAAACTATCTACTTGTTTGTTCACCGTTTCGAAAACAGACTTAAAAGTTGATTGTATACATTCGTGATATCTTTGTACAAATTATGTATTACATATCTATTAATAATTAAACATATTTTTATTTATTTTTCATCAGTTTGTATACCTTTATATTAAAAAAAAACATCTGGTGACGCTGATACCTGTTCAATATGCAAGATATTAGACACACATATTAGTTCTTCGTGAATGAACTTTTCAATGAGGAAAAAATGTAAAAATACCATCGTCTTGATTATTATATAACAACATGAGTAGAATACATACATCAATGGTAAAACGCGGAACGAATTGATATAAAAATAAAAGTAGGTATTCATTATTACTTTCTTGCAAAATAAATAAAAATATGTAACGGGCAAGCTATACAAAGCCTTAATCAAAACTTTCAACACAATTAAAAAACTAATAATAGCCTTAAGACAAAAGTGACTTTACAACAATGATGATAACAACATTTCAAAATGGCAGTTGAAATAATTATTAGTATTACATTACCTACAAGAAAAGAGTACCGAATCTAAAGCCTCGTTTAGTATGAACTACATTATTGATGACTTTCTTTGCCGCTGTTTCTAAAGTGCTTGCAGCATCGTTGAATAAACTAACCACCAATGGTTTGTAGGTGGCTGGTTTCTGTGTTGTATATTGTTGGTTGATGAATGATTCAACATTGAAATTGTTTCTGTGTACTGTTTCGATACTTGGTGCACTGAACACATTCTTTTCGTGCACTTGTTGAGTGAAGTAGGCGTCATGTTGTTTCTTCTCTTCTGTAGTTTGTTGTTGGTAATAACTATCAGCTTGTTTCTTTTCTTGTTGTTGGTAATAATAGTTATTGTTGGTATTGGTATTAAGTTGCCATGGGTAGTTATTGTTATTGTTGATGTTGGTGTTGGTATCTGCAAAGTCCCCGAATGCTTTGTAGTTGTAAGCATTAAATGATGTGGTGTCAACTGCATCTGGTGCACTTTCCGGAATAGAATTGATTTGTCCTTGGCCATAAGTTTCTTCAATTGTGTTTCCATAGATATCTGTGGAAAAAAGAAAACATTTTTAATATTTGAAACGAGAGAAACACAAAATTATTGGTAGGATTCATTTCTATTACAGAATGCAAGTGCTGTTCATGGGAAAAACAAATGAGAATGGCAAAATGTATGGGAAAAATCAATCATTAAATATTTTTTCTTTTAGTTAAATAAATGAAGTAGGTATCTATAGTAATTAATTCAACAATCACAAAAGACCCTGTTAATATGAATAGTTTATGTATCTATGTGATTACGTTAATAAATTAGGTAATACTCGTACATGTGTTAAAACGTTTTATAATCTCTCACCAAATGATGAATTTTAATTAATTAATTTCAACAGGACATTTAACAAATATGTCTTAAAAAGCAAATAATGATTAATTCAGTATGTAAGGCGAATATAATATATTGTGATGTAAAATGAAGCGATATATTTTGTCGAAAATAATTAAAATCAGCATGAATTCTAACAACTTTTTCATCATTTATTGATTAATTATCAAATTTTTTCTTACAATTCAATAAAACAATTATTTTTTTATGTATTTCCATTTTCACAACATTGCTAATTAGATATTTGCATCCTGAATATTCTATTGGTTGCTATATTGTTATACTCGTATATAATATACTGATGACGAAATTAAAAAAATATAATGGAATTGCTAAACACAGACACGGTGAATGTCTATTTATTTATTTATTATTTTTAGGAAAAAATGTAGTGTTTGATAATAAGCTCAGCTACCATCAAAAAATAATTTCGATATTAACTCACCACAAAGACCGCTGTATTTCTGCGAGTCAGTCAGACCAAAGCTGTTGCAGGCTGGTTGTCCCTTCTCATATGGTTTCAGGCCGAGCACATTTCCTCCAGGGCCATAGTTACAGACGTATAGTTTAGTGTAGCCTCTTGAGGGTTCGTAGTAGAAACTGAAGCCACAGCCAACGTGGGATGATTCACTCCATACCAACTGAAATGGAAGACATATTATTAATTTTGCATAAATTATTACCAAGAATTAGTAAATAGGTATACAGGTGCCAACTAAAACAAATAGGCTTTCATGGAAACCAGTAAACTTTTGACGTTTTAGAAACAATGTTTTATATTTTTCAATATTTATAAATAAATGTTGTAAGTAACTAGAAAAATCAATGTACATAAACGGACAGGTTCCCACCACTTACCCCTGGATGTCTCAAGAACATCAGTTCTCGTGTCATCCAGTCAGTCTATAGCATTTTTGGATAAAAAGAACTCTAATTTGACCTTATAGGCTTCTCTCTGCAAGACCCACTCTAAAATTAATACTCCCTTAATGTACCCTTGGTGGGAAATCTGATACCAGAGAGGACACACACATATACAGAGCATGTATAATCTCATATAATTTTAAGAATACAGTGTTTCTTACAGTTTCGTATGAATACATACTAAGACCAAGGGCTAAAACTACAATAAAAAATTATGTATGCCTACATCAATTTACAAAACTCATTTGTTACATCAGTTATTAAATTTACCTGTGAATAATGTCCTGTTCCGTGGCTTCCACTTGTTGGCTTGAATCCATAAGCCCGAACTTCATCGAACCATGCCTGGATCTGTTTGTTAAAGTCTGGAACCATGTCTTTTGGTGAAGAGGGCCTTCGCGTCGTCCAAGTAGCTGCAAGATTCTGTCCAACTTGAAAACGTCCAACGTCTCTTGAATGGTGATCATCATGAGCCGTGACGCAGTTATCTGCCCAGTTCTGTGCTCGCACAGCGAGTTCATCGTCCCATTTCTGTGAAGAAAATAAAAAATAAGTATAAAACAATATTTACGTGAATTCGTGAGTTTTTAGTAACTACGCGAGTCTCGGATGCAAGCAGTTTACACAATAGATTTGATAGCAGAAACCTCTATAAATGTTATTAAACATGAAATGTTTATATTATGTCACATTACAGTAGAAATATTTCGTTGCAATTGAGTATTATATGTATTTATATTAATTTGATAAAATTTTAGACAATCAAACTGGTTTGACTCGTACTAATCCATTAACATATTAGATCATAAATGAAAACGATCTTTGAATGAAGTCAATTAATAAGACATTACATAGGTACAAGAAGGCATAAATACAAAAATAAGAACTTAAAATTTCACACAAATATATTAAATATTTCAACATAAGCTATTGGATGAAGTTCTGCTACTTTCTGAAGTAAAGTTTGATCGCGTTTTTTATTAGGCAATCTTATCTTTAAAACGGTAAGTGGAAATGTCTGGAAACATACAAATAAAAAACGTTGTTTTATTCTTATAAATTTATATTCAATTCCTCTTAATCTCTCAAACTAGTCTGACGAGTTTGAGTTTCGATAATACATTATTATACAATAATTTTGTGGAAGGCATGGAAAAAAAGTGTCATTTCCACTCTCTGAAATTAATCTCACACCTGATTATGCTAATATTTATACCATATGACAGAATAAAATTTGTGAATATTCAATGTGACATTATTACAAAACTTATCATTTTAAATTGTTTAAATATATATGCAAATGTACGAAAGCATGACAATATTACCAGTACGTAATATATACGAGTATGTAGGTATCTAAATATATTTTGAAATTGTTAGAAAACTGATCAAGTATTTTGAGAAATTTAATATATTTCCTTTACTATCATGGGAAATAAGATAATACGTGTAATAATCTTATAAATACCAGGTGTATCGGGACTATGTAATATAATTATGTAGGCTTATAATAAATGTCATCAGAAACATTGACTTCTTAGAATTTGCATAACTAGAAAAAGAATAACAGTCATAAAAAGGATCGTCTTATTTTATAGATGCTATCAATTTGAAACTGTCTTGAGGAAATAGCCGATATTATATAATATAGATAATATTAATTTATTTACGCTGCTTAGGTAATTTAAACGTAGGTGACTTAACGTCTAGTCAGGAAAATCGCGAATCATGTATTAATTTCCGAGCAGTATTTATTATTAAATTAATATTTACTTATATACTTTCCGAAGTTAGAGATTTCTGATTTTTTCAAAAAAAAATATACGTAGGTATACCTATTACCTACAATACCTATATAGAAATTTATTATTGACAATTCCTTAATGTAACTCAGATATCGAAGATAAACAAAAATTTAATAATATACCTACTTACTGCAGTATCATTTTATTGATCTAAAATATATTGTGTATTTTAGTATTCAATTCTTACGACCTTCCAATCAATAATTTATTGGATTTATTGGATTATTTATTTACAATTGTAGAGAATGCTTTATGATGACACATTGTATAGTACGGCAATAATACATAATAATAAAAAGATAAATTATTTTGTATTGAACTGAAATACATTGCATTCAAAAGTAATTATAGTACGAGAATTAAATCATGATAAATAATAAAGATTTATTATGTCAGAATTTAAAAACTTTCACGCCATTTTATGTAGATTAAAAATAAAATTATAAATCATACAATTGGCAAAAAGTATTTATTTAAGGGTAGGCAGTGGACTAATTATATGCACGTTAATAAGCATCATTTTCGTGTAACAAAAAGCAAGACATTGAAGATAGATGATAATTATACCATCTCATCACTGAATTGAATAAAATGTTGATTATTTTATACCTGTGTGATATTTACAAATAACCGCTTCATTTTGTCGGCTACTCAAAAGCTTACAGTAAGGAGTCAAAGGGATTTAGTAAAAGTACAAATTTGAAATTTGTTCAACATTATACAAAATACATATTGTTAAATAGCCTATTGTGTTTCGAAGTATTGGAGGAGTACAGTGTAATATTGAATAACAATGCATGTACCTACTGTACTAAGTATTATTTTGATTGTATTGTAAAGTTTTGTCTTACCATTTCCATCATATTCGCCGCGGGTGGTTGGCTTGAGATTTGACCCAAGGCGACCGACTGTCTGAGACGATTGTGCGAGTCGACAATGGCCTGTTGTTCTTCTATGCTTAATCCACCTGATTCTGAAAATAAATTAATAAAAAGATTATTAACGACTTTTGTACCTTTAAACGTTGACATCCGATGGTTTTAAAGCATGAATTATCGACTGTATTATTTAATAAGTGTTCTGGAACATTAGGCAAATTAAAAATACTACCGAAATTATTAAAAATTGTGGATTACATTATGTAACAGATTAACCAACGATCAGGGAAAATTGAACCATATTTACTTATAAAATAGAATTAATTATCATATTAATTAAAATAAACACTTACGAGTATATTAAGTAATCAAATATTGACTTTTCTAAACACAAGCCAGCTTTCAAGGGCTTCTGCTTTCATCACCAGGCTAACGTAACACTTAAAGTTAGTCTGATGATGAGAGCGGAAACTCTTGAAAGCTGGTTTGGTGGAACTCCTGAATATGAGTGTTTTATTTTTATTAATTTAACAAGAACTTCCACAAAGTTCCATCGGTTGACAATATTAATTACATAAATGATCAGAAGTCTAATATTTAATCAAGATGTTGAATGTTTCTTTCGCTGAAACTTTATTGAATGTGTTTTGAATGTGATTTTTTCATCGTGTTGAAATAAAATAGCTTCAAGCAAATTTATTACTTCATAGTATGACAGATTGACATATTGTTGCTGGAATTACTCTGTAAATTACTTTGCAATATTTTTTACATTACCAAATGCACATCGTACTTTTATGTCAGATTTTAATTTAGATATCAATATGTATTACAAAACACGTTATTATTTAAGTGGAGGGTGATGTAACCAGTTTCAACTAATTATTATTTTCTTTATTATTATAATGAGTCCCTGAAGCCATTCATATTCAGATACCGACACAAAACAACATTTAACTAAGCCCTTGATGTATGTAATTAAATTGTGCTTTGTTTTCAATTTGATTCTCGGTATTTTTCCACACCAAAAAATACATTAGCAGATACTTAAATTTAACACCAAATCTGACAGAAAATGAATAAAAATACTTGAAAAGATCAGATAAAAACAATTTTCAAAGAAAAGTAGAACGTAGAAAATTTCATTCAGCTTATGGATGGGCAATGGCTGGAGGAAAATGAAAGGAAACACAATCTAAGTAGGTATTTATATTTTCATTACATTACGACATTACGGAAATACACCGAATGCTAAAAGCTAAGATGATATCCGTTTTAATTTTACAATTTGTGATTCATAGATATGATTATGAGAACCACTACACCTGATGGCGACTAACAGTCTGTTGTTGATGATTCTGATAATATTTGATTTTTACTAATAATCTGGAAAGGTTAATGAAATCGCAATCATCAAAACATATTATTGTTCAATATCTCATTAAACGATAAGAAGAATAATTTTATTAATGTGGAAAACCTTTGTAAATTTATTCATCAGTTTTTTTGATCAACTACAAGATATTGCTAACCAATCAATTAGATTGGTGAATTAAATAGATAATTTTATTCTACCATGACATAATAAAGTAATTAACGTGACAAATCAAAGCTATCAGGAAATATTACAAAACAAAAGAAATAAATTACATAATTATTTTATATATAACTATAAAGATGATTTAAAATTTGTGAATGGGATAATGTCAATACTTCTTTTATGTCTTTATAAGTGTTAACACCATAAAAATATAAATCAAGTGTCATAAGAACATTAATAATTCATATTATAATGAATTACTTTAAGGAAAGACATTATCGCTAGATTTTATTTTTAAATGACTTAACACATTCGCATATTTACACATTTATCTTTTATTTTGATGATCGAAATAGCACTGACATAAAAAATAAATTTATTTGATAATAATATATATCGCAACATAATAAATATATTTTTGAATCTCTTACTTTACTTGTTTGAAAGGAAAATATGAAAAAAACTCCACGATTGAAAAAACTTATTTTTATGACATTCCTTTATTACAAACTTATGAAATTGGTATCAAATAAAAACAAGGTTCTAGAATGTATTCTTTATCTCAAAGGTTTTCCTATCTAAAAATTCGAAATGGTATAACTTTTCTTTGTTTTAGATAAAAAAAAATTATATAAAGCTTTTATATAAAGTTTTTATTTTTTAGATAAAGCTTTTATATTTATGATAGATAAAGCTTTTATATTTTTTAGATAAAGCTTTTATATTTATGTTTTTGTATTGTTTTAAGTATTGTATTATCGTTGTTTTTAAATTAACTTGACTTTTTTAGAGAATTTTAACTTTTACTTTTTTTTCCTCAAGACTGAGACATTTCTGGTAAGATTGGAATCTTCGCTGGTCTACATGTTAAATGTATTAATTGTCATCATATTGTGTAACGACTGTTTGATTCTAAATATTGTAAAAATAAAAAAAATAAAATAAATGCTTTATTAAGTTTATGATGAGTAATATTCGATTTATTTTATTTCTTCTCCAAAACAATCATGGACTACACGAAATAATTACTCCTAAAAATAATAACTATAGGTATTTCAGATATGGTAGTTTTTTTTTTAAATTCAAGTACTAGGTATCTATATGTTTTTTCATTATATCTTGTAGTTTCAGTATTGTATTTTTGAACATCATCATTTTACAAATTTAACAAATTTCCGCGGAGTCCTTTGGTAAAAAAATTGTCTCTTTCTGTTTTCTGTGAGCTTTCGAGCGTCCTGTAAAATCAGGCGATCGTAAAACTTCATATATAAAACAATAAACATCCACAATTCAGCGATAAGGCATTACGAATATCTAATTTTTAAAGTGATATAGAGAGGACAGTTTGGATGTTTAATATATTCCATTTTTTCAGGTAGTTACACTACTTGTAAGATATGCCATGATTTAAAATAGTGTTAGTAGTTACCAAAACAATATACCTTCCCTGTACTATCCTTTTCTATTTCTGTCGACCCTATATAATTATTCCTTTCAGTATAATATTTTACGTTATATTATAATGTCATGTTTTACTATCAAATAGACACGTTTCTCTATGAAGGTCAGTTGCGGACATCTTATACTAATATTGTTATTAACATGAAAACGATGCCTAATAAAACGTACCTACTTCATATGTATGTACCTATATACAGTAATAATGCCTACAATGTTCAGTTTCTATTATAAAATACTACTACAAAGACTTGCTATATTGTCAATATATTGATATCTACATGATAATTTTATAATAATATTGATATAGCGAGCCCGTGTGAACAGCAAATAATAACTAAATATGACGAACGCCCGTCTACCATACACTAACAGACAATATTGTCTACTTATGAATTATACTATACGTATAAAAATATTTATTTGTTTATACTCTATAGACATACCTGCCATTTACATCATTGTGTAAACAAAGAACTGCAATGTTAAGCTTTGTTTGTTGTAAAATAAATAAATAAGTAATAATTATTGTTGAATTACTCAGTAAATAATCAATTAAATCTTTCATTGCTGAATTGCCGTGAATGATGCTTCACAAAAATTATACAAAGTTTGGTGAAGGAATTTTTTTCACAAATTAATTCATTTGAACATAATTTCCTACAAAGATATGTAGAACAGTGTCTTTGTAGGAAATTAATTCATTTGAACATAATTTCCTACAAAGATAGAACAGTGTCTTTGTAGGAAATTAATTCATTTGAACATAATTTCCTACAAAGATAGAACAGTGTCTTTGAGTTGATCTGATACGATAACAATACTCAGGAAATTCTTAATAACCCGTCACATAGACCTCAGACATTTTAATATATTTTGGATTCATCAAGATAATGATAATTATGACGGAAGAATTTGATTTTGGTGAACAAATGATAAATCTAAAAACCAACAATATTTTTTTATTTTAATTCTATCGAGACTATAATGAACTCATCAGGTACCAAATATTATTTAATTCATTAGATCGTGCTCTTCTAGAATATATTTAATGAATTTACATAGATTAAACGCACTCTTATCTTAAGCATTGCGCTTAAGTGATGGTGTAATAACATTACACAATTTTAAATAAATATAAAACGACATGAAATATATACCTACCTATGTTTAATTTTGATCAAAATTGTAATAATATTGTCGTATGTTAAAATGCAAAGAATTACGAATATTTACAATCCTGTTTTTCATTTTGTGTCGTGAAACTTTTTAAATTTGCGACTTAATTCGTTTTTTAAAAATTCGACCACTTTATTGAGATGCAGAAAAAACAATTTATTTGCAACATTTGTTATATGTAAGTTACATTTATTGAATCCAGATGTATAATATATTGAAAAATTATGCAAAAAAGCTCAAACATAGGTAAAAAGATTGCGAATCTAGTGAACTATAAGTAGCTTTATTATAAAGTTGTATATGGTTTTTATGACTGGCATCACGGAGTGAATAGATTTTGGATTTATGATCCATGATCCAAATCGATGTAGTCGTCTTAAATTTTAGAAATGATGTGAATTGAAACCAGTTTTTCTTGAATTTTTAATAAAAACTGTTGAATATTATCATATAAACTGCATTCGAATGGAAAATCAGCTGGCAACAGAGAATAATAGAAACCTCTATTCTATTCTGTATCTGAAACCCTTTGTATTAAATATTCGTTGTAGAAATTCGGAATACTCAAATGATATTTAAATAAATATACAAACAAGGAAATAGTAAGTTTCAAAACTTTGTAGCACCTTATGCTACTGGATCAATTAGCTTGCCAGATTGACTGAAACATTTGAAAAGACAAGACTTATCTTTTTACTTTGAAAGTACCTAAGCTGAAATATATTTTTCTTCATTATTGGCTTTACAGTTCGCAAATATGTATTTATGGTTGTATATAACATGTCGTATTATTTATTTCCATACTGGAAACTAATTCTGTATTAGTGAGTTAAATAAAACTCATACATATTTTCAAACCACAAAAAACAGTAAGTAATAAAATCTTAATTTATTATCTTTCTTAATTATTTTTTTTTAAAACTTAGCAGAAATATTTCATTTCTTTAGCAATTAAATAATCAATTGCTTCATTATCATTCAATCTACATTCATAAAATTCAAATAAAAAAATATTTTTACATACCTAGAACGTACCAAACTTTAGTAAAAAATCTTATTATAATAATTTATCCATATACATTTTTTTTAAAACAATAATTATTTAAATGAATTCAATAAAATTATAAAGACGCAGGGATGTTAAAAAATAAAAAGATATTTTGTATAAAAACTTTCTGATATGTTTAAATATATTTTTTGCTAATTATCTCTGTCAGATTTGATTACACATGTATTTAATATGCAAATTTAATAATCCTTAAATAGAAAAAGTAAAGTCACCCGCCTACTTTTGATTATTGATGTACTTAGTTATTTTTCAAGATGCTGCTAATTATTATAATTCACAACATTCAAATTTGTATTCAAACATCTGTTCGAAACATTATAATTTATGTTCTGTTAAAGTTTTATGCAATCCATTACATAATATTGTAAATAAAGATGCGAGTTCAAGGTTAAGATATCAATGTCAAATTTGAGATTTAGAGCGAATGATTAAACTTTTGTTTGAATATTTTATTTATGAAAGTGTACCTATTAGACCTTTTTAAATCGAATAAATATAGAAAGGATAATATTGATTTTATACTGGCACGAAGAGGACAGTTTGCATGTTTCTTACATGCAGCTGATCTGCTGGCTACCCCACTTGTGGGATATGCCGTGATGGTATAGTAGTAGTAGTAGTAGGATAATATTTATAAGATTATTTGGGAGAAATAATAAAATGCCTACAGCTGTATGTTTATGTAAATAAGATTGGTCTAATTCATACGTTTCCCTATCGATGGGAACACGAGTTCTTAAATTTCCTTGTTTACATAGGTATATTACTTTCTCATCCTTTCATCGATTTTTTTTCTATCACCTTACAAATAATTTAAATTACAAATGAATAATAGTTTTGATATAAGCAAAGAGTGAACATCTTAAAATAAAATATTATAGAATGGACATCTAGTTTTTTTATGTATTTATGAATTTATACACACTTTTTTCTAACAAACATTATAATGCTTGTTAAAAAAAGTTATATATCATAATTAAACTCTTTTTTTAGTCATATTACAAGCAGTATAGAAATTGGAACAATTCTTATCTTCACACAAGTTCGTTTCTAAAAATGTTTTACTAGTAAGTAAAATAAAAACTCTGCACTTTGAATTGTGCAAATTTTAGTCAGATAAAATTGTCAAATAATTTAATTATCATGAAAAGTGTTGGTACTTCAATTTGTTCTACTTACGTATCATTTGCTTTCCCGCTCTGCATCCATATACAGTCGCTATCACAACGGAAAACACGATTAATTTCACACAATACATTTTCAAAAGAAGATATTTCAAACACTGGGTCTAAGAATCAACTGAATTAATCGTAATATTATATAAAGAACATTAATTTAACTAGTTATTGTTATAAAAATAATAGTCTCAATATTAGAAAACGTCCATAAAATGCACAAAACTTCGCGTTATATTTGAATGTCTATGAATATTCTTCTTAATTTGAAAATTCAAAAACTTCTCTCGTTCTATTCTCTTTTCAAAATCCACTCATATGGAAAACTGTACGTAGTATACCAATGAATTGGAATTGCTGTATGCGCTATTATTTCTTCGTTACTATCCGCTCGGGATGACCGCCAGATAATAAATGTTCCGATGCGACTCTTGCCATCATTTATATATAGCCGATTATCAGGTGAAACGTCTACGCTAAGTTACCATAGTAACCGATGTAAATTGTAAAAGTACTGAGTGGAACAAAATCAATAATAAAAAAAACTTAATCCGTAGAGCTCTTAAAATGTCATATGTTTTCCATTTATCTCTCAATTCCATTCTACAAGTTAGGTTACTAAAAGACTTACAGCTCCTTGTAGCTGATTAGCGGCAGGTACACATCTCAGCTGAAATGAATATGTCTTAAATGATATGTTTTATAATTGTCATCTTTTACAGAACACTGTTTTTTTTGCAGGGAGCAATTTGAATAACAATATACATTAAACTTCACGGATATTGATATCTGTAATTTAACGATTAGGCTTATCACCGAATATCTTGTATTTTAAATGAGTGTGTGATGTAAATTTTCATTACGTCACATAAAATCCACATATTTCCCTTGTTATGAAAGATAAAGACATACACGAGATGATCCATGTTTGGATGATTTATAAGATGACAGAGTGAGAGTAATTGATCGGTGGATGGAAATTAAAATTTAAAAAGTTAAATTTTTTGTAGCCACTCTGTACTGCGACAAGTTTAGTGAATGGACATCGACGTCGTCTGAAATATATGGTGTGTTGTATTGAATATACCTACATAATATTATTTTATGTTTATTAATTTTTGAATAATTTCTACGTACATATCACACAACATACATACAAACACTTTGCACATATACATACAGAGACAATATTTTGTGTGTATTTTTTATACTAAATTATTACAGACAAATAGGTACACAGTGTTTGTAGTATTTTTGTGAATGACTTGGACTACCACACAATCAGCCATTTTAAATGTACAATGTATTATAATATAAATTATTTTTATATTTAAATTAATATAAATATCTAATTAAAACATTATTTTCGTTTTCTTTATAATTTGTTAATAGTACAATAAATACGTTTAGATTATACATTCAAATTATATATAATGCTAAAACTTTTTTCTAATACTTAATTTATTTTTCAATTATTTGTTTTGTCATTTGGTGATACAACTAATATTAATACGAGTTTCTTTAATTAAATAATGTGTAAATACGTAGTATGAAAAAATATTATTAAACAATATGAATTTGTGAGTGCTATATACGCAAATAAATACACGAACAATCTCACTGTAAGAAATGTGTGTTGGAAAATTTGAACACAGGACCTTTCAGGATTACAAAAGTTACAAGTTTTTATTTATTGTATTTTCATATTTCAAAAGACACAAACAGTTACAGTTGTAGGTAAATAATATCGTCCCTCTTCCGACTAACAGTCGTATATGTGTCTAAATGTAAATTGTTCAGAAGAGCGTTTTTAGTGTTTTGCCGTGCATATTTTCGTCTCTTCTATATAGTTAGTGTTGAAATAACTTTATTTCTCGGATATTGCAGAAGTCCAAGGACTCCTATTTATCCGTTTAGGTGACGATTTATTAAAATTTAGTTCTCTCTAGCTCAATACCACTATGCCAGTGTTGGCATCTCCGATCCTACCACGTCAGTGGGCGGGGGACCCGGCTGACGTAGCAGATCCCATCTTGAGACCCACACATTCACGAATGTCTTAAAGTGTGAAGCGTTTGTGGCATTCACAAACACTTCCCCCAGCCAGATGGGTCGAGGAGTGTCAACAGTCATACCCAGAATCTCTCCTAGTTATATGATACAGTGTAAACATACATACATACATACATACCATCACGCCGCTTCCCTCGCGGGGTAGGCAGAAAGGATCGAGCGCCACTTCCTTCTATCCTTGCATACATCTTTCGCTTCCGTCACTGTCATACAATTCCTCATGCATGCTCTCCTGTTCAATGTGCTCAACACGTGACCGTCCTTTAGGATTTGATTTAAATGATCTTGCCATTTGATCCTCGGACGTCCACGTCTCCGAGCACCATTCCTCTCAGCCAAATATTATTTGTACCTATTATTATATATCTCAGAATCATTTTTGTGATGAAATTTTGAGGAATTTATTTAGAATAATTCGTAAATACGACAACAAATCAGAAAGCTATTCCAGGATAACGGTAACAGTTACAGGTGTGATCTTCAGTGAGAACATGAAGGGCACATATAAATACACATTGGTGATCATAACTCGATTTCGCCAAAAATGTCAGATACGAGAGTTAATCAGAGGAGGGGCAAAATTACGTAGAAACTTTTTTTTATCGTAAAATAAACTTAAAGTAAACTATCGTAAAGTAAACGAAAAGTAAAAGTAAACTTGCCACACAGAGCTCACTACACGGGGCCTTACACATGGCGGAGGATCGCTCAACATGGAGACAGATGGTTTACAGAACGAGGCATGATGGTCACGATCCTCAGGATTGAGGGACCGAGAGAGATGATGATGATGATGAAACTTAAAAATGCCCCACAGATTATCAAAGCATTTATATTCTGGTATGACTGGTGCTACAAAACAAACAACAATAAAAAAATAAAGAAAAAGGAGTATTTTATTTAATGTTATTTATTAACTTCACATAATCTTTCGTCTTTTTAGAAGATAATTGCCAATCAATCCCCATGAATTACTAAACTAATTAAAATACAAGTATTGGAATCACAATGATAGATATCTGATTACATGATGATCATTTCGGTTACAACAATAAAAAGGCAGCTGTTCAGATAATTATTCTGTATAATATTTATTCTGACTTCTTTTTTTAATTAATTTTGACTCTAAAGTAATAACCACCTATTCAGAAATAATTCACATATTTCCCAAACTGTTATGGCATCGCGCTACAGGTGGGAGAAATTAATTACAATTAAACAAAATACCGATCTTAAAGAGTTTGCCATTCATGAATATTGGCCAAAAAAACACGTAGATTAGAATAGAATATGTATACCATTATGCCCCTTTTTTGTAGGATAACAAAACGGTATCAAAGGAATATTTTGTATTAGACAAATGGGGTTTCATTTTGTACAAGTTCTTGAAAAAACTTAAAAATATTTAATGTCAGTGGAGAAACTAAGAAATCTCAATTTATTTAAAAAAAAAATGATTAACGAGATGTAACAAATTCAAAGTGGTCGATATGTTGAATCAGCGAGACTGTGTCAATTTGAAAGAGTAAAAACAATACATTAATGCAAATCAAAAACATTGTAGGATTTAATAAAAAATAACATAGACAAAACATTATCATCTTGGACTATTTTAAATGGATATTTATTTTAATTTTTGTCTTAATTTGTATATGACATTTTGTCTTTTATTGTCTGTATTCATCAAATATTGTCCAATCTCTATATAAATTGATCTAATTGTTTTATTCCATTACTATTGTGGTTTTGTTCAAATTACTACTGTTTTTGTTTTTATGAATTTGTACCAATTCATTTTTTATCATCTTTATTGTTGTTGTCTGTCAAATTGTTATTTTTTTAATTTGTTATATGTTTAACGTGTAAAAGGCTCACGCCGTGTACAAGTGCTAAATAAATAAATAAATAAAAAATAAAACAAGTCGAATGTCAATTTTTACATTAAAAAATAACTACTACTATACCATCACGGCATATCCCACAAGTGGGGTAACCAGCAGACCAGCTGCATGCAAGAAACATGCAAGCTGTCCTCTTCGTGCCAATATAAAATCAAGACAGACAAAAATAACAAGGTCACGTTTTAAATTGAGGAAACTGACAAATTTACAGATGTATGTGTATTTGTTGATAATATGTATAAAGTTTTCGATAATATCATAAAAAAAACTAGTGAAACATCAACTTACTAATAAAACAAACTGCTAAGCATCCTTAGTTTCAAAAAATATAGTTGGTTTATTATTCGAAAGGACGGGCGCATACTGAGTAAGTGAAATAGGCGTGCATGTATGAGAAACTATATGAATGTAGAGGAAGCGAAGGAAGTGTGCAAGGATACATTTATATCGCGCTCTGTTCTCTCTGTCTAGCCCACCTGGGACACGGTGTGAGGGTATATATAGACTGATAGATTATTATTCAGTTCTTATAACACAGGTTTGTGGGTATCAGGTGCAGGTGAATATAATATTATTAATTTACTATATAATTAGTCGACGCACCACTTCAAAGTATCGATTCCACATACGAGTACACATATTGTATCTTTTATTTGAAACAATAATATACCATTAACTGTCATTATCTTCAATATCATGTATGTACCATTCCTTTCCTCAATAATGAATCAATATGATTCACGATAGCAATTTACGCGCAGGTTTCACATAAACACAACATAACATTGCTTGCATACACCGCATAATAATAATACATAGGTAGTACTACATTATTGATACGATGTAATCGTTACTTATTCTGAGAGGTAGAAAGTTCACAGACAACATAAGTTAAGTCTTTTCCGTGAACAATTTTACCAAGTTCTTATACGTACCAAATTGTATTACATAGCAGAAGTGTTTATTTATATAAATAAGAGTAAAGTCGTATCTTTACCTTAAAGTTTTTGTAATTTAACGTCGAGGTTCATCTTTATTTTTATTTATCTATACTTTTTGACATATTATAATTTATTTATTTATTCTTTCATTTTTACAACAGTAGTTAAAATATAAAAATCATAAAAACTTACCTAACTGGGCATGAGCCCGTACCAAGGTAGACTGAACCAGTTTTCATCTTACTTTGTCTCAGCGCACAATTTTCTTTACTTCAGTTACTAAGGTTATTTTCCTTACTTTATTCAACCATAACATAACACACATGCTCACGCACGCACACATACATCCACACATACAAACACAATCACCCACATGCACACCCACCCTTTAATATAATCAATATCTCCCCTAATAGGGGTGTTTCACGATGGATGGCATACCTCACCACTGGATTGAAGATTTCTAATGTCTTGTATGTAAAAATGTTTCAAAAGAAAAACACTGTTGATTTTTCAGTAGTCCTTAGTTGGAGATCTTTCCTATTTTGAAGACTGTATGATTGAAGTATTTTATTTTGAGTTTTTACAAAACATATGGTATTATTATATTACTTACTTTGTTCTTGAAATAAGTCAAGCACGATGTATTTATTCTCCCTTCAATTGCTATTAAAATATTATCTGAAGTCATTCGAGGAGTATCCAACTATTTGCAAATTTTCCATTACAAATTATTTAAACTGATTTTGATGTACCTAAGTGATGTAAAAATAGTTCAGAAGAAATTTGGCTTAAAAAATCTTTAAATACGTAGGTACTCATTTTCAAATACCCTCACAATATGTAAAATGTTTGAATGGTTTAGCTTGGAGTGGTAAAATTGCAATAGGCATAGATTTCTAAAGAAAGTACCTAGGCTAGGCACTAAGGATCTTTGACACAACTGAGAAAATAAGATGCACAAGTTTGTTTCAAAAATAATAAATAAGTCAGTAAAAATATCCGGTTCTGTCGGCCCGGGCGTCCCTCTTTCACGATACATCTTTCCTATGACAATGACATCAGAGCGCAGGGAATGTCGTGGAAAGAGGTGACGCAATTGGCGCAGAGACGCTCTGGAGGAGGCTGGTTTCTGCCCTGTGCTCCCGAGAGGAGCGTTGAGGGCGATGAATGAATGAATGAAAAAATATTCCAAATCACATAGCTCATTTGGAAATTTTAACCTTGCACGAGCTGCAAACCATCTTAAATAACTTACAAACTTTTATTAATGACTAATAATTCAGCATTTTTGAAATATTAATTTTTCAGTCCAAGCAAAATAATTAACATTTATTACTATTTATTATTTAAGTTCATTTATTATTCACACATTGTGCATTTGTAAATAAATGGTATTTCTTTTTATATTTACATACCAAATGTTTTGACTTTCTGCGCTGATATATAAAGACGACATTGATTTATAATGCATTATATAAAACTCATCGGTTCCTTTGAGGTGCCTTCGAGGTGACTGTTCCGTGATTATTCCTTATTATTATTTATTTATATCGCCTTCCGGTACTTATTACTACTTGCTCACTTACTTACCATTTCATTATTCTTCTCATTACTGATGATAAAATCTATAATAATATATTATTTTAAGGTACCTATAAAGTATAGACATAAGATGCTCTGAGATTGTTGGACACGAAATACATGTGTAAGTAAACTAGGCTAATATTTGAATATAGGTAATAAAATTTGAAATAATGTGTACTTGGTAAGTATGGTTTGTTATCCTAGCCTATTATTTTTTGTTCTGTTCTTTTTTTCTCGATGCTTTTTTTAGTCAGTTTTTTTAGTTCAAACATACTATTTTCCATGGACGTTTGCCTTATTTGTAAATTGGTGATATGAAGCAAATGTGTCATATGCAGTTATTGAACTTTATATGTAAGCAAAGTAAAAATATATTTATTTTATTTTTTTTATTTTATTTATTCTTTACTGTACATTGATTTATTTATCAAACCATTACCAACTTTTTTCCATGTAATAATTTTCATTACGCTTCATACATATCATCTGCATACACTTTGATGTAAAACATTCACTTTCCAAACGCCCACAATATTATCGCATATAAAAATAAAATTTTAGACAATGATAAACATGTAATGAATTTATGGAGATGGATGAAAACAAATTATAAACAAATATAAATAAACAAGGAGTAATTAAAATCGTATTTATAAACAATTCATTAAAATATGTAATCAAATTCGTGATAAAATCAATAACAATGACCTAGAGATAAAGAAACAAAACCACATTGCTAATATATTTAACATTTAATGGCACAATTTTATGGAATTATTATGTTGTTATCGTATGTCTGTAATCAATTTTATAATAATTACAAGCAATAAAATAGATTTTTCTATAATACTTCAGTGTTAATTTATATTCACAAACTATGCTAAATATACATTTATTTCAAATCCAAATGATTATAACGATATTTTAAAGTTTCCTTGACTTTTACTTTGATGGATATCTGTTATCTTCATGTTAAGGCTTCAAACACCACATGTTTGAGGGTAATGCGAAAGATTTATCGCTAAAGATCTGAAGATGTGTTAAGGTTTTACACCCAAAAAAGGTGTACCTCCTAATTAAAAAAGAGAAAATGTTTATAGTACATTTGTAATTTAAAAAACAACGTATTTTACTATTTTACATGACAATATTTGAAAGAAGATTTGGATAGGAGTACGGACCATCGATTAAAAGTACCTATCGATTGTTAGTAGACCTACTGTTTTAATGACATCACGAAAGATAATATTCTGTAGTTATTTTAATTGTAGTAAGAAGAAAGGTAAAAAGTAACAGTTCTGAGAAAACAATCCACATTATACATTAAATTTAATATTTTATTAAAAATGCTTTCATGTAGAGTATTACGGATTATCTCTGAGGTATTTGGCACTGAGAAGTGCCATTTTTCCAACGTTCTGATAAAATATTTAATATTTACATACAATAATTATCTATACTATCATGACATATTCCACACGTAGGGTAACCAGCAAATCAGCTGAATATAATAAGCATGCAAGCTGTCCTTACCTACAATAAAATTCCTTGAAATAATCCCTAAAGTTTACAAATACCATCATACGTTCATTTATTTATACTATCACAACGTATCCCACGACTGAAATAGCCAGCGGATTAATTGTATGTAATAAACATGCAAGTCGTCCTCTATATGCCAAAAATATATGTACAAAACGTACGTGTAACATGGATGGATTAACTCATCATTGATAAATTATTATAAGGGATGATTTACGAATGGATGCCTTTTATACGACGCGACGCTTGGAAACTTAAAAAAAGAGATATAGACTTATTCTTTGCCAGGGACTTCACATATCAGGTTATGAAATACTATTTCTCTTTAATGAGCCATGTTTTTAAAACAATTTGACAGATTGATATTCTATTGCAAATAATTGGATAGAACAAAACAAATCGAGGTTATTGTCTTGACAAATGTCTATGCAAATATGGAAACAAAAACCATGAACTATCGAACACAATGATGTATTACAATTTCTTATCAAACAATCATCTTAATAAGGTATATAACGTTTGGACTTGATGTAGGTACCTAACTAAATAACTCACAAAAAATGCAAAATAAGTTCTTCTCCAATCAAATTTCTACAATAATGAAAAAAAAATACATCTTAAATTCAGCGATGAGGTGGCACCCATCCCGAATGCACGCGGAGAGCATAATATGTATATATCGATTTATAATGGACAATTCGTAATGCACTGTTTATTCATAACATGATCTCAAAAGGGCACCATATTGAGAGTCTATTGTCCAAACCTCTTGGTAATTTTTTTTTCAGCTTGCATGTTTATCATAGGTATGCAGCTAGTCTACTGGCTACCCTACTTGTAGGACATGGCGTGATGGCACAGTAATAATAGTATTCAAATAATATGTAAAAAGTCATAAAATGTATTCATTTGAATTTCTCTCTGTTAAAACCATGTGCGCAATATAATTCTTCGAAACAGATTTTATTCGTAAATCAATTACATGGGTAGTAAATAAACATAAACTTATTTTTTATTGAGAATCGATTTATAATAATTCATAGAATGGAAAACGGAACAGAAAATTTAATGTAGGTATATGGATCCGTTAATATTATACTAATTCGCACTTAAATCAGCCATTCGGCGATGATATCAATATTGTCGTCAAATATGTATTCTTGTGAATTGTAAAAACTGCGAATATTGTTTTGCATTATTTCTTAGAAAAACTAACAAAACAAACCATTAAACTGAATAATATTTGTCTTTGTAGCTCTTCTATTATCCTTATAGATTCCCTTATTATATATAATTATTTATTTATTTATTTTATTCTTCTTGCGCATCATCATTCATATAACAAAATCAACAAATCAGTTCACATAAGAAAAAAATGTGATGATATGCAGTGGTGAGATTATCACTATACAGTGATTTCTTCCATCTAACCACGTAACATTCACACTAGATACAAAAAAAAATAAAAACACAAACAATAAGAAAAATCTCTGCAGAAATCCAAATGAGACAAAAAAATCTACAATCCACACACCAAGCACTCCAAAGAGACCGGGAACTATAGGAAGGGGTTAGGGGACGGATGCTGAGTTATGTCCTGTATTAGGCAGGTATACGTAAAACGTCACACCTTTCTTCAGCTCGTGTCCATTCACTACTGGATATAGGCTTCTTCATGAGCTCGCCATTCAACTACATCCTCTGCCAACGCCTTTCACCTAATCTCTCCTATCTTCTTTACATCGTCACTCTATCTTGTAAACATCGTATATAAGACATTTATCATCTTCATTTCAGTTATCATGTATGCCACCCATACTTAATGTTTTATTTTTTATGATACAGAGAGGATGATCTACATGTTTAATTCGGTTGGTCTATTAACTAAGTCATTTTTGATAGATGCCATGATGGTATATTATGTAGATAGATAGATATAAATGATAAATGAAGAGGTATGTTGTTAAATGTTTAAATAATATCTACTACTGATTTCTTGAATCGATTGCTTGCGTCAAATGTCTATTCTTCATAATTAACACTTCACAAAATATTCCGTAGGTTGTCAAATACGTCATGACAGAATCGTGTGAAGTGCGAATATTCGTATTAAATTACTGTTCGTTATTTATGAATGGTGTGACAAATATCTAAATCTTATTGATTAACTATGGCTAAATAAGTCAAATATTATTATCGTCATTCGTGAATTCTAAAGAAATTTATTAAAAAACTGTTAATTATTGGTGATATCAGCTATCACACAAATCAAATTTTAGTGACGTATATAAAAATACCAGAAGCTCTAAGTTTTTGTAAGCTTTATTGTTTTGCAGTCTTTTAGAAAACAAATAAAGTACTTTATGATTCATTGCAAGCATTCAAGCATTGAAATAACTTCACATTTTTATTAAAACTATTGAATTTGAGATTATAAAACTTATGTATGTATATTGAAAGAGATATTTCAATCGAGTATGAAAAGATATCAACGCGTGGAAGTTTTTGTTGTCCGATAAAAAGTTATAATTTTTTAATCATATTTTGACTATACACCACTCTAGATAAATCGAAACGAGCAAAAACATTTTGTACACTACGAAAATCGAATCTACGATCCCCTCGCTTACAAAGCTATTCAGCTTGAATAGAAATTAACTAGGAAGGTATTTTGTTCATAGTACACATACATGTGTCAATTTCTTTTTCAGAGTTTTAGATAACTTAAATTCAGTATATTGTTTCCATAGATATTGAAAATTTTCATTTTGTTAAAGTGTTTTTTTTTATTAAATATAACACACTTTATCGATGTAAAAAAGAAGAACGACACGATTTTGAGAAAATAAAAGCACATAAGTAAAAATGCATTAGAGACTTAAAAGGAGTGGTAACCATAAATTTTCTTATTTAAGTAAATTTTATCATTTTAAGGTTTGTAAATCTATCTTATTGACGGACAAATCTCTTAGTATTTATGGTTTTGAGAGAAGATAATAATATGTAAATTTCTACTCACTTTTTTTCAAGTAAAATCAACTGTTGTATATTTATTATATTATATTTAATGGCTTAATTTGGGTGTGTGAATTAATTTTATATGGCTATAAGTTATCTCAATCAAAATTTTCTACGAATTCACACTTGTCTAATGTAATAAAATAGATTTTATTATTCTGTGAATCATCATATTGTTTTATTAATTCTATAGGAGTGCTTACGATTTTGAATAAATAATTAGGTATAAATATATTGGATTATTTAAAATGTACTCGTATACCGCACCCTAAAAGAAGATCTACTCCCCAAAAAATCTTTCCCTTATTTTAGTTGGATCGTGGTTCATTGCGGTTAGGTAATTTTTCTAATGGTTCTTGTCTATTTCTGCTTCCAGGACCACTGTTTAATTAAATAAGCTAAATTTATTTGATGTTTATATTTATTTGTTCAATCAAATCGCTACCCAATGTAATGGGTGGTATCATGAAAGATCATTGATATTTTTTGAGAATACTTAATAAATTGATATCAACCGTTCTGATTTCTCATTTTCAGCTGCCCAGACGGTAAGCAAAATTAAGATAAGTTAGAACTTATGAAATATCCGTACGATTCCATTTTATTACGTTTTAGAAATATTTCGCTGTTAAATCTTTACGCTCATAAAATTGTTATCAGTGTATGTCGCTACCTTTGCACTAAGGATTTTTTTTATGGAATATAGATATATCTTGTTTACTACATACCAATCTTTTTACGATAACTGCAAAGCGTGCGAAAAAATCTCAAAAATTAAAGGATTTTAATGATCGAGCCTTATGTATACATTCAAATACCTAACCAAATTTTTATTAGGCCATATTGGTGTGATTGTTAAACTTTTATTAGTCACAAATCTCTGATAACAGCCTTATTAAAACATTATAAGGAGGCATTTTATGGATAACAATCGAATGTAACTTTTAAATTATGGCTGTCACCCGTACCCATTAAGTTTTTGCAATAAAATTCTATAAAGTTGATGTGTAGGTATAAATTAATTTTTACTCTAAATTACACTTTTATTTCCCACGTATGTGTACTTTTATTGCCTTTTGATGATACGTTAAGCTGCTAATGACGAACTTAAATAGTATTTTATCTAGATATATATTGTGAGCTACAATCCATTGGATTAGTTTTGCCACAGTTCATGTCTTTCTACATATATGCCACAGTTCATGTCTTTCCTCACTTGATCCATATAGGTATCTCTTGGTCGGCCTCTACCATTACTGCTTTCGGTATTGCCCTCTGTGACGGTGACGAGCAGGTCTGGGTGCCTAATAATCTGGCCAATCCAGTTTGTTCGTTGTTGGCTAATTTTTTTAGAAGTTGCCTACTTTCACCTATCCCGATGAACACCTCTTTGTTTGCACATATTCCGACCAAAAGATGATAAGCTTGCGTTTGTAGCACTACATCTCAAAGGCCGCTTTAACTCTTGCTGATGGTCTACGTCTCGCTACCACAAAACAGAATGCTCCAGAAAAAGGCATTAGTAAAGTTCTGCCTAACGTTTAATTAAATGTTCAAGTTGTCAACCCAATGTTTCAACGAGTTCAAACCAATATGACTTTCTTTTAAGTAAAATATTTATTTAGATAAATAATTTTAATTTATTTATTTATCAAGCATCAACAGTACACTACAGACAACATATATACATAACAACAAAACAATATAGTCAAAGAAGGAATCAATACATTGCCCCATTTATAAGTGTACACATTATAACAATTTGTATTATATTCAAAGCCCATAAGGTTGTCACATTTAAATAAAAAAAAGGGAGAAAAAAATGAAAATTGATAAAGACAGAAATTTACATGAATACAATTTAAAAAAACATACATGAACAACAGTTGTCCGATCTTACCAAATGTTATAGTTACTCAATAAATAATATTAAACAATGAGTGCTGTCATTCACTTCACAACCTAACCTACTTACCTGTTCCATACACATACACGAAAATGAATCAGTGTCACAAATGAAAATATAAAGATAAGGAAGGAAGTAAAGGGAAAATTATTTGAGATGCAGAGAAACCCAAACTGATATTAATCTTATTGTTATAAGAGTATTAATTGCTGCTTAATACTTGCAAAACTGACTTTTTGAAAACGCGAGAACTACCGGCGAACATGTCAACACCTCCGAACTTAGTATTATATGTATTGACAATCCGGTGGAGAGGGTTTCTCAAACCAGCATTTGTACGAACCCCGCTTAAGTGTAGGGGTCGATTTGATCTTCTAACCAAAGGCACACGAAAACCTACCTTAGATAACAACTGTGGGACATCAATATCTGAGGTACAGATTCTACGCAAAATACAGGCATCAATTAATTCTCGGCGCCCTGATAAGTCGATTAAGATCTCGTTAGTTGCAATGCCGTATCTCCGCTCGTACATTCGTAAGAATTTACGTTGCAAACGCTCAACAACCGTAACATATTTATCATAGAAAGGGTTCCATATGGTTGAACAGTACTCAAGCCTCGAACGAACGAGCGCAGTATACAATGTCAACATTGTTTGAGGATTTTTAAATTCATAGGTAGATCTAAGAATAAAGCCTAACAAACGGTTTGACTGTTCACAGAGCTCCTCAATGTGAGTCTCAAAGTGAAGCTTATTGTCAAATATAATCCCCAGATCCTTTACAACATCAAGACGATCCAAGTTAACACTATCAATTTTATAGTTATAATAAATTATTTTCTTATTTTTGGTGAACGTTATGGAATTGCAATTTTTTATGTTTAATTCAAGTCTATTTACTACACAATAGTTATATATTCTCCCAAGGTCTTCTTCTAATTTAAGTGCGTCATCGAGGCAGCGAATTTGTCTATAAATTTTTAGGTCGTCGGCAAATAGCAAAAATTGTGAATTGTGTATACATTTACCGATGTCGTTAATAAAATATCGTGAACAAAAGAGGGCCGAGCACCGAACCCTGTGGAACACCAGAAGTTACAGTTACGTAGTCGGAATTATACCCGTTCATCGTCACAATCATCAACCTATCTGTTAGATATGATTTAACCCATCTGAGGAGGTCTCCGTGTATACCCCGTGTATAGATTTAAATAAATAAATAAGCCATTGATTATCTTTAAAAAATCACAGGAGCATCTAATTCTATCAGTATTTTACGAATGTCATAGGTATTATGAAGAATTTATAGGTTTATTCCTATCGCAGGTAAACCCCATAATGAGAAATGATATCATAATGGTGAATTCTTCTTAATGCATCACTCTTATGATCTTAAAATAATAAAAAGTTACAAAAGTATCACAACCTTTTATTTTGATTATATTTTTGCATTGAAGTGGGTTTCTACACATAAACAACATACCTTATACGTATCCAAGAACTTGATGAGAACATCTAATGTTTGCACCATATTATATTCATCAAAATCCCAAATGTGTTTTCCTGAATAGGTACATCCAAAGTTATGTAAATATTCATTCATTATTTCTAGAGATGAAAAAAGTTCGCACAATTGATAATAAATACTCAACTTGAGTGGATGCATTGTTCAGATGGAATACTGCTTCTCTCTTCAAAATTCTCAAGCACTTTTATTCATAAAACTTCACAATATTTTTGACTATGAAAAATCTCTCTGAATCACAAATGCAGCCATTTTTCTTCAGTTTACTCTTGTAGGAGTAAAAAATAATACATATTATGATTGAAACAACGTAATATCTTTAACACCTTGAAGTTAAAAATAGTATTTCGTATTAGCTGTTAAGAAATTTTTTCCCATTATTGATGCATTCATAAATCTCATATGGTTGGCAGTAAATGGACGTCCCTCTTTCACAGTACACAGAGTCTATGACAACGACGCTATAGCGCTACGAATATTATGGGAAAATGTAACTAAATTGGCGCTAAAACGTTCTGAATTGTTAAAGCTGGTTTCTGCCCTGTGCTTTTGAGAGATGCTGTGGAGGATAATTGCGTTAGTGGAAACATAAACAAAAAAGGTATCTATCCCAATTCGCATTCAGTGTCTCATCCCACATCTTTTAAATCTCATTCGCCATCGCCTGAGAACAATGTCATAGATGTAAATTTAAATCACATCCAGTATACATTATGATATTTACGCAAGCCAGGTGTCAAGAGTATTTCAAGTTCTTGTGTATTTGCAAAGTTAAGTAAATTCAATTTTCAAGTAATGATTGTTATTGACAATTTACTAATATGTAAAATAAATAAGACGCGAATCCGGTCATTTTGTACTCATAACAACGTTCATGGGGCTTGTCTGTTTGTGTACTTAAACTTTTATATAAATAAATTTCATTTGTATAATTCTTTGTTAAAAGTAGAAGGCGTTTTAAATATCTACCTCCAGCAATTTTAAACTTATAATATAATTAATTTTAAAGTACTTTTCTAAATAAATACAATCGACATAAATTTTTATTTCTATTACCAAATTTCTTCATATTTCAAGTATTACCTACTCAGAGAGTAATTGAGAAGATTTGAAATTAAAACAACTCTTTGTACTAAATTTCTCTAGTTTTTGACGAATGCTTTCACTTGTTCTTTAGAATAATTACCAACTCTACAATTCAGCGATACAATATGACGGCCATCCTAAAGGTCTTATATTTATCGTCACGGAACGAACAATCTGCATGCTTATTATTAGCTAGCCAAGGTAGGCAGGGGGTTAACTCGATTCATGCAGGAGATCCCACTGAGACACCCAAATATCCACAAACTTCAAGACCGAGGACAATTTGCAATAGGTCATTTATCATTTTACTCTGGCCAGGAATTTAACCCAGGATTTCGAGACTCACAGACAAGAGCATTACCTCCGCGTACACTGATCTTCATAATTAATTGATCCCCTTTCACGACACAAACTTTTAGCTTAATGTGAAAGGTGTATAAGGTTGTATTTGGGTTTATAACAAAAACCCAGATATCTTTTTTTTTTTAATTAATTATAAAAATCTGTGACAATAATTTCTACTGGTAAACAAATATTTTTTATTCATAAATGGATAGAGAAACTGTAGTTCACATAGTAATATATTTATATCCACCTTCAGTAAGATTTATTGTACATGTGGGTCAAGACAGATGTCGATTTCCGATTGTCTTATTATATTATAACCAAACCACATTGATTTATTTACTTAATTTACCATTTTGTATCAAATATTCATTATAATTTAAACGATATATTACAACCATGCATAAACTTATTGACATCTTTTAATTTATGATTATTTTATGCCTTCGTGGTACTATTAATTTCCCAATATTGTCATTTGATGCATGTCTATTTCCTGTAATAAAATACAAAAAAATGAAAAAAATAACGATTATTAATTCTAAAATACATATTTGACTATATTGTTGATTTAACAATCATCCTTTAATCAAATTATCAAGGATAAATTCGTATTGACTACAACAAGATAATTTGTGCGAATCTGACAAAAACAATCTGATGCTATATCCATTCCATTCATCCTTCAATATTCATTTGAATGCAAAGGATGGAAATTAAACTTTCACCATTCAGAGTTGATTTGCATCAATTGAGATACCTCTTTCTGTAACAACTGTAATGATCTGACATTGGTTTCATCACAGCAATGCATTTGGATATAACCAGATTGTACGTAGGTATAGGGTAAAAAAGTCTCAGTAAAAAATAATCTGACTGAAAAACGCTTGTGATAGTAAAGGTATGTGTATAATATATCAGGGAATATTGTAAATAAAACTTTTGATATGGAATACCAAAGGGATACTGGACGGACATCCATAGGATGACCCAAAAGGCGGTGCAGTGGCTTTCTGGACGAGAACTAAGGATTTAATTTCGGATGACTATTGAACGCAGTGATTTAGCTAAGAAAATTAATACAAGCAGAAGCCATACAAAAAGTAAAGTAAATAAGCCAGAAACCAGACAGACCTATACGACCTGGATATCTACCATTAAAAGAGATAAAAGAGAGACATCTACTGTATAGTTGACAATGTCCTTGAAAGACGAAAAAAGTCTCTCTCTATAAACATCAACTAAGTAGAAGAAAACATCTGTTTTAATTGCATCATGAAAAGAGAGTTGAGGGAAACGAAACTTGCTCCAGCACAGGCGCAGGTTAGGGGTACTTGAAAATTATAAGGGCCGACCCCCGATGATGTGAATACAATGTTTGGAGAAAGAAGAAAAAATGTATTTGAATAAGAATATGTGAGCTAAAAATATATATTGTTTGTGAAATGTCATGGGATATTCTCAAAACCTCTCCCAACCAGTTACATAGATAAATTACATCATTATGGTTTTTGTCTGTTTAATGCTACACATACGTATAAAACACGTGAATGAAACTTGTTTTCTGATTATTTACCTATTCAATTAATGTATTTATTATGAATCACATCTATCTACAACTATATGTTATTAATGTGTAGGTATATTTTCACTTAACCTTGAAAATATTCACAACACAATGTACATAAATTATACATCTATTATTAGTATTAAACATAAATAGTGAGTTGCTGCTGATATTTAAAAATTATCCATCACTTCTAATATTTATAAGAGCCAAAAGGTATTAAAATGTACCTACACATAAATAGTTAATGCTCTTGTAAAATCATAGTAGGAATTTTTGTTCTTAAAATAAAATCGAATTTTGCAGTAGGTAGGTACCTACATCAGAATTTTCATTTTATTAAACCAAAATTACAACAAAAATCAATATTAAATTTCTTCTACGTAGAGAAAAGTAGGTACTTCGTACTACTCGAACTCCTTTTTTGCTTTTAAATGCGCGTTCAATTTTAAATCTTCAATAAATTTATTAGTTATGATACAAAGGAAGATATTAGACTCAATAATAGAAAAATATGTCGGCATTTTTCTCAATCTTTGTGACACGTTGTTCTTGAAGTGGTGGATTTGTAGAAAATGTTCATTATATTGGGTTAGTTGGAAGATATCGCTTTCACACGATAAACTCGCCCATTGTGCATGATAATTATTGGTATTTATAATATTTTTATATGTATGTTTTTTAGCACAATAAAGTTTATTATTATTATCTCATATCTCATTTATTTAACAAAACAATATTAGATTCTACATTTTGAACACAATATAAGATTAACAATAAAATTTAAATAAAACATTAAATAACAAAAACAATAGAATATTAAAATAAATTTAGGTATATTCAAATGTAGAACCCCAACATTATTCGAGTTGATTCTTCCATGATGTTCTATGAAATAGTACAATCATGGGAGATCACTTACAGAGCTACAGGGACAAAAACCTTCTTACTATCCTGGTGGACGATAGAAGTACGGCCTTCTACATGCTGTATTTAAGCCTGTCATCTACTTCCAGTTTTCTGAGATTGTTTGACAGACTCTTAGGTATTAAACCATTCACAGACAACACTATAGGCACGATGATTGATATTTTAAATATAAATATTATTATTATTATTATACCTATCATATATAAGCACGTGAGATACTTATAAGATTTACTTAATATATTATTTATATTTATATTTTGCATGTTTTCTGTCCAGCTATTCTGTTGTCCTTCGAGAGTTGGTCGAAATTTATACAATAATCAAAATCATTACAAAAATATAATTGTGGATAAGAAGAAATATTTATATTATAATGGTATTAAATTTAAGGTCTAAGCTATAAATCTCTCTTGATCGCTTCGATGAAAAATTAATAGACTCCTTAATATTATTTACTTACTTAAATTGTAGTGTAATAAAAATATCAAACTGATATTGAGTTACCCGAGAAACTTTGTAAGTGTCAGAAGTTATACATATAAGAAAACAATGTAGTTGTATTTTGCATAGTTATCCGAAACTAAATCGTCTTGTTTTGGAGTGAAAGAGATCAAAGATCCTGACAGAAGCAATAGAAAGGGATGTATGGAGAAAGTATCTAAACGTTATGACACCCGATCCGATTGGGATAAGAGAAAAAAGGTATGGATGTAGGTATATCATCATCATCTCCGTCGGTCCTTCAATCCTGAGGATCGTGACCATCATGCTTCGTTCTGTAAACCATCTGTCTCCATGTTGAGCGATCCTCCACCATGTGCAAGACCCCGTGTAGTGAGCTCTGTGTGGCCTCCTTAATTTGGTCGCTCCATCTTATTGGCACTCTACCCCTTTCCCTCCTCCCTTCTACAACCTCAGTCATAATTACTTTTTCCAGGTTGTCATGCTCTCTTCTAGCTATGTAGGTATATATAAAATCCAAAAAAAGGGATGACTTGGGTGGAATGACGATAATCTGCATAATCTTTATGTTTAATTTATTTAATTTTAATAATCGTAAGTTTCAATACTTCTTAAAATTTTGTTTGATAAATGCTATCACTTCTCCAAAAACATTTTTTTTTGTCATTCACTATTAATGAACATGTTAGTAGATTATATCGGTATTTTTTCATAAAAAAGTCAATTTGTGCCTATCTGTCGCTTATAACATTTTCCAGATGACCTATTCAATTGACTTTAATGACATTTTGTTCATAGAACAGACGTGACATAGTAATCTTGTATGAATGTTTCATGATAAATAGTTATTTTATTAACTAATGCACCTTCAACTCTCACCCGCCTATAAATTATATATTAATTGACATGTAAACAGACACTTTACATTATATTCATTGCCACGTCTAACATAGGTACATACACATTATATTATTATTGCGACTCTTCCTTGAATTCTTATTATGCTAGATAATACATATAACATTATAGAAACTTGTAATGTTTCCTTAGAAGATATTATTATTATTGTATGGATTGCAATTTATTTGCCTTTTAAAGAGGAACACTTTTTTATGTTAAAAGACGTAGGTAATTCAAAAGAACTTTTGATTGTATATACAGTTGGTAAAATTCGTGACTATCATCCAGGTAAATTGAATGTAATTTAAGTAAAAAAGTCATTTTATTTAACCTGTATAAGTAAAATAAATTTAAAAATTATAACAGTTACAGGCTGCGTAATGGTTACAAGTTGGTATACCTAATTTTATGTCTTAAGTATAGTCTCCTAGAGCGCTGCTATTTTTATATACATATAAATTATTGGGGGCATTCTCAAAACAAAAACAGCCAGGACCATCGTCTCTCCTGTTTTACGGAGATTACAGGTCTCTGCTGGGTGCGCCGGCGCAGAGCATCATTTGTAACATGTTCATACCATTTGACATCCATAATCCTTCTAATACACTCGTTTTCAAAGCTTAGTATCTTCCGCTCTTGAGCCTTGGTTAAGTGCCAAGACTCGCAGCCATATAGAAGGATTGGGATGATGCCAAAAGAGCAGTGTTCTTCCATCCGCAGGGGTTCCGTCGGCCCGGGCGTCACTCTTTCACAATACACCGTTCCTATGACAACGATATCAGAGCGCAGGGAATATCGTGGAATGAAGTGACGCAATTGGCGCAGTAACGCTCTGAATGGAGGAGGCTGGTTTCTGCCCTGTGCTCCTGAGAGGAGCGTTGAGGGCGATGATGATGATAATGATAAATTATTGCTATTTTTTCACGGTTAAGGAAATCCGAAATCACAAACGAGGCTTTTCCATAATGCATCGATTGGTTTAAGACAACAATATTAGAGTTAAATAAATGTCATGGAAAGAAGTAATTAACCATGCATATTTGAGGAAAAAATATTTATCTTAAATGGAATGAAAACTAGCATAAAATTGCTCGTAATTGAGGAATAATGTGAGTAATGTATTCTCGAGTGAAATTTATGAATAAGTCGAAACTCGCCGTGCTTTAACGTTTTCATTTACCTACTTATTCTTATAAATTTGAGAAATTAGCACAATATAATATTTGTTCGAAAAATAATATAAAATTTACGTATATTATAAGATATCATCTAGATGCACGTAAAATGGGAAACAAGCAAAAGGAGAAAAAGTACAAAATTGTAGTGAGCTTTCGATGCATAAACCATAAAATATAAAATTTATGATAGGTATCTAGGAAAATTTGTATAGGTTTGGAGTATCGTAATATACAGATTTTATTGCTAAATAATAAAAATGTCATAATTAAATAAAATACATATTGTTTGGTACCTACATACATAGATGAGTGTTAAGTGTGTATGTATGGAAATTACTCATCGCATATCTTGCGTATTTGATCATTCATGGATTAGACAAGAATAATTGTATAAATTATTACAAGATTAATATCTAATGTGACATTATTTGCAATAAAATACAATATTGTCAGACACATTATTGATTTAATTAAAAAAGCTTCCTTATACGGGCTTAAAGTTGTATTATTAATACTCGTATGTCAATGTTGTGTGACTCTGCATAAATAATATCTTGCAAATGTAATTATGCAAATGATCATTTTCTTCCTTTCTTAGATAATAGTGAGTAAGTCAGAATTGCACAAAGCTAGTAAAGAATGGACTGTGTTTATCCATTAGAAACTTATGCAGGGTCACATAAATAAAACTAATTTTTTACCTATGCTACAGTCTACCTGTAGGCCTAGTCAAAACACATTTAAGCGTTACGTTTTCGTTTCGTTTTCGTTCAAACGCGGACGACGTTGCAAGAACGTGTCAATTTTCGGAGCTAAAATACACAAGTAGCTCCGAAAATTGACGCGTTCTCGCAACCTCGTCTTGTTTGAACGAAAACGAAACGAAAACGTAACGCTTAAATGTGTTTTGACTAGGCCTACTGTACTTGTATGGACGATGCCAATTTCCAATACTTTTACCGTACATACATAAATACCTACTCATTTTATATAATTTTCTACGATGGTCGATATCCCAGAGCTGTCCTTTTAGTAAAATGAATTTTAACTAACTGATATTTGCCTTTTTTTATTAATATCGTGACCATTTTTTTTTATCAATTTTCATTTTAATAAATAATGTTACACTATTCATTCTACTCCTGTTTTGTATTCATAAAATTATTTTGTTTTTTTTTTTGAAATCATACTTTTGCCTTTAACAAAAAATCCAAAATATTAGAATCTCCTAATATTGATTTAAGCGTGAGGAAGAATCTCACTAAAGCCTTTGTGTGGAGCATTTTGCTATATGGGTGCGAGACGTGGACCATCAGCAAGAGTGAAAGCGGACGGTTAGCGGCATTTGAAATGTGGTGCTATAGACGCATGCTGAAGATTCATTGGTCGGAACACGTCGAAAGCGAAAAAAGGCAACTCCTCAAAAGAATCTGCCAACAACGAGCTAACTAGATTGGCCACAACATCAGGCACCCAAGACTGCTCATCGCAATCGCAGAGGGCAGGACCGAAGGCACAAATGGCAGAGGCCGACCGAGAGACGCCTATATGGACCAACTGAAGAGGGACATGAGCTGTGGCTCATACATGGAGTTGAAGAGACTGGCTGAGAATAGGGAGGAGTGGAGAAGAAAGTCCAAACTCGTTGCAGACCAATCCAATGGATTGTAACTTATTATATATACTTTTGCATAAATATATGTATTGTATGTACATAGTGATTTAAGAAGTTAAAGGCTTAAGCCGTGAATATTTGTAAAAAAGTAATGAATGGTGGAATAAGAACTTGTTACCTATATATATAATGTGGATGTTGGACCGCATATGGAATACGGACCGATAGTTTGTATTACCTGGAAAGGAATATACAGTACTTGTATAGATTGTTATCACTGTAAATAATAAGATGACAATTATTTTTATTTATGGTAATACATTGCAATACAATAGATTATTCATTTTCATTCTTAATAAAAGTGTAGGAGAGAAGAGTGCGACATTATTCCTTACAAAAAGAGTAAAGAATGAAAGGTATAATGTCTGTCATGGTGATTTTGTATAAGAAAGTTATACCTACATGCTTGTTTGAGCATGTGGAGATAATAGATAAAAACACAGTGATAAGTAAAAAAAGGAAGATTTTCCAGACATATGAGCCAAAATATAATAGTTTTTGTTTTCGTTCGTGTAAAAGTCAACAAAGTGCGTTATATATTGAAAATTACCTTGTTGATTGTTACATGTATATGTGTTTAGTGCAGTGTATATATGTATGTGTATCGTCGTGTTAGTACCCATAATACAAGATTCAATAATAGTTTGGGACTAGCTCGATCTGTGTGAATTGTCGATGCATGTTATTGTAATTATTATTATGAGTCAATACAAACAAGTACATGAGCAAATATTATTTGTATCATTAAAAAAAACTTTTAACTGTTTAAATTGAAACAAAAAATTCTACATAACAGATACTCAATAGATATTTTTAAATCTGGCTTTGTTAAGCCCTATTAGAAATCAAACAACTTTACAATAAACGATATTGATGAGAGACCCACCAATAAATGATATGGTTGTGTCGTAAAGGTGGAATATGTAGGTCGATAGCGAGAGGAAATGAACCCGGTATCTTTCGATTGAAAATCCAAAACTACCACCAGGCCACTGGCCACCCCTATTTTTAGTAATTAGGGATTGTTTAAGAATAAATAAACTTTTAAAAGTATCAGCATATAGCAAAAATCAATAAAATTTCATTAACTAAAACAGATGATTATAACCATTTTTGAGCATGATTTGAAATCTGCCTAAAAGCATGTATTGCAAAATGATTTAATTTTTTCTTGATTTGCTATAGTTTATAAACAAAAAAAAAGTGAACAACTATATTTTTACATTAATAAATGGTTCACTCTTAATTTTCATCGTAAGTTAAAGATTATGGTGACGTTGAACTTGCTTACTTCTTATATTAAAACATTTCATATAATAATATCACATCGATAATTTATTGCATTGAAGTATATAATTTAAACAAATTATTAGTTTAAAAAGGTGCATGCACTTGTGATGTTGCATAATATTAAAATATGTAAAAAACAGAAAACAGCCAGCCAACAAAAAATAATTTGAAAGATAATATCATGCTTCTAACGTCAAGTTTCTTAAGGTTTGTATTCCCATATTTTTTGTGTGTCGGTTATTTTATGCAAAACTTCGTCCATGTACAACTATGTGATTACCCTGCAAAGAAGTTCATTGCCAGGAAACGAGATATTTGACCTGAAGTTACCCCAGTTAGGGACCATCGGGTAAGCCTTTTAACAGGATTAAATACGCATCATTTAATTTATCGATGATCCCTGCTGCACACTGTACAGGTAAGAACAATTTATTACATAAATTGAACAATTTATTACATTTAATAAATTGTTGCGGTAGGATATTTTTTGGAATAATTGTGTAATTTTATTGTTAGTAACGGCAAAATCACTCAATGTTGGGTGGAATGCCTGATTAACAATAAAAAAAAAACAGAAAAAAACCAATCAAATTGATCTCTAGTACTGTGCAAAACGCGCAGCAGGTGAAGATGCGTCAAAAATATCCTCCATAGTGCATGTGACAGGGCGCAATGAACACTCCAACAAGTGTGGCATAACTGTCTTAAATTGTGTAAATATCTAAGTTTTTAAGCTGTCGAGCAACTCCAAACACTGTTTCATTCATTGGAGAACAGTTTCATTGCGAACAGTCTCCAATTATTTTAAGTATTTTTTTTATACATGTATCCAGAGTTCAAATAATTATATGCTCCTCTCTGTCGCACATACATAGTTGAAACAGAAAAAGAAACGTTAGGAAAAGAGAAGTTATCTACTTATGTATATATGTAATTTAGATGTTAATTAAAACATATGGATATTTTCAAGAAGTACGAAGTAATTTTTAATATATTTTACACATTGGTTCCACGAATTTTTCTAACTGGAAACCAGATTAAACTTATAAAATACTAGCTGACCCGGCAAACGTTGTTTTGCCATCCTATACCTACATTATTTTTTGGAAATTATTTTGAGTTCAATAAAAAATAACTAAAGACTATAAAGGTGTGAGGATGTTATAATAATTAAAAGACAAATGAAGCGTTGTAGACAAATTATTAAAGTAATTTTTATTTAGACTTAAAGAAGACACCTGGCGGGGATAACTGCAGTAATCGACCGGAGTTGAAAATGATGAATTATGTACTTATATCGCTATTAAAAAAATGGGGTTGATGGTGGAAGGGTAAAAACTTAGGGCTGTATGCATAAAAAAATATTTTGCCCTAAATTAAAAAAAAAAAATGGGGTGGACCACCCTTAACTTTAAGGGGTATGAAATAGATGTTGCCCGATTCTCAGACCTACTCGATAAGCACACAAAATTACATCAAAATCTGTTAAGTCGTTTCTGAGGAGTGTGATAACAAACACCGTGACACGAGAATTTTATATATTAGATGTACGGTAATTTGGTGTTGACATAAGCAGTTATCGGTACAAATACCCGTTACATTGTAAAAAAGGTACCGTGAGTAAATATTCTTTAAGAAAAGGTAGACATTTCAATATGAAACAGAATAATGAAAAGTAAGATTTGTATTATGATAGAGTGAAAATCATATATGGCCACACAATTTTGGCAACCATGGGTCACCCTGAATATCTTGTGAATAGTGTTATAGATACACTCTGCTTCTATTGAGAGAAAGAAGAGTTCAGACTGTTTCCTGGCGATAACACTCTAAATGGGTGAAAAGCCATCCAAAAAAAAAGAAAAAAAGTTGACTCATTGACACGACATTGTTTTTTATTCTTTCCAACAGATGCAAAAAATGTGCTTCTTGTTTTACCTTACTTAAATGCAGTTATAATTACATCTTAAAAAGGAAATATTATAATTGGTGGGTTTTTATTTTATGTGGGTATTGAGTCTTGAAATAACCCCCTCAATGAAAATGGGCATAAATAGCCTGGTCATAGCATGTGGATTTGCAATTCATGTGCATGTAATAAACATGCAGGTTGCCCCTTCCGTGCCGATATAAAGGTTAGGCAATCAGGATGGGTGATATCAATAGGATACAACACAAAAGTGAAGGATTCAGTAGACCAGCTGCATGTTATAATCACGCTGGTTGTCCACTTTGTACCATAAATAAATAATGCATGGCATAGCCCCATCACTTACGTAAAATGTATTTGTTCAAATATCAACCTTTTACAGAATGCTGAAGAACTTACAGAAAGTTGGAAATCTATTTTTTGCTGGATGTTCCATGGGATATACAGTTAGAAAATAAACTATTTTTTTCCAAATTCAAGAAATGGTTGCTGTAATGGAATTGTTGGGAAAATAAAAAGATATTTTAAAATGTTAAATATTTGAATACCTAATAATTAGATATAGCTGAGAATAATAAATATACATGTTAGAATAAGTGTAAGTAATTTCATGTATGTAAGCAGTACCTAACACCTCCTTCACACAAGTTTACTTATTAAAAAGGCTCATACACTCTAATACAGATTAATCAAGCTAATGTAATGAAATAATATGTACGAAAACCATTGCAATACTTACCTACTCACCATGCCATACTCAATGCAGAACAAAAAATAAATCATTCTTAAAAAAGGAGCCATATTTTATTTATCTACTGATAATATTATCTCACAAAAAATAGAAAACTAAATTTAGTTTTATATATTGGACCAAAAATACATAATATAAGATTTATTTAATTCTACTACCTAAACACAGTGAATGAGTAAAATAATAAATTTGTTTTTTATTTTTAATTTTTTTCTTCCTATACTATGCTAGGTCCTCTAGACGTTGCCAAGCACATGGCAAAGGCTTCCCAATCTCCACTTCTTGAGTAAAATAATAAAATTATGTATTATTTTTAATTCTCTTCTTCTTGTACCATGCTAGGTCTTCATGACGTTGCCAAGCACTCGGCAAATGCTTTCAAATCTCCACTTTTTGGATATTTTACTGTCTTCAATTTATTAACTAACATCCAAATATTTGATTTTGTCATTCTTGTTATTGAAATGAATAACCAGTCATATCTGTAAAGAAAAATAATATATTATATAACACATTTTAGATAACTCTCTTACACAGATTTTACAAAAATTATGGTTCGTTTAGTGATACCTAGTTCAATCTTGGTACGCTTTATTTAAAATTTATGATTCATGTCTCAGTTTACAGTGTAAAATTTTCATTAATTATAATATAATTCAAAGTGATAAATAATTAGTTATCCCTATTATTTGGCTATATATTCTTGTTATTATATATATAAAATATAATATATGTAAGTATTAAATGTCTTATAAATTAAATTCATATAAAACACTGCAATTGGCCTTATTTTTTTGTTACTATGACTTAAGTTCCTTATGCTTTATGTGCTGTTGTGTTTAAATTAACAAATATATTCTTACCTTTATAATAATTAATGCTCTCTTAGAATCACAAGGCCGAACCAGCTTCCAAGATTCAGGGTGCCTTTGCATTAATCATGTAATCTTTTCCTAGCCCTCAAATGTCATTGTCATGGTAATGAATAATCCTTTAACATCAGAATCGTTTTAATCAATGTTTATTGTTATGCATTTTCCATTATTTCTGTAAAAAGGTAAAAAAACAAAGTTTTAATATCTTGTTGTAAATTACTCACGATTAAATACGATTAATATGATTTCTTCATAATGTTGCATCTACTAACTTAATATTATCAATATCAATTAAATAATATCACGGTATTTCTTAAAATAGTAAATTACTTCAGATGTAATTGTATAATGTCAGTTTATAAGTTCATAATGAATTAAATGAAATGAGTTGTCAAACAAAACTGACTCCTGTAACAAATGTTATATTTACTTGTGTTTTTAAGGCATAACCTCAAACATTTCTTCGTAGAAACTAATGTATCATATTACTTAGTTCATTATATCTATTGGTTTTATATGAATGTGTACATAAACATCATTATTACCTTTTATTTAGTCCAAAAATATTTGTTATAGTGTTCACTATCACTTCACTTAATTCACTCTGTACATAATATTGTGTATGAGTGGTACCACTCACATTTGTATATAATATAATGTACAATATTTTATTGTCATACCATGAAGTTTATTATTTTATAAAATGTAGTAGTTAAACAAATAATTCTGTACGGAACGCAGACTTTACAAAATAGACATATTATAGCGTCTTTATTTTGTCAAAATATAAATGGCGTCGTTTCCAATATGTCAAATTATCGAGCGACGTGATTGGCCGACGTAGAATATTTATAAAACGATGTTGCCGTTAACAAAAAATAATGTTTTTTCGTTTCTTGAATCTTCATGTAACACGTTCAAATTATTTAAATATTGGTTAATTCGCGTAAAACATGTTGCAAAAGTATTAAAAAAACACAAATTAAACTATTTTATGTAACATACATTTATAATGATACATTTACTCGAAATAAATTATCGATATTTTCTTAATTAATTTTAGTATGGCAATATAATATGGTAAACAATTTTGGCGGTAAAGAATATTTTCTTACCCTTTCAAACTGACGTAAAAAACGTATTTTTTATCTCATTCACACTTTTTTTTTACACTCTTTTTTGCTGTTTTTCTCGCTCCTCAAAAAGAAAGTACGGCATTTAGTGGGTTTTTATTTCACATAGATACCTCATCTTGTAATGGTCAGGTCAATGGAACGCAAATTCCTTGAAATGGGAGAGTATAGCCCGGTGAAAGTTTAGTATGGAAATTCAAAAATCATTTTTATAAGATATAAGGATGAGTATTTAATTATAAACATGAATTATTCAAAAATCTCTGTTGCGATACTACACCCGCTGCGTTCCCTTCAAATATTTCGGCAAAAATAAATGTTTGAAATTATTAATAAATTAATTTATGTATTTATAATGGGTTCTTTAGCTTATTCACATCGAACTGGTTGTATTTTTACATATGCGATTGAAAGATAATATTTTGGAAAATTAATCACTTTGGGTAGGTTTCTGACAAAGGGACGACTTTTTTGAATAACTTTTGTAACCACAATACATAATATGCAAAACTGGACACCATTTATAAAATCTTTTACTCAGTCGATTATTAATCCGTTAACGAAAAAGTTAACTTCGTAACACGTTAAACGGTTAATTTTTTGAAAATTTAACTAAAGTCACATTTTAAATAATAACAACCTATTTTAGGAGTTTTAGTTAATAGAAAAATAATTTTAGGAGCTATAAAAATAATAAAACATTTCCAGCACGAAAAAGTCCAAATTAACTAACTTATAACATATAGTCTTTTGGTGGTGTCAAATCGATGGAGAACTCCCCCTTAGAAAAAGTTACGGACCAAGATTTAATAAATATATTTATAACGAAAGTTAAATGTAACAGTTAAAAATATCAGACAAATGGAAGTCCCCAGACTTGTGCGGTATCTATGTGAACGGTTTGTTTTGTCATGTCTCTTTCAGTCAAAAGTATTCAGATCAAAGTTAATCAGAATTTTTCGGGAAAGTTAATTTCCTCCTTAATTTGTTAACCGTTAATGCTATGTTCCAATAATATGGAATATTAAATATTTTCACGATGGCATTGCCCCGGGAAGAAAGTTAACAGGTTCTTTTAATTATAGAGCCAAATCTTTACATACATCAAACATTATATAAAATTTATAGTTATTATATCAAACATTATTGTCCATATTAAGCATTTTTTTAATAAATAAATATTTTTATCTTAAGGAAAAAAACCTACTTCATTTAAGAATACAGATGTGTTTAAAGTTGAAGAAGCCAATGTTTATTTTCTTTTATAAATAATATATGATTTTCTATTAAAATATACACATTAAATGAGTCGATGCTCAAGGGATGATTGAAATTAGATATAAATATGCATTTATTAGTTAATAAACAAAAAATCACTGAGAATGGCAAGTATGTAGGTATCCGAAAAACATCTGATTGACAAAATGAAATTAATGAAGGAAAACAAAGTTTTCTATGAATATTAACAAAGACTATTTAGGAATGTATGATTTTACTTTAAATTTGAAAAGAAAAAATACGTATAAGAAAATTGAGATAGAAAAAGCAAAACAAACTCATAAAAGTGAATCCATTGATTATGCATAGTAGATATCATCAAAACTTTATCAAAAATTATTGTCTAGTCTATTTGTTAATTTTTTGTTCGAAAATAATATATTCTTATTTTGTTCAAGGTATAAATTTGTTATCTTAAATGCTATTTTATGAAATGGTTTGTACTATAAAATTTACATAATATTGGGTCATCGATATAGTTGCGTATAATTTGTCTATTATTTGATTAGAACAAGAACAGTAGTAAGCAAATTTTCAAAACAAGCAGAAGATTCGATTATAATGGATTTCAGTTGAATAATTAAAACATTGAAAAAATAAGTTTTATTGTCTGTACACTTGTGTATTACCGTTTTTCTGAATATGCCACCAAAGAACTATGCAATTTTGTAAACCACGTCTTTTCGTATCATATTGTGTATTGTAACATATTATTGGCTTATTGCAATAGTTGGCACTCTAATATTTAGACATACATAATCAAATACAATATTGGTTGTATTTTATTAATGCTTAGGTATTATGTAAAACTCCATAATTATTTTGTAATGAACTTTTGTTTGAGTGATCAGGTTTCGACGTCTTATATCTTTCATTGTCAAATCAACTAGAGGTTAGTTTGACAATGAAATAACATGTCGAAACCTGGTCACTGAAATAAGAATTCATCTAGAAACTCTACAAATTTATTGTTTTATTTACAATGTTGGTTATTTTGATACCAATCCATAGACATTGTATAACAAATATTACATTTTGATTAATTTTCAAATGTTTATATTGGACTATCTTCCATAATATACATACTTATTTTATTCAATCAAAATTCATAATAAAGTGTTCATTACACCACCAAAATATGGTATAGTATAGGTGATCGTTCAACTATTTTATTGAATTTGAGTATTTTCAAATGTTTTGACCTAATACTTTGTTCTATTTATGAATTTATCCAGTAACCAAATTTTAACCTTGTGTAATTCAATACTCGTATATTTACGAGTTGATTTGTAACACTTTATCAGTGAATCGATTGAAGCGATGTGAAGCACATTGTGTGAGATATAAAAATTAACCTTCCACCTGTAGCTGATCCCACGCGACCTCTTTCAGATTACGTCACCTCAGATTAGACGAAAATTTTAATAATTTAAAACTAGGTAATCGTATTAAAAATAATATATTCATCCAAAATATGGACACATTAAGTATTATCTAAAAGCAATAAATGCTTTCTAACAATAATAAAATATCAACTTGAACAGGTTTCAAAAATGATAATATACTCGTAATAGCGTGTTGAGATCATGGTTACTTTTAAACCAACATATCAATATTTTGAATTCGTTCTACCATGGGAATCATGTTGTCTTTTATCTAAAAGAAACCGCTTTTTATTAGATACAAAGAACTGCCTGTGAAATATCGTTTAATTTAATTTAATAACTTGCTTGATAATGTAAAATATTAATATTTAAAATACCCAACTAAAAACAAGATGAAAAGAAGAGAATTATTACATACGAATATGATGCTGCATGTTAATAATTAAGTTTGTATCAAAGATGTAATAATATAATATTGTATTCCGTTGAAGTAATAACGAAAATTAACAGTTTGTAGGTAAATAATGCGAGATGTAAAAATAAATTGGCGTCAAATTATTTGACTTATTAAAAGACCGTTGCAATTATTGCCACAAAATTCTGTACACGAAATCGATATTAGTATGCGTATTAGCGTATTATATATCACTATCTAATAGTCAATAAATACTTAAATTTTAATGTTGAATCAATCGATAAGCCACCATATTATGTATTACAATGAAGTAAATAGTTTATATTATACTCGATTCTCAATATCATCTGCATATTATTATTATTCTTATGTTTTATTTATGAAAATTCGACACGAAATACATTAATGATGGTTCGAATCCTCGCGAAATCGGAAAAAATGAGACACAGGTGTTCGTTTGTAATATAATGTTGATACAAGATCCTTTTATTGACTCTATTGATGTGTGACTTTTTACATGTGGATATTACAAAAATATTAAGTTATTGAAATTAACACAGGCTGCATGTAAAACATACAGTCGTTATTATCATTGGTAGAAATACGTAAATAGAGAAGTACACGATAATGAAATTTGAAACAAAGTATGTATATATTTCCAGCATTTATATATGTACACCATCACGTCATTTGCCATAAGTGAGGTAGTCATAGACTAACGACATAATAATAAATAAAAATAAATTAAACAAATCAATTTCAACGAGACTAGGACAAGTGTCAAATATGTGTATTGAAAGATTTGGTTTGGAGACATCCTGGCAGCAGCTATACAGAAGGATCTCTGGAGGAAGTGACTCAGAAGAACACACACACATACACATTTGCAATCTTATAAAACGTCTCTATGAATTGTATAATATAAGATTCTCGTATATTGATATGTTGTTTGGTTGACAATTGTGCCCTTCACGAGTTATTGTGGAAATGAAATTCACATTATATGCCTGCCTTTGAATCTCAATGGTTCAGAACACCAGAAGTAAAAGTTTAAAGAATTTATTCTATTTTTATAGATGTTGCTTAAAATTAAAATGTGTACATACGGTGATTCTTTTACAAGAGTTTCAATTCTGAACATTCTATGTATGCTGTTTTAATTACCTACATCTCATGATTGAATTTTCGTATTCATTGGCTTATAGATCGTCTATCATTTGCATATAAGAAAAACACATACGAGTAAGTATAAAGTTTTTTTTGTTTTAGTTTTTCAATTTGATATTAAGTGACTAAAAAAATAAAATATTATACCTATTTCACACCCGTCCAGTAGAAAAATAATTTTCCAGACTTTATTATTCAAATTTATGTAAATTTATTCCTAAGTACTTGTTCCTATAAAAACAATCGTAAAATGAAAATCGAGTTTTTCGCCCGTATTTTATACTTTGAAAAAGGTGTCATAATGTATAAATACACTTTTCTATAAATAGGTAAAGGTTAATGCAGCAATTTATTGATAAAAAATATTATCAATTTGGACAAATAAAAGGTAAAGAAATATTCTTGACCCAGTATAGTACTAAATAGATGTAGGAGTCACTTAACTTATATTATTATAAATGATATTATAACGATATTTCCTATATTTAAACAGATCATTCGCATGCTTATGTATAATATTATTATTATTTAATTAAATTTTGTAGTGCTGATACGTTCACCTTGAATATCACAATGTAAACTTGAAATAATATAAAATACTACTAAATAAAGTCTCATTTGAGTAAATAAAGTGGTGTGTTGAGTAAATATTATTACATTGTCAAGTATGGAATAAAACCATCATAATGATTACTTATGCTTAAAGTTAATGCGTTTGTTGAGTTAAGTGATGGATTAAAACCTACTTACTAATAAGTTATTGGTTCTTAAGGTTAGTAATAATATAATGAATATACATACATACGTTCCGTTTTATTTATTTAAACAAACAAATATAACAACACAATAAAAAAAAAAAAACAAAATGAACATATTATTTTTAATTAATAGAATATATATTTTTTAATCCAAAAGTTAGAGAATAACGCAGATTACTGTTTTCGAATTATATCATGGTGTTATGAATGTTGTGAAAGCAGCAAACTCATTTCCACTCTGCGCTTTTTAGAAGTTTATTTAGTAAATCTACTTTATTGATCGCGAGCTGGTTTTCAAGAGCTTCGAATCTCTTCATCAAGAAATTACGTTCTAATAAAAGTACGGATTAAATTGGATTGTGTGCGGATTAAAAGAAAGCATCTCTAATATTTATATTATACCTTTGTGCGATATCTCATGAAAGTCGGCTCGCGATCAAAAAAGTTACTGTGGAAGTTTCAAATATAAAAGTACTTAATTATAACAATTTAACATGAACTTCCACCAAGCACCGTCGATAGACAACATTGATAGAATGGTGTTTTTATTATTTGTCAAAACCTTGTTATCTTAGAACCAAACTCAAAAGTTTTCATATTAAAATATTAATGTCATTTTGCATAAATCTTAAAACTAATATAACGTGTTTTTTTATTGTAATATTGTACAACTTTAAATTTTAACGGTATTCGTTAAGTATTAAACGGTACATTTTTATCATTAATCTTTCATAATAGATTGTCTTTAAATCCAATGGCTTCCTTGATCTGATACAAAAGCTTTTTTTCCTAAATAGCAATTTGTTGTTATCGTACCTATATTTTTTTAGTAAGTAATTATTGTTGAATATTTTGTACGTATTTACTCCCAAAGATGATTTTACTATATTAATTTTGTTATCGATATATCAATGTAAGAATTTAAGATTCGCAAAACAATGAAGCAGAATTATAAATTTTCGATTTTTTTTCTTGACTTACATACATCAACTCGGCGCAATTTTAGAATTGAAAGGTCGTCTCTCTTTGTTCCCAAGTTATAAATTTACTATGCATATACACATGGTCGCCCTCCAGATGTTAATCAAAAGAAATCTATAATCATTCTCAGGTTTACAATGTTTATGAAGAATACCTTTTCATGTATCCATATCATTGTATATTTGTTATTGGTTAATATTTTGATGTTTACACTAAAGTTGTGAAGTAAAACGGTTGAAAGAACGTCTTATTTTCTATTTTCCAAGTACGATATTCCCTTGATAATGTTCAATTATTAAAATTGAAATATATTTTAGAAGTATATTGACATATTTATTCTAATATTTTTTTTATTATTATTGAAAAACCATAAAATATAAACAAAATAAACAAGATATCTAAATATAACATTTTTTAAACTTAATTTGTATTTAGATCTCACCCGGCGAAGCTGCATATTGCTAGCTTGTGTCTGGGTGGCGGTAAATATTATAATATGAATGTTATAACAATAAATTTTACTTCTTTTTTCATTTATTCATTCATTTTATCACAGTATTTCACACAAGTGGGGTAGCAAGTCGACTAAATGCTTGTAAAAATGTGTTCCTTTTTATATTATTATTTAAAATTATAAAAATTGATCGATATTATACGACAAAATAAAAAATAATGCTTTACAGGTTTATTTGGCAACATTTATGGTATAGAGTTTTAATATAAAAAGTTTAAATAAATTTTTAGTATAATTAACCTCTTTGAAATGCCTTTGCAAATATTCACTGCAATGCGATCTGCAAACATATAGTATATCGTACTGAACCAAAGTTTCGAGTAATTAAAGTTTTACATATTGTGTTTTATTATACACTCAGTACATTTAGGAAGAGTTGAAGAATTTGCAGTACCTACATTCCGTTGTCCTTGAATAGTAAATTGTAAGAGTAAATTTTATTTTCACGACGTGTTTCTCTCAATAAAAATATCCCATTAAAGGTCAAAGTGTCGATGAAATTAATATCCACTATTAATAAATCATTAAATTTAATACTATCACATTAATTACTCAAGCATAAATAAAACTGTCAAGTTTATAAATACATTATTGACAGTAGATTATCTCATATAATTCAAACGGAATCATTCGACATATTAAATTTCCGTTCACACGAAACTTACGATTAATAAATACTTAATTAGGTATAAGTAAATGAACGATCTTGTAATCTTTGAATGTATTCTATTGCATAAATAAGAACCCATGTAAGAATTCACCTTACTCTCTGTATGCGGTGAATCGTAAAAATAAATATATTTTTATTTCACGATGTCTTATTAGGTACTTAAAACAATATTTAAAATTGTCTTTTCCCTTATTTTAGATGTTCACTCGAAATCGAGTGCTTTGCCCTGAATCAATAATAATCCTAGATAAGTGCAACATTTAAAATAAACCGAGAAGGTGCTACTCGTACTACGTAATTATTATAGACTACGGTTGATATGGATAACGATGTCCTTATATATATATATAATGCTAGTATGTATATTGACTTAAAGTCCTTACATAGTTGTAACAAATAAGCCACAAAACAAACAAAAAAAAATCACGATTTTATTACTCGCCAACGAAGTTGTGTAATGCAAAGCAACAGCAATGTAACCTCAAATAAAGAAAATTAACCTAGGTATTTATCTTTATTTTGGTAAAGAATTGGTTTCCCACTCTTCTCCATAAGTTTTCGAGTGTCCTGTGAAAAGCAGGTATTCGAAAAAAATTCAAATATTTTACGTCTTTAATTCAGTGATGAGGTTTGCCACCCATCTTGAATGTCTTGATTTCATATTGGCAAAGAGAGGACAGCTTGCATGTTTATTATATGCAGCTGGTCTGCTGGCTACCCCACTTTTGTGATATGGCGTGATGGCATAGTAGTAGTAGTAGTTATTAGTTCATAATATTATCGTTTCATTATTTTCTTATCGTATAAAAACACCCACGTTTTCAACTTGTAGTAACCAACAATGTCTATGTCCAATTTTACGATTATTTGAAATAATTGATAGATAACACGGTTTACATTTATGACAAAAATTATAAGGATAAAATAAAAAAATTATAATATTCATCTTAACATGAAATTTCCGACGTTGTTCCTATTTCACAAAAAGAAAAATAATCCTATTTCACAAAAAGACAATAATAAGATAAAAGAACATCAGGAATGTCGTAGGGAGAAGTGGGGAGGATGGCTTCTGCGATGTGCTCTTGGCAGAAGCAATGAAGGGTGATTATATTACAAAATAAAAATCTAACTGTATGTAAAAAATATGCATGTTGTTCTCTCCGTATCAATAAAAAATAAAAACAATAGGTGCATTCCTCATATCTTGCTGGTCCACTTATGGTTTTGCATTATGCTGATCAACATTATTTATAATATGACTGTTTGTATCCCTGTTGATGATGTAAATAAATAAATAAATAAATATCTGAATTAAAAATATTAAATATCTTATACGGAACGTTTGACATATATGCTTATTTCTAGAGAACCAAAGTAATTTTACAACTTTTCTCTATTTGTATTTATTTAATAATAATTAATAAACGGAGAGTATTTAAAGCGCCATCTTTGTGCCATAGCACCTCGAGGAAGCTGTACATGATAATGTTTTATCTTCAACAAAGTTGTCTGTATCAAGTTGTTTTTCTTATTTATTGGTACATTTTACGGCATGAGAGCCTATTGCATAACAATAAAGACAGAAAATCTGCAAAATACTAAATATAATATTCAATGGATAACTGAAGTTCTTTATTGCAAATAGATTGATAGGTGTTCTTACAGAGATACAAAAATTGTTTTGTAATACAAAATTTTCGACAACAATTCGATGAGTCAGCCATTCTTATGTCAATTTTTTTTAACTAAACAATTCCAAAGATTTACAACACCTTTATGTGATTTCATAACACGATCTTTTATGGCCAATTACCATCTTAAAGGGACATTTTTCTTTACGTGACTCACCATTTTACAACGATATAATCCACCTGACTTTTTGAAATAATTTAACTCGTTCCACGATATGATAATTTAGATAATATTATTGTGGTTATTAGCATTTTAGAAGATGAAAATAAGACGTGATTTTAAATTTATAAATAAATATTACTCATGGCGTTTCTTTATATTGTGAGAACTATTATAAATCTAGACTGGTTGTCTCCAAGGAATGAAATCGTTGTAAATTAACCAAACGGTTCTCATACCACATTCAAACTCGATAATATTTTATATATTTATTTTTACATATGAAAGTACTCAATAAATTCTTTTGTATTCTCTCCTCAAATACTTTTGCACTTTGGTTAGTTTATTGAAAAATCAAAATTTTGAAATCTAGGCGAATAAGGTAAAATTACGTTGAACGTAAGGTAAAAATACGTTGACCCTAGCAAGAACAACTGCTAATTATAATTCAGTTTTAGATTTGTGAATTAAAATTTCGTAACTTGTTCGGCATATATTATTATCCAGCATATATAGGTACTTACAAATGACGTAAATTATAAAGGGCAAGATAGAATATCGCCAAGATGTAGGAAGAAAGTAAATACTCTATCTCTTTGACATTCATGAATGCACAGAAATAAGGAGCATCGAGAAACCATTACAAGCCGCCAAGACTACGGACATGTTTTCTCAAGGAATTCTCAATATAAAAAGGACCTGACGTAAAACCTAAAGAATGATAAGAAACATATTATAAATAAGCCGAAAGAAAAGAAAATCAAGAACACAGAAAGTGTCCTGACAACCAATCAAAATGAAAACCATGAGAACTTGACAAATGATCGGATACCTGTTTATTTATAACGAGTTCATCGGTAGCCTGGAGGTAGAGTCTCGGCCTCGTGAACAAGGGGTCCGTGGTTCGATACCAGGTGCCGGCAAACTCCCCTTTCACGACACAAGCTTTAAGTAGCTTACTGTGAAAGGTATATAAGGTTGTATTTAGGTTTATAACAAACAAAACCCAGATATATTAAAAAAAATACAATTATATTAATAGTAAATGATATATAATACTTCCCAGAACTCGTATTGGTTTTATTCAAAATCCTTATTTGTTATTTGCAAAGCTTATGAAAACATTTTCGCGAGGAGTTAAAGCCAACAGTATTTTTTTAATTTATATTTTCCTCTCTATAATTCATGAATAATTTGTCGTCATAATCATTCACATAACTCAATCAAGAATATGATGAAATTTTTCCTCTTTAACAGCGGGGTTTTAATCACAACAGTAAAGTTTATTAGTAAAATTTGTTATGGTTCATTATTTGTGAAACTCTATAACTTTTTAAAGTAGGTACCTACATTATTTTTAAAAAGTACCCAAACTTGATCTTACAATCATGATGTGATATTTCATAAGAGACCATATTTATATGAAAGAAATAAAATTAAAAATATATTTGTTTGCCGATCTGATAACATTATTATAATACCTTCGATATAACTGCGGTGAATAAACTCGACTGTTATGCATTTCATTGCTCTCTTGGTGTTGAGTCATACCAAATAATATTAAAAACATCTTGCTAAAATAAAAATTTATGCCTTTATATGCGTATGATAAAAGTGTGTGTTTAAAACACTACATGGTTTTGCTGATTTACAAATATTTGCTATTAATTTACCGAAGCATACAAACGTAAATAGGATTAAATATTGTCAAATCCAGCGGTAAGCATCAGGAAAGTTTGATAAATTATATTTACATTTTTTGATATTTTATCTATCTGCCATTTTTGTGGCTACTGCCAAAATATGGTCTTCTTATTTTCCCTGTTTTCTACAATCAAACACCAGCAATTCTTTTGACGTAATTTTCTATTATTATGTACCTATTCATGAATTATCTAGTTTCTGAAAATATAAACACACAAGATTCGAAAAGAATAAAGTAAATAATATGAAACTTTTCAAAAAAATACCGATAACAAACAATTGATTCGACATCAAGATAACAATACAAAAATAACTATTAAAATTAAAAAAATAATACCGATAACAAACAAATGATTCGACATCAAGATAACAATACATCAATAACTATTAAAATGAAAAAAAAAATACCGATAACAAACAAATGATTCGACATCAAGATAACAATACATCAATAACTATTAAAATGAAAAAAAAAAATACCGATAACAAACAAATGATTCGACATCAAGATAATAATACATCAATAACTATTAAAATGAAAAAAAAAATACCGATAACAAACAAATGATTCGACATCAAGATAACAATACATCAATAACTGTTAAAATGAAAAAAAAAAATGCCTGTTTGCGATAAGTGTCATTGCTGTAATTTTTGATTTGAATAAGAACGTCAAAGGTGAAATAATTATAACGTGAAAATCGATATAGTTATTTGAAAATTATGTAATGAGATGAGAAGGTCTTTGAAAATAAAAGGTTTTTAACACCTCTCCATATCGCAAGATGGTTGTGTTAAAAATCCAAGCGTCTATTTTCGAGTCAGCCATATTTTTAATATTCATGGTAGATAAATATAATTTTATATGTTTTCATGTAAATCATAATGAATTTTAAATAACGTAATACGCCACCTGGCCGATGTCAAAAGTCGTATTATTGTAATTAATAAAATATTAGATCATCATAAAGTTTTATTTTTCATCAATTAACACGAGAAGCGTCACATAATAAAACCGCACTGAGTAATAAATTACATAATTAAATAAGAATAAGGAATAGGTATGTATACAATTTATTTTTTGAGTAAAGATTTTTGAATTATGGGACATATTTTTTTTGTATACATAATTAACGTATTCACAGATACACTTACGATAATTTCCAGCTGTGTTTTTTTGAAGTAGTTCTCGTAGATTTTATCAATGAATGACGAGTTACTTCCATGTTATACTTCTTCTTGATCTTCATGGTGAAGCATCCGACATTCAGTGAATAGTGATGATGATTCATTAAAAAAAAACATAAATTTTATAATAATATTCTAAAAAAATTTTTTTTTTGCTTAATTTTGCGGTATAGCTAAGTTCTGATTTATTTCGAAAAAATCGCGTTCTTGGACTGAAATAAAAGACAAAAAAATTCCTAACTCAGCCTGTTAACGAAACTGTGTTTGGAAACATATTATTTCCTTAGTTTTTAATTAAAATTACGGTTATGAAAAATGTTGATACTAATACAAAAAATAAATTATCTATTCTCATAAGAAATTAATTGTGATCCTTCATTCTTAACTACATAAACTGTACTATAGTTGATAAACTTGTGGGTAAAAAATTAAGATGCATTTTTATCAGCAATCATTGGACATTGCTAAAATATTTTTTTCCAAGGCCAACGTTGCTATTATCATGTAGATAAGACACTCTATAGCCATTTGAATACTCTAAATAAAAAATTTAAAAAAAGTAAGAAGACTGGTTATGTAATATTGAAAATCATAATGTATGTAAAGGCTACAATATGGGCAAACTGTCATTAGATGTGAATTTATTGCGTATCGGGTGATAATATGAGCCAGAGGTTAAGATACTGTCTACTTCTTGATAAAATATATTATCACGTCGTAATAGTATAAACTTTTCTTCTCCGATATGAACCTGTTTTATTATGAATATGGCGTAATTTATATAATTTTCACACACAAAACCAATTCATTATATTTTATCATAGGTACAACTCGGAAATATATTAACGTGCTGATGCAATAATTTTATCAATAAGTGCATTTAAAATAGGATCACAAATTTGTACCTCTAAATATTTTTACTATACGTATAAAAAGACATTTACTTTTTCGAAATAATTTATTAAAGAATCAATTTCTATGAAATGTAACAAAATGTATATATCATCAAAATATTTTCCTTGACATTTCACCCTTATTACTAGGAATATGGTTAAAAAAACATTCACTAAAAGCCATTTTGTGTATTCGTTACATACGTATAATTTTATTATATAAAAAAGGGAATACGAAAGAAAAATGTTTCATATTTTATACATACATAGAAACATACCATCACGCCGCTTCCCTCGCAGGGTAAGCAGAAAAGATCGAGCGTCACTTCCTTCTATCCTTGCATACCCTTTCGCTTTCGTCACAGTCATACAATTCCTCATGCAAGCTCTCCTGTTCAATGTGATCAACACGTGACCGTCCCGTAGGATCTGGTTTATAATATTATGATCTTGCCATTTGATCCTCGGACGGCCGCGTCTCCGTGCACCATTCCTCTCAGCCAAATATATTTTCTTGGTCATAAAATTTTGATATTAGTATTCGGATAAACGAACATAAATAAATTGTGAAATAATGCTCTAATAATTTGTTTAATATGTTAGGGGCAGACATAATAAATAACATAGAAATATTATTAGATGTACTCTATTAAAGTCAATGAACTTGGCAAAAATGGAAAAAAACCTTCTTTGATCTTATGCTAATAAATTTACTATCATTTTAATTTTTTAAATTCAAAAAAATAATTCACTTTATTTTACACTTATTAATTTATTTGAGTCAGAAAGTTTTCTAAACTACTGTTTAATTTTTTTTTCAGTTACTTATCATTATTTTTTAATTTAAAATTAGTAACTGAAGATTAACTACCTATTAAATTTAGGGCCGATCTTGTAAACATCCGTTAGTTACATAACCGACGAAATATACCGAAAAAAGCGACAATCGGTAACTTTTGCGTCTTATAAACGTCCGTCCGCCATATTTCGGTAAAAATCTGTAGGTTAGCAATACCGATTGTTTTGGGAACGGTTTTGACACTCAAACTGTCGGTTTATATGACATTTCTTAATTTTACAACCTACAACCATTTTACTAATAATTATTCCTGAATTTAAACAAAATAATATATTTTTCAAACGTGATTACACAAGCTGCGAGGTTAAACTACAGAATAATAAATATACTTGGGTTAAACTTCAATAATGCGTGTGTATTTGACCGTTGCTATGCATATAAAAAACAATAAATCGTAGCAACACCAGTTTATTTAACATGTGGATGAGGAATGATCAAATAGGTTTTATAAGACACCCGTCGGTTTGTTTGGCTTACAAACTGTCATCCGTCAGCATCTTACCAAAATGCTAACGGATATTTGATATAATGTTTATAAGATCGGCCCTTAATCACCCAATTATGAGTTAAGTACTAAGAATGAAACACTAGTTTTGAAAACGTTCTAATTGAAATAAAAAAATAAATGGCAAATACAGTGATTTCTTTTATTTTATCGAAAAAACATTACTAGAAAGTAATCCCAGAAAGTTAATCAGGAAACTTTTGCAAAAAAAATGGAGAAAGATTGTTAACAGTTTACATATATATTTTTCTCAGAAATCCATATCAAAGGTCAAGCTTACCGCATGTCATACCCTGCAGTAAAAAATTAAGTGTATTTTTTTTATTGGATTGATACAAATATTAACCGATTCCATATTATTATTTCAAGCTTTTAAAATGCACATTAAATTTTAAATCTCGTAAAAAAACTTCGTTATCTTTTCACCACAAATTATTATCATCGCAACTTTTATGGTAGAACATAACAACGACCCTCCAGTTCCATAAACCGACAACTCGAAATTCCATAAACCAACAACTTGAAAAGATTTTATTTAATTTTTATTTTTATTTTATTATTTTCGCAAACATACAGTTATTACAATACATAGTACAAATAGATAAAAAAAAGTTGGCACATATACCAGCAAAGTTTGTTAACACATTACAAAATAAATCTTACCAAGTACCTACCTACATACTACAGCGAAAGAAAACAAAGAACATGAAAAATTTATAGATGCACTGCCGAGTCCGAAAACCCGCCAATCATGTCCATACATCATAATTAAGTCACGTTAAAGTCTTGAAACAGTATGACGGTCTACCGAAATCTCAAAACAAATATGTGCTTCTTATACAGAACATATTCAAATTCTAGTTTTTTTGTTTGTAGAACATTGAAAGAATATAATTTTCTAAGTTTATTTTTATTTATTTATTTTATTTAACATAACAATTAATACAGACATAACAATATTTGATAAAAACTTAAATCTAAACATCCTCCTTATAGAGACAAGCCTCGTGTAAAGGAGGGTCTCGTTTAATAAGCAAAAAATCAAGATATCAAGAAATTCTAGTTGTTGGATTATGGAACTGGATCGTCGATAACTAGCTATGTTGAATTTTATAACAATATTTATAGCAATATTCTATTTATAGTCATGACTTCATTCAATCATAATGAGATGCGAAACTCGGTTTGATAGCCCACTCAATCAAACATCTATTACTTTATTAATAAATATATTGGGTTGATTTTATCTTTAATTAAAACTGTATATATATATTATTATAAAGGTTTGATGTGATCTGTTCCATTGATTAAAAATTGATGACATTTATAGTTCTGGTACTTTGAACAATAACTGGTTTATCTCATTTTCATATTGTAACTATGGTTTACTATACTAACCATAGTAACAATATAGGTAGTAACCAAAGTAACCTAAGGTAACTATAGTATTGGAACTAAAGTAGTTTTTTTTTTTAAAAAAAAGATATATCTGGGTTTTGTTTGTTATAAACCCAAATACAACCTTATACACCTTTCACAGTAAGCTACTAAAAGCTTGTGTCGTGAAAGGGAAGTTTGCCGGCACCTGGTATCGAACCACCGACCCCATGTTCACGAGGCCGTGACTCTACCTCCAGGCTACCGACGAACTTAGATAATAATTTATAATAACTATGTTATGTATTTTACCTCGCGTATACAAAAAGTAATTTCAAGATTTTCCATCCTTCTATCTGACGATGTGGCCAATCCATGTTTGTCTTGTGGATCCATTGGATTTTACTTATTTTTCATACTGCACCTGTCATCATTGATAAAATGATCTGAAAATTACTTTCATTATTATTATGAAACTAATTATCTCACAACTAAAATCTTTCATATCTATTGTGAACATAGTATTTACTATTAGAAAGTTTTTCCTGTTCGTGCCATTGAAATTAATAACATTTAAAACTTTTATTACAATATTTTACTAGTTACATTTTGCGCTGTGTATTTATTGTATTCTGTGGAGTATCCGGGTAAGAATTGGTCTCCTGCTCTTTTCCACAAGTTTTCGAGTGTCCTGTAAAAGGCAGCTGTTGGAGAAAATACAGACGTTTTACATCTTAACTTGAGCGATGCAATCTGTCACCCACCCTGAATGTCTTAATATTTTTGTTGACACGAAGAGGACAACTTGCATGTTTATTTTATGTGGCTGGTCTGCTGGCTACCTCACTTGTGGGATAGTAGTAGTAGTGGTAGTCGTAATTATAAAAATAATATAGTAGTTGTAATAATAATTATGATATCCTTCAATTTTAAAATTTATACATTCAATTAAAAATACTTTTATAAAAAATGATAAATCTAACGATTACGTTTACAAAACACGCCCATCCCATGATGAATTGTTGCATTGACCTTCGAACTATAGTTGTGGGTTAATAAAGGGAGTGAACATTTAATAATAATAATATATCTTCTTTTAATCTGATAAAGATGAAAGAGGTGGGGTTTAATATAAATGTACATATGTCTATAGATAATGAAGCTATTAAAATGATTACCATTTGTATGGTGTTTTGCAATAATGTGTCAAACCATAACAAACTTAAACTGAATTAACAAACATAAGTAGGTATTACTGAGAATTGTTTAGCTTTGGCTGCACAATAATTTTAGCGAAGCAAGAATACCACTATGTTTAAATTAAGACACTAAATCGTTTTTTATAAAAATTATCAAATAAAATAAAATAAATATTTACTATTTTGTTTTGTGTTACTGTTGAGTAAGACTAACGCACGACCGGTTTCGCGGACTCCGAGTTCGCATCATCAGGTGCTGATCTATACTATAGTCTATACTGATGATGCGAACTCGGAGTCCGCGAAACCGGTCGTGGGTTAATATTACTCAACAGTAACATAAAAAAAATGAAAATATTTATTTTATTTTATTTGATAATTTAAAATGAAGTGTTACAAAGTTAATGCCGATACAATTAATGAAAACGTTTTTTTATTAGTTTGACACGTTGTATGATATTAATGTTATATACTGTAAGCGCTTCCGTAAAGGACTGAAAGATAGATGAATGTGTCATATTGCTGGCATTCTAATGAATGAATAAGTACTTACGAGTACTTACCTTTGCTCATCAAATACTTAACATTTATTATTGTTATATACTGTAAGCGCTTCCGTAAAGGACTGAAAGATAGATGAATGTGTCATATTGCTGGCATTCTAATGAATGAATAAGTACTTACGAGTACTTACCTTTGCTCATCAAATACTTAACATTTATTATTGTTATATACTGTAAGCGCTTCCGTAAAGGACTGAAAGATAGATGAATGTGTCATATTGCTGGCATTCTAATGAATGAATAAGTACTTACGAGTACTTACCTTTGCTCATCAAATACTTAACATTTATTATTGTAATTAAACTCATGCTTTTGCTTTCATATTATTCCCTTATGATAAATTGTAACACTAATCTATAACTACAATAACGATTGATCACAAACAAAACAACAATAACATGACATAATATACATAGATAATTCACACAGGTCAAGCTAGTCCCAAACTAATATATGAATCTTGTATTGTGGGTGTTAACACGACGACACACGTACAAACAAAACTAAACATAATTATATTTGTACTTAACATATATTTATGTAACACCCAGACCCAGGGCAATTTGAAAAGGATCATTTTTCATTTTGCCCGGGACCTCGTGGCTCAAAGGCAAGAGCGTTACCTCCGCGACACACCAGCTGCCTCTCAATAATTGCAATGATATATTTTTCCTGTGATTACCCGACTAATCTTGCTTATTTTACTCTTTTAATGTGGAATAATAAATAGTCAGAAAATTGGAAAATTTTCTCCCCTACAAAGCATCAAGTACTTAAGACCGTTTTTCGAAATGAAAGGAAATTGGACAAGAAGCACTAATCATTCTAAATCATTTTATTTTCTCGATGTTTTACTAATAAAAATGTTAAAGGGATAAAGGTAAAATGTATTCACTCATTTCAGATTGTGGTCGGTACACCGCAATAATAATTGAAAACTGTAATCATCCATCAAGTGCTTACGCAGATATCTTTGTCAGCCAGGCGTCTATGAATGGTAATTACACCATCTCAAATGACTTGTTTACCTACAGAGATTGTATATAGTGTTATACCTTAGACCCCACTGATGTCATTAGTTTCTCTTTACTAGGGAACAAATGTTTATGACATGTTTTACATGTGTACTAAACAGTATTATTTTATTTATCTCTGTGTTATTGCGATATGAACGTTAATGATTTTATTAATTTACACGGTACTTAGAAGCGGAAAATTTTCTACATATTAATATAATCTTACAATAATGTTTAGCGTACGTGCTGTGGAATATGCCACGTAGATTTATAATTTATTTATGACAGATAACATAAAATAAATATATAAAACTACCCTGTCAAATATTAAATTATTATAGGCTTAATAAACTGATCATTCTTTTAATACATTGTTTTTGCTGGTCAATCGAATTTTTACAATCTCTATGGACCGCGGGTGTCTCCATTGATAGAGCATTTTACATTTCAGAACGCATAAGGGGATTGTGCTAAACGATGTATTTATTAGAAAATCATGATACATCTACAAGGAAGTCTACGAGAACGACAGAGATACATATAAATACTAGTAAAAGAGACTAATCTATGCAACCTACAAATAAAAATCATAAATTTTGATGCTTAGAGATTAATAACTATGAATAAAGCTTAAATATTCAAATGAAATACCTTTTTTTTTAATTTGTTCTTTTTTATTTCCCAGTTTCGCGTTTACATTGCGTTGACTTCATATCACGCGTTTTGGAATTTATTGATTTCGTTCTTGGTACTATTATTGCAAGCGGAGAGAGAAGATTCAGTCATAATGTTTTATATAAGAAATAACATGTACCTACATACTTTGTTTCTTGGAAGAATACACTATGGTATACCAGAGCATACAACTATTTTTTATAAATTATTTTGTTTGTTCAAGAAATGCTCTTCCTCATGGCCATGAAGAAACATGGTTATAAAATCAATAAATAATAATTATTTACATATATTACTTAAGACAATAAAAATCAATAAACCATAAAATAATTAATTTGCCAATAATTCAAATACGAATTTAACGAGTTGGATAACAATAAAGTGTTGTTTATTGATTTAATCAATAAACCAAGGGTAACTATTTTATAAAAATTTCACAAAGGTAGATGAAAATTATTGAATAGTTGGCGAACTGCCCATTTTTTTCTCTATTTTAAACAAATCGATAAGTTACGAGATGAATAAAGAATGCCAAGAGATTTTAAGGAATCATTTTTTGATAAATTTGTCACCTACAAAATATTCAGCAATGAAGCATGCGACCCATCCTGAAGGTCTAATATTTTTATTGCTACATAGAAGACATTCTGCATGTTTAGTACATGCAGTTAGTCCACTGGCTACCCTACTTATGGGATATGCCGTGATTGTGCAGTATAATAATATAGAGATGTGTCTTCTTTTATAAGGATATTGTCAATCAAATAATATAGATGTTGAAAACATTCTACAAAAATAAAAGACACTGTTCTTAAAATTCATTTACTAGAATAAAGACATTGTGTTTTTGTTGAAGCGTTTGTGTATACAGTTTTGAAAAAAATATATAGAGATATATAAAAAAATATAACACTGTTTATTATGCACAACTAGTTATAACTGTTACTTTTTCGTTGTTGATCGTTTATTTTAATCTCGTGTGGAAGTATAAAGAACTCATTCATTCATTCATCGCCCTCAACGCTCCTCTCGGGAGCACAGGTTAGAAACCAGCCTCCTCTATTCAGAGCTTATCTGCGCCAATTGCGTCACCTCTTTCCGCGACATTCCTTGCGCTCTAATGTCGTTGTCATAGGAACGGCGTATTGTGAAAGAGGGATGCCCGGGCCAACGGAACCCTTGCGGACGGAAGAACAGCGCTCTTTTTGGCCAACTATCATTGGGCATTCTCAGAACATGTCCCAGCTAGGACCATCGTCTCTCCAGTATTATGGAGATTACAGGTCTCGGCCGGGTGCGCCGGCGCACAGCATCATTTGTGACATGTTCATACCATTTGATATCCAAAATCCTTCTAACACACTTGTTTACAAAGCTTATAGTATCTTCCGCTCTTGAGCCTTGGTTAAGTTCAAAGACTCACAACCATATAGAAGGATTGGGATGATGCACGCATTGAACAAGCGACATTTTATTCATAAAGAACTATTACACTATTGTATATTTATTGGCAATATTTCATTCATATATGTACTTACATAAAGGGTTATAAAACCTATAAATTTAAAACCACAAAAAGTTTCGTAATTTTCTTAAGATTATGCACGTTCATATTATGTAAATTGAATGTATTTAAAAACATTTAAACATATTATATTTTCATGTTAGGACATGTAGGGAAATATATTATTTCAACATGATTATCGATTTTAAGGTTTAATGATGATTTATTTGTTAATTTTTTAATGATAGGTTACAACCAATAAATTTGTAAATCAGTAAAATATCATTAAATCATAGTATCACATGTTTTTAATTTAAGTAATTAATAAATCAACGATAACCGCTGACATTCAAATTTATTTCACGAAAACTTATTTATAATAAAAGTAGTATTTATTTACATATTTAAATTTATTTATTGTGTCAGCGCACACACAGAGAATTCCATAATAAGGTTAATCGAAACAAGTGTTTCTTTCTAGTTCAAGTTGTAAATCGTGACAGAGATGTCTTTCGACTTATCAGGTCACTATCAATCTGAATTGTTTACAATTATTCAACTGGTTATATAGTATTACAAGAGAAAACCATTATACAGCTTTTATCTGAGCTACTATGAAAAATGAAAGTTACTTACATGAAGCACCAAATAGAAGAGGTAATAACGTTAATCACAAAACACTATTGAAAATAGGCAATTTATTTGAAATTTATTAGAAACTGTTAAAAAAGCTTTTATTCAGTTCTTTCAAAATAACAAAAAACCAATGTGTAAAGAAAAGACAAACACCACGGGTAAAAACAATTAATCAGAACATAAACTAATATTAGGCGATCCCACAGAATTCCATACAAAACCTAGAACCCTGACTCGTTTACAAAAGTGAGGCAAAAAATCTATGAATTTTTGACACAACGGTTGGTGAAAGCGTGTGGTGTTTCCTACTTTTTATGGACTATTTATCGCATTTTTATAAAAATATATCATTTTCACATTTATATAAACGTAATTAGACATTTTTTGAAGTTCTTGTCGACGTTTTTAGCGATTTACCACACTTTTTTTCACCAACTGTTCTGTCAAAAGTGCCGAAAAATGGTGACTCACTTTATAACAATGAAAATACATACGAGTACTCCATCTAGATATTATATATTAAAATCTATGGGCGATCCAAACAAAACTCGCAAAATCATAGAAAAATCTTTACTGATATACGGGGTAGATAATTGTTGTTGATATAAAGTTACATAATTGGTTAATTATATACATTGCATAATGTAAATGCAAGTGTTTCATGACAGGTAACTAATGTAATTTGTAAATTTGATAGGTCATGACATTAAAAGTTGGTAATAATTTTTGTTTCGTACTTGTACTGGGATACTTCTTACGTACCTACGTATACTTAATTTATTATAGCGTACTTATAATATAATTATATTTCCTGATCACTCGTAAGCGACTGGATGGCCTTTGAAAATAGAATAAAATTGAATATTATATTTATCTAAACCATCGTGACATCTCCTACGAGTGGGTAGTAAACTAACTGCGTGTGATAAACATATAGGTCCTTTCTGTGCCATAAGAAATAAGGCATACAGGGTAGATGACATATAATAAAATATATGAATCTCTATTTCAGGGTTTAAACATGTAATATTGAATCAATTGTCATTTTCTCACTCTTTTTTTGTAAAAGAAAGAGTGAGATATCGAAGATTTTTCAGAAAACATGTATTCATAAAATTTTTGTTGTAAGTAAGACATTGAACCTTTTGAGATAGAGATGATATTACCATGTACTAAATCACTCGCAAACGAGTGGATGGCCTTGAGAAGAATATTACCATGTATCACGGTTTTTTAAATATTAATTAGCACAGTGAGGACAAATTGTGTTTCATTACATGTAGTTGTGAGAATATAAAGTTGAGGTCACAAAGAGATGGAGGGACAATTCGGAATCTACGTTGCAGGAAAGCACCTTTCCAAACAAGAAAAAGAAGTCAAGAAGAAGAAAATAATTTAAATAAAGACAAAAACATTGGGAGAATTATTAAAATATGCTTCATGTCAATTTTCGCTGGTGCCAAAACAAATTACATCAAAGACATAGTTCGCCGCCGCTAAAAAAGGAAACAAATTATTATTTATTTATTCATAAAATAATTGCTAAGCGCGTTTTACATTTAATATAATAAAAATAAAATCAACAAATTTACCAAGATAATAATTCCTAAATGTAGAACCAATATTTTATGGTTTTGCGATCGACATAAAAATATTAATTTTCTCCGGACAAAAACATATTTTTCTTGCTGTATAATATTTTGAAAGCCTATAAAACCTCTTAATTTCCAATCATAATAAAATTTCGACATAAAATTGATGACAAATTATTTTATTTCAAAATACTTTTTTTTATAGTCGTCGTCTCTTAAATGGTGTAATTAATTCCATACTCAAATGTTTTTCGTATCATTATTTTATTAGGACGTCCTAAAATTTTTCATGTCTGCGTACCTCTAGTTTCCTTGATTTATTAATTTTTAACTATCAAAATCAAACTATTTGACTAAGAAGGGAAAGCAGATGAGAGATGTTATTTATTAGTGTTGGTATATTTCACTGAACGTCACGTGATGACCCCGTGGGATATGCAGTAGTGGTATAGTAGAGTGAAATATACAAGTGAATAAGTGAGAGATCTTTGGGAGATTTTTTGCCTCACTTTTGTAAACGTTTAGAAACTTTTTAGTTTCCCTGAAGATGCCTTCAAGTATAGGCGAAAACGTTCGGTATCTAACCTAACAAAGTAGAGATTAAACAGTGCTCAATAATATTTTTTTTAAAAAGATATTTTTTTTTTTTTTTTTTTTTATTTATTTTATTTAACAATAATTATACAGACATTACAATACATAGACTATTTGATAAAACTTAAATCTAAACATCCTCCTTATAGAGACAAGTCTCGTGTAAAGGAGGGTGTATATATCTGGGTTTTGTTATAAACCCAAATACAACCTTATACACCTTTCACACTAAGCTATAAGCTTGTGCCGTGAAAGGGGAGTTTGCCGGCACCTGGGATCGAACCACGGAACCCTTGTTCTGGAGGCTGAGACTCTACCGCCAGGCTACCGACGAACTCGTATATTTTATTTAATAAAATTAAAAATGGGTTTCCACTGTGTAAACACAAAAACTCTTGAATTATTTAAAGTGCATGTTGCACCTAATGTAACATATATTTGGAAGAAATAAAAAAAAGTGGTATCAAATGGGCACCTTTATATGAAAACTGACGCATTATATAAAATGCATACATTGAAGTTACTATTAAAAATATTGGATCTAAAGATAAAGTTATATTCAAAATCTCACCTATCCATACATTTTCTTAACACTCCTATATCTATATAAGCGTTTTTTACCCACATAGATATGTAATTGTAATGATGAAATGTTTGCTAACACATTAAAAAATATTAAAAGTAAAAATACTTTAGAGTTTTAAATTTATTTATGCACCAGTAACATATGTTTCGGGTTACAGGCCCATATTCATACAGTATGAATATGGGCCTGTAACCCGAAACATATGTTACTGGTGCATAAATAAATTTAAAACTCTAAAGTATTTTTACTTTTAATATTTTTTAATTTAATAATGGAGTTTTACTCATTAAGTGAAGACAAAATCAGTTTGCTAACACATATTTTACAAAAATCTGCCAAGGGTAGGTGTCTAGTAGAAATGTGTGTATCGAAAAGTGTTTCTGGAAAAAGCAATGGTTGAGGGTTTCTGGAGTAAGTAACGGGAATCGTTTGAACCCCTAACCCAAATAAGCTAAAATAAAGAAAGAAATGTATTATTTATATACAGTATGTAAATGTAAATATAATCCTTTGTGATAATTGCATCATCACCACGTTCTTTGGTACAGAATTAATAATTATTAATCCTGTAATTACAATAGATGACGCAGATTCTTGCTATTATGCATTCGAATTATATTTTCTTTAACCTGTTTTCATAGTCACTAAGAATCGGCATATATGTAGGCATTATCTACGGATGATATCGCACTATACACATTATACATTATCGTAATAATGTATTTCATACAAATTATCACATTTAAAAACGAGTTGTATTCATTCAGTTCTCAGTGACGATTTTATTCAAATTATTAAATAAAATACAAACGCAATAATTTTCTACTATCATGGCGTCCCAACACAGTCTGAGTAATAAACAGTAGATATAATTATGTATTTATAACTTTTTGAATAACTGAGTTAAAAATACTAAAAATTCGTCAATATTTTATGTAATGTTTTATAATGCATCTACCTCAAGTACATACTTCAAAATCTATTGGTTATTTAGAAAATCCATGTTTTCTTTAACAATTTGATTCACACATCGTTTGCTTTCAATAATAAATTTTAAACTCAAGCTACTGCTCAATGAATGAAGATATTTCAACCCTAGATCAATAATTTCCAAACACATTTTTTTCACATTATCTTCATTTTGATTTTATTTTAAGTGTAGACATTTTCTTCACATATCTTTTATCATTTATACCAAATACCTAATATGACTCATTTTCGATGACTATATTGTGCGGTATAGGAGGAGAGATAGGAGGAGAGAGAGAGAGATATTTAGGAGGTAAATTGTAATTTGTATGTAGTATTATTGACTATTGTCCTGTTCTGACAAAATACACCTGGACCATCTATCAATTTCTTAATTCTGTGTAGATATTTGGGTGGTCTATTGATGATACGCCTACAAACTCTATCGGAATTATTATTCATATTTAAGTAGCTAAGGTGACATACAAAATTTTATATTATTATTATTTGGATACCTATATTTGTATGGGTATCTTACATAACCTGATTGTAATTTTTGTCATTTCCAATATGTAATACATCATATTGAATTTTGACTTAAATTAAACGTTTCCTACACTGAGAAAAATACTCAAAACGAATCATTGGTACGGTACTATCAGATTAGGACCAGAGAACGTACAAACGATTCATTGGTATAAATCTATAATATTAACTCTTCGCAAACAAATCATTGGTAAATTTACCAATAACTTGTTTGCGAAGATTCGTACTAATGAAAGGTTTGTACGATCTCTGGTCCTAATCTGATAGTACGTACCAATGATTCGTTGTGAAAAGTATTTTTCTCAGTGTACTAAATCTACATTTGTCCTATTAAAACGATTAAAAAATACAGTTTTAGTTTTTCTTGCATTCTATCGTGATGACCCGAGTTTCTATATTCGAGGACTTTTTAAATTGTCAAACATGAAACCCTATACACATTTATTTGAGAATATTTTTTTTTAAATATTTTTATCATACACTATGCTCTATTTTCAGTTGTTGCTTCGAGTATATGTATCTATGTATATATGTATGAATATATTCATATTTATATTTTTATCCAAAAAATTACCTTAAGTTTCCCTCTAAAAAAGTGTCATTTTTTTCAAAAAGCATTTCACTTTTATATCTGATTGGTTGCCAGAAAATCCCTCATGGCAATAAACCCGCTATTTTTTTTCCATAATATATTGTTCAATAAAGTTAACCTAAATTTATATTGATATAATAATTTAGTATAATATATTTGTTCTGTCAATTTCATACGTTGGAAAAGTATAATCTACCTGAAAGAACGATATAGAAATTCACCTATCGTAAATCTCGTATTTTAATTACATATGTACAATAAATAATCAAGAAAAAAAATACGTTTTTATATGCATAAGTATTTTTTAGTGTGTTTAGTTATTCTTTTTTTTGCAATTAAGGTACTATCATTCTAAATCAGTGGTTCTTAAAAGGGGGTGCCCGCACCCCTGGGGGTGCGGGAATGTATTTTTGGGGGTGCGGGAGAAGCCCCTACCTTACCATAAAAATGATTAAATATCATTTATTAAATTTCTTGTAATGAAATATTTGAAATCTGCAATAGTGTCCCCAATATTGAAGCTCATAAAAATTATGTATGCCAGTGCGCATCACCACTTAATACCTCGAGAGCCGAATTAAAATTAAAAAATATTTTTCAATGGGGTGCGGAGATATATTTTCAGATTCAAAGGGGAGCGGGGATATATTTTCAGACTCAAAGGGGTGCGGGGATATATTTTCAGATTCAAAGGGGTGCGACTCGCTAGAAAGATTAAGTTAACTAAACGATTTTTTTTCGTTTGTTTGTTTTAGATGGCGAAAAACATAGTACAAAAACTGGTGCTCTGTTAACTACATAATGAAATATAAATTATGCTAACGTTAGAAGTTTATTAAACATTAGAACGTTTGATTTATTTTGTATTTTTATGAAAATTTATCAACAAAAAATAATTTTCGTAGACCTTGTAAAGATAACTCGCTTCAATGAGTCATATTATCATTTAATACAAATTTGCATATTTGATGTATAAATGTACTGGTTCCATCAGAATGAATATATTATTATACATATATTCATACAATATAAACAAAAAATGTATATCTGATGAGTGGTACATCTACAAACTAAAACATTTTTTTATGTCATTTTTTATGACTTGTCATGTAAACAAGTAATATAAAATCAGACACAACCTGTGCGAAAAGTCACGAACCAGCAATAAAACATGAGGGAGAAATACTGTTATTATTATGATTTTGACCTAACGAAGGACAACAGAATATTGATGCAACACATAAAATTCTTAGGATGAAATAACCTAGACCTATGCAACTTTACTTTTCCTTCCGATAAGTCTTTACGCCAAGTGAATTACCTCTTCCGACTACATTTCTAATGATTTTATATTGTTGTTCAGTTCAGTAGTATATTGTACAGAGATAATCCCAGGTTATTGGAAACTTTATGGATGAAATAATGGAATAATGTGACCAGTTGGTTTTGAGTACAGAATTTATCAGTTATTGAGATTGATAATAGGTACCTGTGGGTCTAGTCAAAACACATTTAAGCGTTACGTTTTCGTTTCGTTTTCGCTCAAACGCGGACGACGTTGCGAGAAAGCGTCAATTTTCGGAGCTACTTGTGTATTTTAGCTACGAAAATTGATATGTTCTCGCAACGTCGTCCGCGTTTGAACGAAAACGAAACGAAAACGTAACGCTTAAATGTGTTTTGACTAGGCCCACTGGAACGAGTGAAGTAAGTTTTAAAAATAACAATATTTTTTACTTGAAATTTACTGTCTAGAGAGCCATTATTTAATTTGAAATCATTCACGTTGTTTTTTAGACATGCTCGTACAAATAATGCCTGGTTTATAAATAAACTGACTGGTAATACAAACCGTGGAACAACCGGTAATAAATTGGTCTCCCACTCTTTTCACAAAGTTTTCGAGTATTCTCTTAATGGAAGGTATTTGAAAAATAAAAACATTTTACATCTTAAATTCAGCGATGACAGCTTTTTTATTTCTTGGCACGAGGAGGACAGCTTGTATGTTTATCGCATGCAGCTAGTCTGCTGACTACCCCACTTGTGGGATATGCCGTTATGGGATAGTAGTAGTAATAGTAGATAATACAAAATACAAGTAGATTTACTATGATGTTCATTAAAATAAAGTCTAACTTATTTACCACACCATTCAGAAACATTTTTATTTACGATTCTGTCAAAAATGGCAATGAATATTTCTTCGTTACACATCATTGTCATATTTGCTACTAGGTTTATTCATTCAAAACTATTTTTATATTATCACCTCAAAGTATCGTGAACTGTTTAAAATATTAACGGGTTTCGGAAACGACTCGAGTCGAACTTCTCTATTTCTATCCAGAAAACCTGTTCCCTGCATGGCAACGATGAAATTTGGTCAAACAATATTCACATTTGTTAATAATAATTATATTCTGAAAAACCTGCTGCTTCGTATTCATTTTTTCTTTCTTTTTGTTACTGTCAACGTTTTTTTTTTTAACTTGATACTAAATGGATATTGCTTAACACCGAAAAAAGATTACAACTAAATGATAATTTTAAATTCAAAATATCAAATATCAGAAACAAAATCTCCGCTTAGAGGATTCCGAATTCCCAATTTGTAACTAAATAATATATGTAATGATAAATTAGCATTTATTCTAGATATCTACCCTACATTAAAACATAAATTTAAACTATCTAGGTACATGAAAAAAATACCAGAATGGAAAATTTCAGGCTATTTGATACAAGTTTTCATATGTTAATACCGTCTTTTTCTACATTGCATACAACTACACACATAAAATTTACATTTATTAGAAAATATAAGATTTCTGTTTATAGCATTACAGTATCTCCTAGATGTAGGGTACCCAGCAACAACTATAAATAAAGAACACACAAGCTGTTCTCTACGTGCCAATTAAAAATAAGGTATTTTGGATGGGTGGTATACTTCATAGCTGAATCGAATTTAATAGATACCTACCATACTTGTGATGATTTACGAGTACCTGTCTATTACAGGGTACTCAAAAACTTTCATAAAAGAGCAGTAGACCTATTTTTTCCATGGATTACATGGAAAGAAAAGATTTGTCTTAAACTAATGTGTAAATTTATAAAAACGTTAGAAAAACATTTTCATTATCTTCTCAAAATTTTCCTCAACAGATGAGCTGCATACATATTTAATATTTATTTTATGTTTATATTATTAGATAAAACTTAATATTTCTGCTAGGAACACAACGACTTTTCTTTTTATATATTTTTGAAGCGATTAAATGTTAACTCACTTATTCTATGACGCAACAGGCAGAATATTTACGTAAATTAGTGTATTAATTATTGACTAATATTTGTCCAAACTTCGTAAATATTGCAAGGATTATTTATATACATCATTTGAAAGCGACGAATATGGTGAATTTCAAACAACCTCACAGCAATATCTCCTAAATATGATAATTTTAATGAAAAACATGTTTTAGAAGAAGAAGAATAACGGGAATGAAAAACGCACTGAATGACAAAAATGAAAAATTAGCCTGCATCATGAATAAATAAGTTCCTAAAACATTTATGTTATTTCATTATATAGAAAAGTACCTGTACCGAATGGAGTGTAAAATTATTTTGAAATTCACTACTACTACTAGATATACCATCACGGCATATCCCATAAATGGGATATCCAGCGGACTAATTGCTTTTAATTAACATATAAGTTATTCTCTTCGTACCAACAAAAAAAAGCTATTCAAGATGCGTGGCATACCTAATCGCTGAATTCATGATATGAAATGTCTTTATTTTACGATAGTGACTGAAAGAGACTGTTATCAAACGTAAAGGATAAAACTTCGATTATCTAATAAGTAGTCGGTAGTTTACAAATACGTTTAATTTTGAATTAAGACTGGTAATATCATGTAATGCGTAAACCCGAAGAAAATGTGACTAAAATAAGTTCTTAACTATGAATGGCTCAATCATCATGGCAGATCTCTACAGACATATAAGGGTGAAACAAAGAAGGATATGACTAGCGAAAGTCTAAACAAGAAACAGTAATGCTGGATACAGGGCTCTGTAAATGCAGGATCAGGAAAGAACTTACCCTGTGTTAAAAAGGGAAAAAGATCAGCATTTATTTTTTGTGAATTCTCTTCAACAAACTATGATAAAGTTCTAACTACTTTTGTCCTCTTAGGATTTCAAATACATAAATACATATTTTACACCTAATAATCATTACTATTCCAGTAAAAAATAAATGTTCCTATCTAATTTTGAGTCCAATGGATAACAAAAATCAATTTTTTAATTATTTTCAATATATTTGAAATGTTTGTAGGTTTCAATATATTATTGACACTTTTACGATCAAGATGAATGTAACAATTCATAAAATCTTTCAATGATATCATGCTAAGAAATTAAAACAATGCGAATATTCACCATAAAACCAACACCTGATATATTAATAGTAAAATAAGGAATCTAATATAATTTATAACACAAAATAGACATGTCAAGCGGCATCCTTTTATCCACGTTAATATTAGCTATGTATTTTCTAGAAAAGAATTTATAAAAGAAGTGCAAGAAAATATTTTTATAGACACGAATTTAGTATCACAATATAGTGAAATAATATATAAAATATGTTTACTACAGGTTATTGGTTTGTATTTACCCAGGTTATTAGTTTGTATTTATTTATTCAGAGGAGCGCTAGATAAGGAATTTGTCTCCCATTCATTTCCATAAGTTCTCGAGTGTACTGTAAAAAGACTGGTGTTTGAAAAAATAAAGAAATCTTAAATTTAGCCATGAGATTTGCCACCCACACTGAATGTCTTATTTTTTGTTGGCATGAAGAGGATTAGCTTGCATGTTCAAAGCATGCAGCTGGTATTCTAGCTACCCCACTTAATTTGAATATGTTTTATTAGAAGCACATAAATGCCGTGATGGTATAGATAAATATAAATGAAAACTTATAATTTGACATTCATCATTCATTTATTTGCCAAGTTCATTGACGAAAACCGTATCTATCAATAAAAATCAATAGGTATACTTAATAGAAAAAGCATTTGTTTTTGATTTTACAAAAATAAATGAAAAAAAGTTTGAAATTTTATCGTATTTCAAGCAACTTCTCTGTTCAAAAACAAACATGACTCATCATGAAAAATAAAGTAAGGAAGAATATGAAATTCAACATTACCTATTGAATATGTATGAATAACTTCATTTTGTATGTAAATCCTCAAAGCACGTGTTATAAAGACAAGCAAGTAATTTACAACTATTATGATTCTATTAATTATCATTGATAAATTAAATCTTGATTTGTTTTTCGCATGTATTGATAAATTCGCAACACCTCTACTGAAAACAACAGAAGTGGGGAAGAAAATGATATTCTAAACTCATGACATAATCTTTTTCATGGTCTATTATGTCAAGCATTATTTTGTCATCTACATATTTACATCATTACGATATTTATAACCCACTAACAATATATTGTCAATGATCCCATTGATGGATTGAAAATTATAATTTTTCTGATTTGATTTACCTTTATGATTTAGATAGGTATAATGAAAAGGTTTTCTTTTTTCAATTTCTTGAATCGTTTTTATGACTCGCTAATCGACGCCTGCTGCCTTCACGACCCCCGCGTCGCTGAAGCCTGCTACAGTCCATCTACGCCCCAATAGGTTGAATCCTGCAAGAAACGTCGAGCAGAAGACAACAGTCTTTCTCAAAACCGACGTATGTCTTTTTCAAGACTACTGTATGTAGAGTACCCAAAAGACGATATCTATATAGGTATAAAATTATTCTCGGCGAAAATACCTTTTCTAACAAATATATTTATAGTAGTTTCTACAAAAGGATGGGGAAAGAAAGCATTGATAAAAATCGGTTTTTCGCAATTTACCTCGCATTCGATTTTAATTATTTCTTTTTTATAATGGATTTAATAATAAAACTTGTGTTCCAATGAAGTATAAAAAAGTAAATTAACATTTTCTATATCTAAATATATTTATTTATATCATATCAACGGCTTTTGTCAAACTAATTTAATAAGTATAATGTGTTGCATTGAAAATTAATAAATGAGATAATAATGAAAACACAGAGTACATTTTATAATAAGTACAAGCACTTTTAATATAGGTATATGGCGTGTTTTTTTAGCAAAAGGTGTGTCTATGTATTTAATATACAATTTTCATTATGAAAGAGCACCAACGAGTAGGCAACTGAGCCAGCTACGGTGTGATGCGGTGATGATGATGATGTTTATGGCTGGAGATTGAAGGTCAACAAACAGGTTGATAATGTTTCTAGCCAAGAGTTGTTACAGTATAATCCATGTCCACTTAATTTCTGCTTCATTATGAATAATCAACAGTGTGGTCATCATAACAAACGCTCTGCACGCGAAATATTACCCTATAGTCTAAAATATATTGGCATTGTATTGGATCGTCTAAAAATATTTATTCTGATTCTTTTATAACTTCTGAATCTTACCTTCTTACTATTTTTAATGTTTGTTTTGCATAAATGCAAAACTAAAGATTGGCAACCTTCTCGCTTATCAAAAACGTGTGAATAACGCATTTTTATAAAACTATCAGAAATTACTTTCAGATCATATTCATTCACATTAAGATACTTAAAACCATGTAGCCCCGTAAACGAATAGGTTTTACATCATACTTTTTCCAGTAGGCTTTTGAGTGTAAGTTAAAAGGCAGGATTCGGAAAACATCAAACATAAGACATTAATAAATCTATACAGGTGTAAGGTATTACTATTCATCGTGAATGTTTTATTGTTTAATGGGCGATATATAGTTAGTCTGATTGCTATCATACACGAAGGAAAAGAAAACTCCTATACACTGACTGATAAACAGAATATATTATTTAAAAATATTTTTATATTAACTTAACCGGCTCTGTGTGTCACAAACGTTGCCATGGTGTCTGGTCAGTATTTCCATATTCTTCAATAAACATAACATAGCCATAACATTATAAAACCTTTGTATATACCAGTACAGCACATATACATGTATAAAATAATATTATATCTACCTATATCAGATATAATAATTTAATAATATATTGATGTGCGGTACATTCACACAGTCTCTGTATATCATTATAACGACTTTTTCTTTCTTTACGTTAATGCCACCTGCAGAGTATATTCAGCCTAACATATTATATACTTAGGTACTATGTTTAAATACAACACGTACGTTGCTTGTACCTATTAAGATGGAATATATTATTATAGCCACTCAATATTTTATAGAATGAGCAAGTTCAAGATATAAAGGGATAAAATAATAGTAAGCTATGTATATGTGAAAAAAATTAATGAGGGCAACTGACCAAGAAAAAGAGAGGAACGGTGCTCGGAGACGTGGCCGTCCGAGGAATAAATGGCAAGATCATATAAACCAGATCCTACAGGATGATCAGGTAGTTAGTACATTGTACAGAAGAGCATGCATGAGGAATTGTATAGCAGGGACGGATGCGAAAGGTGTATGGAAGCGGCGTGATGGTACGTATTAGTGATGTAACGAATGTGTGATTTTGGATATTCGCGAATGCGAATATTTGTTGCCGACATTCGCGAATGCGAATAGCGAATATTGACTTGTTTAGATTTCTACAATATTGCTAAAACATTAAATTTCTACCCCCCGGTCGCCGAATTTTCAAAATGGTATAGGAATTTAAAATATTTCAAAACTCCTCCGTTTTCTTAAAGAACATTTTCTTGCAGTACCTTTTTCTACAATGTACCGGGTAAGTATCCGATTACTGAATATCCGATACTTTATTACCGAAATAATATTCGCAAAACATTCGCATATTTTTTTTGCGAATGCGAATACTTTGAAATATGCGAATATTCGCGAATGCGAATACGAATATTCGTTACATCACTAGTACGTATGTATGTACAAAAACACTTTTCAAGTTTTGACTAATAGGTTTTAAAACTCGAACATTTTCTTACATACAGATGCACAATTTTCAAGAGCATTATTTATACTAAAATAATAAATTTATAAACTGCTACAGATTAGGGTTCTAGTGAGGCAGAGAGGAGACAGAAGGTGGTAGGTACAATATTAGATAGACAGGAGAAATATGTATGTTAAGAAATTGTCTTTCTTTCTATGTATTTGTTATGTTTCCATTGCATTTAGACATCCATCACCACATTTCTATATCAAATGAATGATTGTATTCAATACAGTGATCCGCCATTTCCAAATAACAAAACAGATCAATGAATCGCAATATAAAGTTGAATTAATTCATCATCCAATATACTATTATTGAATACTATATGTAATCAGATTGGTAGTTGTAACATTATATTCACAATTCAACTTTGTGGTGCTTGCAGGTAGTGGGCGTTTTAAAGCACGGCATGATGTACCTACAAAATCCAGATTTTGTGACATTTAATTGAATAAAACATAACTATTTTAGTCTGTTCAAATGTATGTATATACTTACCTATGTTATTTCCGCTATAATAGTGCATTCATTTAGACATTCATTATAGGTAGATAAAAAACCAGATAATCAATGTCCTCTAGAAAAACTTGCGTCTATCAAGTTTGAACCATGTTTGTATAATAGTAAAATATATTTTTTTGTAACCAATTTATCTATTTTAATTATAAATAATGACTTAATTTTAAAAAGAAATGTTTGCAAATAAGAGACAATACTTTTAATTGAATTGCACTGGTCTTACTAACAGAACAAAAAATCTCTTTCGTACTTCTGAAATGAAGACTCTACGTGCAATCGCGGGAAAAACGCTCAGAGACAGAGTCTGAAACACAGAAATAAGAAAAATCTGCGAAACTGAAGATATCGTTCGGTGGAGCAGAAAGAGAAGACGGTTCTGGAGGGACCATGTGGACCGCATGAGTAGCGAAAGATTAGCCCACATCGCCGCGAACGAGACTCCACTAGGACGCAGATTGCCGGGAAGGCCACCCAAAAGATGGAAGGATAGTTGGTCTTCAGCGTCGCAAGAGGAAACAACTTCCGGGCAAACAGGTCAATGACCTACTGCAAGCAGAAGAAGAAGAAGAAGAAGAAGCACTGGTCTTGGATATTTATTAACGAATATATTACAGATAATGTTAAAGAATTCACAAGAAAAAGTGACAATCTCCCTTAATCAAAATATCTGCAGCTGCCAAAGGCTCCCATTTTTTTCGGTAGTTGATGCTATATAATTATTTGTATAAATGCTATGATAGGTTTCTGGGTATCTGGGTTTCTGGACGTTTCTTAATATACCTGAAAATAATATTTTCAATAAATAGAATACTCAAAGACTACCCGCAAAATTCGATTCTTAGTGGTTGTGTGGTTGGCTGGACGAAAACGTCATACAGCGATGAGTGCAATCACCCGCTCTAAGAGGATTGATATGAGAGAAGCAAGAGAGATAGTTGGAATTGAAATTGGTGTAAGCAACTACCCTTTGAGTGATTCCGAGTTTAAAACTAGCGGGTTTGATATGTTAAGAACGATAGTATATAGTAATATTGACATAATATTATTGATGTACGCCTTGTTTTGTGTGTGGTATGGCATTGAACACCGACACTATGATAATTTGACAGGGTACCTGCCCGCGATGACTTACTGACATGTTTCCACATTGTGAAAATGTCGCCGTTGTTAAACATCGCGTTGCATTGTCAATGTTGTTTTATGAGATTCACAACTGGTGGCCATGATCTCGATCCATATCAAATAAAACAGATTGATATTTTATTGTACAAATAGAAAAGCATGAGAAAATAAGCATTTACAGCAATACTAATCAAAGTCTCTGAAATTTGCGATCGCTTGTTTTCGTCTCAATACGACACTGTAAAATCTAAATATTTAGAGCACACGTATAATATATGGCTACCCCACTTAGATGTGACGTGAGGGTATAGAAGAGATAGGTATATGCAGAATAAAAATATTTCCCTGAGTGTGATCTAAGAAAAATTAATTAGTTTAATAAAGACCTTTGCCTTTGAACTCTACATCTTTATCAGATTACTTTCAATGTATGGGTAAAATAAAAATAAATAAAAATCAATAAGTAATTAGTGATATAATTGCATCGTAGTATATAATATGTATGTTAATTATTATGCTGGGAGGAATTAAACTCATTAGGTATCTACGCCTCCCATTCTGCATATTTCTCGATTCACCGTAATCAATTAATTTTAATTTACTTACAAATAATCCCTTAAGCCATAATGTTTTGACCATCCGTAATGAGAACTTAAGAAATTTGTAAAAACAAGGCTTTTTACGAAAGTTTTATACCCACACAAGTTCTAAATTATAGGCTGTTAAATATTTCCGTAATACCCAAATAAGGGAGAGTTGGGTAGCCAGAGACCGCAGTTACCCTGGAAATCGTTATATCTCAACAACTAGGCTTGTCACAAGTACAGTGTATTACAATTGGTACCTTAAACTCTAAACGATAAATTAATAAATCACGGAGGTACACCGTAGGAGATCGATGACACGTGAGATTGTTTTGGAACATTTTTGAAGGTGCTGTCACTTTTCACATTGAATTATTATGATCAAAATATAAATCTCTTAGTAATATTATAAGTTAGTATTATTGATAATTTATTATACTTTATAATGTATAAAAGTTGTATTTCATTCCACGCAAAGTTTAAATAATGAATTAAAACTGATTAATTGCAATCGGGTATCTCCGGAGTCCGGACACATAATGATCGGGCACTCACGAACATTGATTTTTTTTTAATTTTTATTGTTTAAATTTTCACGTAATTGATTGATTTTATTTAACCACATAATTTCACAGCTATAGAAAATTAAAGTAAGTAGCTATGATCAATTTCAAATTTCATTTTATAAAAGAAAATTGAGGATAATGCGTCGAGAAATAGCTATCAAGTATGTTGACCAGAAAAATTGAGACATAAATTATTAAATGTATAAATTGATTACAGGCAAGTTGTGTATTGGTAGGTTTTTTTCAAACTCTGACATAATTTTTTTTTACAATATTTGGGAGGCTTAGTGACATTATGGTCTTTTTTAAAGGGTCCAGGGATACCCGCCAAATTTTTATTCTTCTCTGTTAATGTGTTATTAAAAACAATGCACATGCATGCGAAAATTTTGTTTTATTTGTATTTAAATTATTTATCCGGGGTTACTCCATCTTCCCCTACAATTTTTATCACAAAACTGACCTTTAATAATAATAATAAAAAATTAATATTCTCATTACGAAAATAATTGATAGGTACTTAATTAATGGTTTTGCAATTTAAAGGATTTTAGCACGATATTGAAATAAGATTAATTGTAACTTTACACCACGAACCAAATATATATCTCCAGAGGTAAAGTATATCTTTATTAATAAGGTATATGAATCTGGTTTGTAGGAAAATATCGCAATGTTGTGTTAATCCAATCCTGTATGCATTAAATTTATTGATAATTTCATAAAACTTCATAATGATGATGACGATTCTGGATGATTTTGTTTTGACGCCGTTTAACAGTCCCTAGACCGTCTCATTATTATTTTTATTTGACTATTATAAAATTTGAAAGCACTTGTAATTGTCACAAACTTGATTATAATGATTATTAATCTCATAGAAATTGTTGATTAAAAAGATTGACAAAAATTAAACAACATCAAAAACCCAAATACGCACCGACGCGACCCAACATTTGCACATTTTTTTGTAAAATGACCTATGAAAAATATCGGATATTAACACTGTGCTAATTGTATCTTTTCTAGAAAACCCTAGCTACTTCATGGATCAAAGAATACTACCTGTATTAACCAGATGACATGATATGATAATTGATAAACCTGAAATATTCTTAACACACAGGCTGTAGCACTAATTACAAGTTTGTGATTCCAAATTTATACAAAAAGATAAAATATACAAGTAGGTATTATTTGAAAATCTGAAACACAATGTTTACAAAGACGGTTCCGAACACTACATGAGGAAAAAGTAGGTAGGTACATAGTAAGTCCTTGCCGAATCATCAATAAGGACACTATGAGACATATTATATTAAATATGTATTTTTACTAATGTTGACATAGTACCATACCCGTCAATAAATTATCTGTAAATTAATTCAAAACATAAAATTAATGGTTATTTAATATAGTGAATAATTAATTGAATCTCTTTAACATAAAATATACACAATACACAACTTCTTTTAGCGTGACATTGGCTGGATTTTTTTTCATGGCGACATTTATCATTGTTTGGAATTTTCTACTGTCAAATGTCAAATACTGAAAAACAGTTGCTGGTGATGAATTTCTCAATTGGATTAATAAAATAACTACTACTATCTGCTATACCATCGCGGCAAATCGCATAACTGGGAAAGCCAGCGGACTAACTTCAAGTTAAATATACAGAATGTTCTCTACATGCCAATAAACAAATAAAACATTAAGGTTTGGTGGCATGCCTCATCGTGTTAATTGTCTTATATCGTCCCTCTTCTGACTAACTGTCGTATCTGACATTTTTGGCGAAATCAAGTTATGATCACCAATGTGTATTTATATGTGCCCTGCATGCTCTCACTGAAGATCACACCTGTAACTGTTACTGTTATCCTGGAACAGCTTACTGATTTGTTGTCGTATTTACGAATTACTCTAAATAAAATGTGTTGTTGTATCTACTAATTCCTCAAAATTTCATCACAAAAATGATTCTGAGATATATAAGAATACAAATAAAATAATGTTATATATTTACACTGTACCTATCATATAACTAGGAGAGACGGAAATATGCACGGCAAAACATTAAAAACGCTCTCCTGAATAATTTACATTTTAGCAGATACGACTTTTCTTCAGAAGAGGGACGATATGTGAGCTTTTACGAATATACCTGATGTATTGTACAGGACGCTTGAAAACTTACAGAAAAAGGTGGGAGACCGCAATATTGTTATAATAAAATATATCTCGATTTTTTTTTATTAATGTCAAGTCTATGGGATCGCTGATGTAGATTTCCATATGTTCTCGAAAGTGAGTATTGGGTTGAAACATTATAAATGCAAATTAAAAATTATTGACTCGTCATCACAATAGACAAAATCAAAATATTTAATACATTACTACGCTTTTAAAGTTGTAGTTCCACCAGAAAATAATTTTCGCATAAATTTTACATTAAATGTTCACGAGAGACAGATTTATTGGTTGGGAAAATTTCTCATGGCTTTAAAACAAACATTTGGTATGAATGTTAAATATGCATCTCGTTAAATAAATATACAAGTTATTATGAAATAACATAAAAATTACCACAACAATAGATATAATTTGATGCGGTATTAGTTTATTGCAATATTTTACCTTGTATGATTAAGAAATAATCTTAATCATACAAGGAATAAGGATAATCTCACCTTTATAATATGCCTTATATTAGCATTATTTGTAAAATATGGAAATAAATATACCTGCCTTAATTTTGTATGTAATTGATTTCACAATATTGACTCACACCTCTATTTTGTTATATCAAATATTTATATTTAGGAAATAATACTTACTTTACTTACTGCTAGCCTTCTTCTCTCCACTACTGGATATAGGCCTCTTCAAATTTTTTCCACACTTTCCTATCTCGAGCAACACGATACCACTGTTTCCCCATCATCTGGACAATATCATCAACCCATCTTTTTTGGGGTCTTCCTACGCTTCTTTTGTCCTCCCATGGTCTCCATTCAAGAATTCTGGAATTCCATCTGCCATCCTTACGTCTTACCACATGACCAGCCCATTGCCATTTCAGCTTGGAAACTTTATCAATAACGTCAACGACTTTTGTCTTTTGTCGGATGGTTTCATTTCTTATTTTGTCTCTCAAGCTGATACCTAGCATTTGTCTCTCCATGGCACGCTGTACACACCTCAGTTTTTATTTGCTCACAAGTGTTAGCGTCATAGTTTCTAGCCCATATGTAATCACTGGCAGGACACATGAATCGTTAAGTTTTCTCTTAAGACTTATGGGGACTTCATTATTTTTAAATGGATTAGGAAACAATATATGATTAAAATAAAAATTAGATGATCGTGTGGTTTAATTTTAGATTCTGTTTTCCTCAAATATTTCCTCAGTAAAAGGAAAAAATATCTACATAAATTATTCATACATAATTATATCAATTCTTTCGTGAGAAAATATGACAAATCAAAATTATAAAAAGTCGAAAAAAAGAGCCAAAAAGGAGGAATAAAAATTGTTGATGGGTCATCACAGACGATGTTTTACAAGTTTGAATGTTGTTCTTGAGAAAGTAAATGATCGTGTTAAGATATTGAACGAAAATAACAAAGAAAAGAGATCTCTAGGGAGAATAAAACTTGCGAAAAAGTGCAAAATACGCATGCCATGTTACCTCAACCAATGTACATTAGTTCCAATCATTTTAATTGTTCATGGTGTTAATTTGAAAATACGCAATTTATTATGGAAATACACGTAGATAGGTTCTGATTATCCAACTTCTTGAAATAATTGATATCTTAATTAAACAAAATACATACAACATGAAAAATACTTTCGTTGCGAGTGCTGTAACTATATATAAAGTATGATTTACGTTATATCCGGACTAATAATAAGGTATATGTTTTCTCCAAGGTTTCATTTTACAATGGATAATTATGGTGGAATATTCTTACATACATAACAAAATAATAATAATTTCATCAAAATATAAAAATCGGCAGTTAATGTCAAAATATTGACATTAACTGCTGTTTTACGCATTCTATGACTATAAAATTAATATAATATGCATCTTATTATTAATTTACTGTCAAGTTTAATAATTTTTATAAGAAAGTTTTCAATATTATTAACACAAATATTTTTTTATTCGAATATAATTGTGAATTGGAGTTTAGAATACGATACGCCTGTAAAATGAGTCATACTACATACAAGTCAGAACAAGTACGGGTATTTTACCACGTTCTCATTTTCCAAAGTTAGTTAATAAATTGATAAATGTTTAAAGGATTCTCAAATTACATACAAGATGCACATCGAAAATTGCATGATAACACTGTTTTATGAATCCATAATATGTTATAGTACATAGAGTTAGACACATTTAGAATAATGAATTTGAGATTATAAGCACAAAAGATAAAAGGAGGATAAAAGATGTGAGAAATTTATAAGAGCAGTAGTAGAAAAAGAATGCAATAATAATAATAAAATATAATAAAAAAATTATCCAATAAAATATGATGCAATATTTAACAGCTATAAGAACTATACATAAAATTTATATTTAATTTTAACCCCAGAATGCACTAGGTACTGCTTTTAGGGGTTGAGTTGTATTTTATATAAGAAAGATTGTTTTAATGGCCATAACATCCAACGGGATGAGCTGCCATGAAAAAAAAAATGTTTTATTTCGAGATTGAAACGAAATGATACCATCATCATCCTATACCATCACGGCATATCCCACAAGTGGGGTAGCCAGCAGACCAGCTGCATATAATAAACTTGCAAGCTGTCCTCTCCGTGCCAATATAAAATCAAGACATTCAGGATGGGTGGCAAGCCTTATCGCTGAATTTAAGATGTAAAATGTCTTATTTTTCCGAACACCTGCCTTTTACAGGACACTCGAAAACTTATGAATAAGAGTGGGAGACCAATTCTTTACCGGGTGCTCCGCGGGATAATGATCTTAAAAAAAATCTGTAGAAAATCGTTAAAAGTGGTAATTAGTTTTTGTATTAGTCTTTATCTAATCTACATACATTATAATATTATTCATTTAGTTTATTGGTGAGTAGGTAATTACATATTCCCTATTGAGTAAACATATTAAAGCTTGGCATGTTCAAATGTTAATTCATACATTATTGAGAACCTCACAACAACTTAACGAGAAGAAAGTAAAAATATTGTAAATATATAAAATTTTAGTTACTGTTCATATTTATTTAGTAGATACATAATTGTAATGAAGGTTTACCATACAAAATAAATTAACGAGGTCACAAAACTTGTACTATTGTTATTATGATTACTGATGTATGAGAATATACACAATCATAATCAGGTGATCTCTGTTCTGATAAGACAGTTTATAATAACATTGAAGTTAGCAATGGAAGGTACAAATTACAGTGGGAATATTGTATCTGATAATTGAAATGACAAGTCAAAAATAAAATATATTATATATTTTCTGTTCGTAATACAATGTTATGATGGGTTAGTGAAGAACATTTTATTTCTGTCATAATATTATGAATTTCCTCAATATCTTTTCTTAGAGGATAGACACTATTTTAAGTAGTATCAGTCTATTAGACATGTGGATCCCAATTGATGCAGTATAGAAATTATTTGTAGAAAGTAAAATTTTATATCGATTTCTACGATAAATTATCCAGCAATATCTAATCAATATTAAGATAGATATCAACGATTGTACTTGTGAATTTATAGTCATATTTTACTGCACACCGTTACTTGATATTAAGAGGAACCAGGTAAAAGTGGGGATGGATTTCGGAGGATATGATGTAGGTACAGAGAAGATGAAATGATTACTGCCCATTTCGGCGCTCGTTCATTTCTCATACTTAGTAGTATTTTTGCCTTCATACAAAAATCAACACATAATAAATTACAACTACCTTCCGTATGTCGCACCGTAAATTATTGAACAATTTTAAAATTTTCAACAGTACCAAGATGTATAAATATGTTATGTAAAATAAATTTGAAAGTACATCCGCCGAACCATACAAAAAATAGTTTAGTATTAATTAACTTACGTGAGAATATTCCTGTCACATCAATAAAATAATTAAATTAAAAATGAATGTACATATTTTATAAATAATGTACATCTCAAATTATGATTGCCTACCTGTTAATTTAAACAATAACTTGACCTTGGTGGTATGCTGGTCGATATAAGTGGTAGATATTATTTTGTGTTATTGGAATCTCAGGAACAAAAATTTATCTAACGAAAATTATTCTTTGTTCTCTAAACACTGTTGAATAAAAAATATAAATAACTAAATGTGCTAAATAAAACTTGTGATTCATTTATTCATACCATCCCGGCATTTCCCATAAAAGGGGTAGCCAGCGATAAGCATGATTGTATATTACAATATTGAATTAGTAACCCCTATCCTATCTATCCACGGTATCATTCACAAGATAGGTTTAGAGAAATAATGATTCCTTTAATGGTGTTGGTTAGAGGGTAGGTAATACATAGTTATACTCAAATAGCTGTATGTACAAATAGTGAAGATTTGCTATTTCAACTATTATATATGACTAATTAACAACTTACTCACATACATAGATTAGTTTTGTTACAACTGAATAAAAAAATTGATTCATGTAGGCCAACTCTGAGGAAAACAATATAATATTCATACATTTTGAAATGTCTAGTAAAATATTATGCAAACAAATAAATACCTAAGTAATTAATCACGGAATTATATAATATTATTATGATAGAAAATCATATTATGATTAAATGTTTAACGTTTATTGATTTATGTTTTTTTTTTTATTTTAGGATAGCAATAATGTTTTTATTCACGTATTAATGATGCTGTGCGCCGGCGCACCCAGCAGAGACCTGTAATCTCCGTAATACAAGAGAGACGATGGTCCTGGCTGGGACATGTTTTGAGAATGCCCAATGATAGTTGGCCAAAAAGAGCACTGTTCTTCCGTCCGCAGGAGTTCCGTAGGCCCGGGCGTCCCTCATTCACAATACACCGTTCCTATGACAACGATATCAGAGCGCAAGGAATGTCGTGGGAAGAGGTGACGCAATTGGCACAGAGACGCTCTGAATGGAGGAGGCTGGTTTCTGCCCTGTGCTCCCGAGAGGAGCGTTGAGGGCGATGATGATGATGATGATCACGTATTAATAGAAGGTATTTGAGGAAGTGATTTTACTAGTTTCAACTACGTACGTCCAAGCAAAACTTAAGCTACATTTCCGCTGACTCAAACAGCGCTGCAATAATATCTCAACCATGCAACGATGACTTGTGGCATTATTATATACTTATTATTGTTAAAATGACACCATATTCTACTAGGACCATTACAACCTTAGGCCAATGCGATCCCAGAGAAAACAAATGTATGAGAGCATAGGTACGCCTCACTTACCTACATAAATAGATCATGCACAGGGCGTCGTGGCATGGTTGAGCTCTTATTGCAGCGCTGCTCGAGCAAGCAGAACCAACGAAAATAAATAATATTTTGAAATACATTGTGAAGATAAATACATTATCCATATTAATGGATGTTCGACATACATATATGAATATGGAGCATAAATCGATTTTTTATTCGTACGAGTATTGAATATATTTAAAGTGTCAATCTCATTTATTTGTATGTTTCTGAGCATAACTTTAAAAAAAATCGATAACTACACCACATATCTATCAATTCACTTCAAAATCATAGCCCTTTCCAGTCCTCAAATTAGAAAAAATATACTTAAGATATGTGTATCTACTTAACATACCAATACACCAAGTTAGCTGGAAGAGATCGCTTATGCGATAAGCCCGTCTTTTGGTACTTTTTGTAAAAATAATATACTTGTATACTACATATTTTGCCAGTAAAGTCTCAATACTTTTTTATAATAACGAGCATTTCATGCAATGTTTAATAATACGTTAGCATATTATACTTTGTATACTTTGATCACTAGATATAATTACTTCGACTAGTAATCTCATTATTTACTTTGCAATCATAAAACATATTGATGAACAGACAGATTTCAATTAGGTTTTCAAATTAGCACACTTTCAAAACACTTCGAGATATTTCAGGCTATAGACAGTGGACCATGACCTATTCACATCTACTTGACTATCCCTTAAAGCTATTACTTTTGCGGCCACTGTTGTTGTTTTAATATTATTATTATATATTTTTAAATAATGTTTTATTGTGTCGATAATGGTTTTACATTATTTTCGTATGACAATAAATTGCATTATTCTCTTGTCTTGTGCGGTTGATTATTTATGTTGTATGTATGTCAGATTACAAAAAAATACTATGAAGTAATGCGATTGTGAGTCCACGTATATATAATATAAAAATATGAGTATTGTTCAAAACGAAAGACTATATTTTTATAAACCAAATGGTTCGTCAATGTACTCGGATGTAACATGACAAGAGTATTTATTTTCATTATGTGGTTAACAACCTGGGTGATGTATATCTAAAAAACTTTAATTATATAAATAAATTAATAATAATAATAAGAACACTTTATTGATCAGAAAAAAAAATCATGAGCAATTGGCGAGCTTATTGCCTGGTGGCAATATCTTCCAGCTAACCAAAATAATATGTAATTATATGTTGACAATGTGTAATTTATACTAAATGTGAACAGTTAATACTAAACTTAATTTTAACCAATTACATTCTTAGTCCTAAGTAGAACATTATGTGTCATGTTTCCTGTAATTATTCAAAATGAAGGATTGAGGCACGGGGAGGAACTATTTAGGATAAATCTATAGATTTTAGGTTATTCTTAAAAACGTGTAGCGTAGAGGAGTTTCTGATATTACAAGGTAGATTATTCCACATTCTAATTGCATGGGATGATGAACTGAAAAAGGTTGTGGTGTGGGCATAGACATATGGGACATTAAATACATACGAAAACATTTTATTGAATAAATCGTGTGTCTCAATAACACATTTTTGAAAAATTATGAAGTCGAGCAGACCTAATAATAACTTATACTTACTTATACCATCACGGCACATCCCACAAGTGGGGTAGCCAGCAGATCAGCTGCATGTAAGAAACATGCAAACTGTCCTCTCCGTGCCAATATAAAATCAAGACATTCAGGATGGGTGGCAAACCTCATCACTGAATTTAAGATGTAAAATGTCTCAATTTTTTCGAACACCTGCCTTTTACAGAACACTCGAAAACTTACTGAGAAGAATGGGAGACCAATTCTTTACCGGATGCTCCACGGGATAATAATAATAATCCCTAGTCAAAATTTATTCACATAATAATATTATGAAAAGTCCTACATACATGTAAGTTTAAATATGGTATACTCGTATCTATCTAACATTAATCAAACATATTTTAATCTTAAAAAGATGAGTTCTCACTAAGGCCATGAAAATCAACATCTTGCTAGATACACATACAATTTTATAGGTTTTTGATATATTATAATAAAATACCAATCACCGATATTAATAATAGTAATCTTCATGCAAATTACTTCCTTAATGACATAAATCATTTTGTATGTTATGACTATATTCCATCCTCATTATTATCTTGTTTATCATCGATTTACACAATCATTCTATATATACCTTATACATATATAATTAGGAAAATGAACATAAAATTATCCTATATATATGTACATACTGACAGCTTATAATTTACGCTTGGTTATATACCTATTACATATATTTATATTTCATTTTCTGAAGTACTAAAAATGGATTGTTCGCTTTATGTGGTGTTCTCACTTTGGCGAATATCGCCAGGGCACCAAAATATCGCCAGCCATTTGAACCGTGTGAACAAAATGACAGCTAGTCTGAAACGATAAAAATCAGTAGAAACGATATCGTCTCAAGTTGACCACCTTCCAACTTTACTCGGCCGATTGAACAATTTGCGCATGCGCAGATATGCGCTGTGTTCGTATCTATGGTAAAAGCTTTATAACCTATAAATTTTATAATGTTTCCCGCTTCGTGACAGCTGTTATCTTTTTTGTTGGTTTGTGGCGTTTGTTTCCTTAATTAAAAGGCGCCTTATAACCTCTACTATAACATTTTCGACTAAAAATAAACACTTCGCGATCTCCATCTCGACGTCCGCCATTTTGAAAACAGTGTCAAAATCAAAGCGCATCTGACAGATCGTTTCTAAATCGGTGGACTGTGTGAACAGGTGTGACGATCAATGGGCGTAAGGCGAATTTGGTTTTTTCGCCTGACGTTATATTTTAAAATTCGCCTGGCGATATTCGCCAAATGTGAACACCCCATTAGTTTTAAAGCGTAATCCTCTACTAAAGGTTGATAAGTCTATTTGTAAAGGAGATACCTATTTAGAATTTGTTTCATGATATTAAAAACATTAACTTTATTTTAAGGGTAGATCAAGTTTTATAACTCGTCAGGGTGACAAATATCATAAAAATTACAAAAACATTCAAGAGCAAGTTAATGACATCGCTCTTCCAACATAGTTTCCACGCCCCTGAGATGAATGCTCCATTAAACGGCGCCGAATAAATCCTCCAATATACCTACATGCTTGCAATATGGCAACCTTGTGGTCATGTTATGAGTTAACGTCGCTCTGCAAATTGTGTTAATATGGAAACACAGTTAAACGTATGTTGGTTCATAGATATCCATTTGTCGTCTTACATAATATATATCCATCCGTCCATACTATCACGTTGCCTCTAACAAGCAATATTGCCCATAACGTATCGTTCACTTTCACGTTGACGGTATGGGAATAGTTTTATTAGATCCGATTAGATTAATCATTTCAGAACACACACATTATCTTGTTTACGAAATATTCTTATGCATTTAACATTTTTATGAAGAGCTGTATCTTTTTTATCATTTTGATCACAAGTTACAGGTAAAAAAGGAACACCGAATATGTACCTACACGTACGTCTAAGATTGTACATGACTACACAATAAATATTAATTAACATAACTCTAGACATATTGCTGAGTTACCATTAATAATATCTAATAAAAACACCTCTTACGGATAATAATTTTACTCGTACCTACATAAAAACACTTTACCAAAATAATCTTATCATTAATTTTGAAGGATTCGTGAGCCTGTTGCTTTTTGACAAGAATGATTTTGATAAATAAATAAATACAAATTCTAACGCGCTGTGTAACAGGCAACTAACATAATATTACGTTAAATTGTTCTCACGAGAAAAATCGTTTTAGTTTAATAATCAAATAAGCTTCACATACCTATTTAATACAAAAAAAAATACTTATTGATTACTTTAATAACAAATAAATTATTGTTTTTTTCTGCGCACGATTTCAGACATGTAAATTTTTATCTAGGCAGGTACCTATCTATTATTAAGTATTGTCTCTAAATTTTGCTTAGCTTTAGTATATTTTTTCTGTCAGATTTTTATAATATTTCTTTTATAATCGTATTTAATTGGACAAAATGCCAAAATCATGACAAGACAATGGACATTACATGGTGTTGGTATGCGTTATTAATAATTGATTTCTTTATTGTGTTTACAAGTGCGCAGTTGCTAAAATCAAAATAAAAACAAATAATTAATAAAAAAAATCCTTTTTATATCTCGTATGTAAATAATTTGCTATGATAATCTCGTGACCACATTAAGCGTTTTTACAATCAAAAAATTATGTAATCATACCAAACAAAACAGAAATATATATCCAGTAACGTATAATGGGTGGCAAATCTCAATTCAGAGATGAGATTTGCCACCCATTCCAATTATCTTATTTTTTGTTAGCATGGAGAGGAAAGCTTGTATGTTTATAACATGCGGCTGATCTGCTAACTACCCCACTTGTGGGATTTGCCAAGATAGAATAGTAGTAGTAGAAGTTATGTATGTATACAAAAAAAATTAAAACTGCTACATCATTAGGTTTGTAAGGAGAGATTAGTTCGTCTATTTATTGATTGTATTTAATATAAATTTGCTTCTTCATAAAGTTATTTGTAATAAATATACATACAGCGAATAAATAAAAATAATTTTTAATGACTACCTGAATCATGTCTATCCGTAGAATTAATCCAAAAGTAGTATTTAAAAAAAAATACTACTTTTTAAAAAGAAAAAAGTTCTTCAGTAATATTTCCTTGGATGCAGAAAAGCTAAATGTTAAAAATGACTGACCATACCAACCGTGTAGTCCACGATTCGAAAAATAGCCCATTTTATTCATTCACATAATTTGAGACATCTCATATTTCATGTTTAATAATCTTATTATATAAATATACAATAAAATTAACATTTAATGAATGATTGTTTTTTTTTGATAAATGTAATATAATTTATTTGAATACATCACATTCTAAAAAAAGTATATTAAAATGTTTCTCGATAGCATTCTTTCACAATACGTCGTTCTTATGGCAACAACATCAATCTTCAAAATATTAAAGCAAGAAGTAACTCAAACAACACAAATTTGCCCTTAAAGAATAGTTTTATTATTATTTATTTATTTATTTACAGTTGTATACGGCGCAAACCTTTAACATGTATAAATTTAAGACAGACTTCAAAAAATATATATACAATACATTAACACATTAATACATTAACACATAAGAAATAAAATAAAGAATTAAAAATCATAAAATAATATAAATTAAGTACGTAAAAATTACTGAGTACAAATAATTAAATACACAAATCACTCGTTACGAGTGGATTGCCGGTAATAAAAAAAAAAATTAAATAGATAAGAAAATTACAAAGCTTCAAATAAAATAGATAGAATGTGTTTATATATTAAAAATTCAAATAAAATAGTCAGAATTTGATTATTATCCTGTGTCTCAGGTTTGTGGTGTTGAAGATGATGATAAAGAGAAGTAAATATATCTATATAGAAATAATAGATTTAATAACTGAGGATCATATTGAACGGTTGAATTTTTTTTTTTAATTATTATATTTTTATACAATTAATTAAATAATTGAGATTTTTCTGATTTATCTCAAAGAATTCTATGAGTTAAATTATTGATTGACTATTAGACCTTGTTGTGCTCAAAGCAACTGGACTATCCAAGTCGTAGAATATAATTTGATATCAGACATTAACAGTTTACATTATTCATTTATTATACGAGAGGTATCAATTTCAATGGTACGTGGAGAGGTTTTTGTTCTTTTAATTATATGCATTAAATTAATTAATAAGGTACCTACAAACATATTTTAAAGAATAGATTGATTGTAGATAATAATATAAATTTAGAATCCAATACCTTGACAAGAATGACTTTGTGATGCCGACAAGATATAAATTCAGAAAAATATGTTGATCTTTGATGCATGTATAACCTTTGTTTGTAAACTATAGACATTTATTTTTCTGACACGAGGTTCACTCCAAAATCTATATCAAACGTTTTCAATAATGTTTTGTATAATGAATCTGATTGCAATATTAATTAGAAGATAAGTTTTTACTTGGGTTAATTGCAATTCAGCAATAACATCACCTTGTGTATATTTATCCCATTTTTTGTGAAAAATTACTTGTAATCAGTGTACAGTTTATCTAAATAATATTGAAAAAAAAACTTTTGAGAGATCACATAATTAAAATTCTCTTATTTCATTTTGGTTTTAAAAATTAACTCTTGTTTTCATAAAAAAAATGCTTTTTCAAAAATAATCGTATCCTCTGGAACCTATTTTGGTTTACGATTTATCTGATGTATATTATACTTGAATTGTGTTGTATACCTAGAAAAGTACGCAGAAGCGTGGATATGCCTCGTGTACGATGGTCCAAAGACATCAAGATAAGTAGACTGATGAAGTACTAAGAATTCCCAATGTGTTTTCTACAGTTAAGAACCATACAAATAATAAAACTGCTATCGAAAAACTATTTCAGTTTCCTCGTATGTAAATATTAGTGATGTCCTTACCGATCAAACCATCGATCACTCATTACTCAACTCCCAGGTCAAGGGCGAACGATCGCTTATCAGATCTGTATCGATGTTTCATTAATTATTATATTCTAAAGAGAGTCACATATTACCGTACTTAAGGCAGGTGAACAACACTAAAGATTTTTTATTGTTTTTCGATTCCAATTTCAAGGTGAAAAGAGATATCTTCTATTTGGGCAAAGTCTTAGTATTAGCTATCTTAAGCTATAAAACTTATATAATGCGTTAGAAGAAAGGCTAGAAATAATATTTGCAGAGAGTATAAAATAAATCCATAGTGACTGATGAGCAGAAGATTGACAGTCACTATGGCTTAAGCAGATGATTGTATTGTTGCTTACAGTGTTTATATTGCACTAATTCAAATTTCTATTAGGTGGGTAGTGTGATTTAAACTTGGAATCATTGTAATCAATATATTATAACAAACAATATAATGTAAATCAAATACGGTATTTCTTCTGATGACATTCTTTTCATTCAACACTTGCATTCCGTTGTCTAACAGCAAATAAAGTTTAACAAACATTCATCCATATGAAAGGTGAAAAAAAATTCTCCAATTTATTTATTATTTTGAATGTAGAAGAGTTTCAAAAATATTCCAACTTCAATTAAGATCAGAAAAGATGAGTTTATTTGTTAAATCTCCCACAATTGGGGTAGTCAGCGGACCAACTGCATGTAACAAACAGGCAAGTTATCATCTCCGTGCTAATAAAAATTAAAACAATCAGTTCAGAAATGATGGGTGACACACTTCATCGCTTAACTGAATATATTAACATGTCTTTATGTGATGTTTTACGAATATCTGTAGTTTACAGGACACTCAAAAACTTACAAAAAAGAGTGGGTGACATATTGTTCACCAGGGAGTACACGGATAAAATTTGTTGTTCGATCGTGGAATGGACTTGATATTTGTTATATCTGTGTATTGAATAATATAATGTTTTCCTGATTTATTTAGTAAACTTCAACTAAGTAAACAGTATTACCCGAAACGTGATCAGTCATGTAAAATAAGGCAAAAAACTTGCTCGGCAACCAAAACTGTTGTATTAAATACCTGCCTTAATACTATGTTTTATAATTTGAATATAAAAGAGATAATACACAATAAACATAAATAATAATATAATGTACATTGTTATGTTAATGTTATCGTATTCCAAATCACTAAATAAATCATTTACTTACTCGTTTGTGCTAATCCGATCCTAGATGTTGCTAGCAACTAGCAAACTTCTATCTAACTACAAAAATCTATTTTACTTTAGATTCATCATCATCATCATCATCGCCCTCAACGCTCCTCTCGGGAGCACAGGGCAGAAACCAGCCTCCTCCATTCAGAGCGTCTCTGTGCCAATTGCGTCACCTCTTCCCACGACATTCCTTGCGCTCTGATATCGTTGTCATAGGAACGGTGTATTGTGAAAGACGGACGCCCGGGCCTACGGAACCCCTGCGGACGGAAGAACAGTGCTCTTTTTGGCCAACTATCATTGGGCATTCTCAAAACATGTCCCAGCCAGGACCATCGTCTCTCTTGTATTACGGAGATTACAGGTCTCTGCTGGGTGCGCCGGCGCACAGCATCATTTGTAACATGTTCATACCATCTGACATCCAAAATCCTTCTAAGACACTTGTTTTCAAAGCTTAGTATCTTCCGCTCTTGAGCCTTGGTTAAGTGCCAAGACTCGCAGCCATATAGAAGGATTGGGATGATGCACGCATTGAACAAGCGACATTTTGTCCTGATGCTGAGTCCAGACGCCTTCCAAACTTTGTTCATGTTGTTGAAAGCCCCGCTAGCTGCTCCTATGCGGATTGGTAATTCCGACCGGAGATCACCCTCTGGCGTTATGGTTGCTCCCAGGTACCTGAATTTACTAACCTGAGATATTTGGGAATAGCCAACCATTAGTGTGGTGTGAGTACTCGTGCATGTACTATTACATATGTACTCCGTTTTACCAGCGTTGATACGAAGGCCAAGGCGCAAAGAATTTTCATAAAGAGCATTAGCGTTGCACTGTAATCCGTCCACAGATGTATCAAAAAGGGCTAGATCATCCGCATATTCAAGATCGTGCAGCACTCCCACAGACGTCTCACTGTTTTCACGCTGTGATAAAGGCACACCGCCAGGGCCCAGAATAGATTTTCTGAGCAGGTAGTCCATAATTATGGCAAAGATAAAAGGTGCCAATACACAGCCCTGCTGGACTCCAGTGGTGATCCTGAAGGTGTCAGTTGGACCACTTGATGTTCTGACAGAACATTCAGAGTCCATATGCAGGGCTTTGATCATGGTTACCATGGTTACCACCTTGGGCGGGATGCCATACGCGGCCAGTATTTTCCATATGGTTGGTCTGTGGGGGCTGTCAAAAGCTTTTTCGTAGTCAATGAAGCAACATGCAAGCGGTGAGTTGAACTCTTGCGACTGTTGGAGTACACATCTGGCACAAAAAATTGCGTCCGAACAGGACTTGCCAGGTACAAACCCGCATTGTTGCTTTCTCAGAGATGCCAACACTGGTTTTTGAATGCGACTCAATATGATTTGTGAGAGAACTTTACCGGGCACACTAAGTAGTGTGATGCCACGGTAGTTTCCGCATTCCAGTGGGTTTCCCTTCTTGAAAAGTGTCACGATGGATCCATTTCTCCAATCTTTCGGGCAGAGCTCCTCATTCCACACCTTGTTAAAGAGATGGTACAGTGGGTGGATAAGCGCATTCATGCCATACTTAAGGAGCTCTGCGTGGATTCCATCCTCACCTGGGGCCTTGTTGTTTTTTAGCCTTTTTACAGCTGCCTCAATCTCCTCATGTGTTGGGGGGGTTTCGGCTATCCCAGATACCTGTGGGATATCTAGGTCGCTATCCTCATTGCCAACATCAAAAGGTGAGGAGGGGTCCGGTTGGTTTAGAATGAACTCAAAGTGTTCTCTCCATCTTCCTCTTACTAAGTCAGGGGCAGAGATCAGGTTTCCACTGCTATCATTAATTGAGTCAGCAGTCTTATTCTGACCTCTTCCTCCCAACATGCGGGTAATTTCAAAGAGAGTGTATCGAACGTCGCTCCCTCGCGGCGTACACGTACCTAACATCAAGTGGGTAGTGTGCGTCTGCAGGCACGATACACTGAGTATCGTACGCCGGCGACTCGCAAAATTGGGAAAAAGTTAGAAAATTCGAATATTGTTACCACGATGTCATGTGTGACATCATTTGAAAGCCCATTAAATTTCACGAATATGTAGACCTGATTCAGTGTAATACGGGCACCATAACGAAAGTTACGGAATTAAATGTGTTTTTCCTAATTTTGCGGGTCCACGCGCGTGTGTAAGACACTGTCTTGCATGCGCGGCCGGTGACGACATAGTGCCACAACGCCTCTTGCAAGTGACTGCGTATAGAGGCGAGATGTATATTAATGTAATATTATATATGAGTATATTAATGTGTAATATAATATCAAGTTTGGATATTTTGATGTAATATCTAGTTTGGATATTTTAATGTTAAATCAAGTTTGGATTTAATGTATTATCAAGTTGGATATTATGTAATGTTAAGTCAAGTTTGGATTTATTGTATTATCAAGTTAGATTTAATGTATTATCAAGTTAGATATGTAATGTTAAATCAAGTTAGATATAGCTGTTGCCTTTGTGTAGGGATAGCATTAGTTTGAAGCATCAAGCTAGGATGTGAAATTATTGTTGTTTTGTATAATGGTAGCATAAATTAAATATCAAGTTTGAAATGGATTATTGTTTAGCGTAGCGGAGGTGTAGGCGTCGCACAATTTGTCTGCGACGCATGTTTCTTCGTGTGCGTTTTGCAAAAAATGACGCATCCAGCGTTTGCGGCCGCAGAGTGAGCTCTCCGGCATGCGCTCGACCGTTAAACACGGCCGAATCACACTTGCAGCGCGAGGTTTATCGGAAGATATCTCGAGCTGTGGGTGTGATATGGTTTTGAAATTTAGATCACCAGGTAGAGGGTGAAAAGCCACATAGAGTGGAGATATTTTTAAGTTCCGCCAACAAGTGTTTGAGTTGGCAGATAGGAACCAAGCAATCATGTGTAACATAGAACTATAAAATGTATAATGTAATGTGTTAATTTAAGGATAAAAATAACATGTGTCATATTAAATATAGTTTCTATTTGTAAATAATGTATATATGTAAGTGTCTCAATTGTATTTAAATATGTAAAACTGTATAAACATGTTTAATTCTTGAATAAAGATACTTGCGTACGTGAGTGATGCGTCGATCGGTTGTGTTCCTGCGCTTAGCGCGCACGCTGTACTGGACAGGTTTGCGTCTCCACTTAGTATGTGGTGGGACGCGACTGTCTAGTATAAATAGGGGGACCCAATCGATCGGTCGTCACTTGCTGCCGAGCTCTACTACTGAACAGACGTGTTATTATTTACTGCCACCCTGCCTACTACCTTGCTTCTACATTGGACCGTTGGATACCTACCTTGCTGACTTGGATTGGAATATTGGACCCGTTGCTGACTACTCTTGGATTGGATTTGGATCTCTCTCTGGCCTTCCACGACGCAGCACCATCTCAGCACCGACGAGCTTCCGAAGTAGATCTGCATTGTAGTAGCTGCCGCCTCAACGCTTCTCTCGATACACCGCCGTACGCTCATTTGAATACTCAAGATAGCCGGTGCACTATTGGTTTATTGCCCGTAGTGTGTGCGCTTGCGAGTATTTCATTGGGGTGTGCCTAGGTGTTGACAGTGAAGCTGCGAGCCGTGTAGGTGCTCAAGCAACTGCTAGGCGGTTTCCGACGTGCTTTGAAGGTGTTTGCCGAGTGGCATTCACTACTGACGAACCGGAAACCTACCTACCCTTCCCTACCTCCCATCTCCCGCGACGGAAGTCGCATTCCCCGATCTACCTACCATCGAGATCGTCTACCATCTACCAAGCGTCAGCGCCTGCGAAGAACCAGCGAACCCCCACTCACCCCGACTCCAGCCCACCACGGAGATACAGTCTTTGTACGCGCCTTCTTGGAGTCGAAGTTGTGCCGTACAAAGTGGTCCTTCGAACGCGGATCTTCGCATCGCTGACGCTACTACAACGAGATGGCACCTTCACTACGCTCTGGAACGCGTGGTGATCGCGACCCTGAGCCCGCATCGGATGGCGCTGCAGCTGCGGGTGCCCCCGCAGGAGAGGCCGCCGCCCCACTACAAGCCGATGTGGACATCAACAGTGATCGCGACTCCAGCTCCACATCAACGCGGACGGACGAGACAGCGCGCCGCCGCCACAGGGAGCTCGAGGGAAGTGCGCGAGATGAAGGAGATGATGGAGCGGATGGCCAGCGAACACACCCGCACCATGAGGATTAAGGATGCGGCGCTGGCTGCCGCGTTGTCTGCAGGGAGCGAGACGACTCAGGAGGCGGCCATCGAGATGTCATTGCCGAGGCCGCAGACGTCTACCGCCCCCAACGCTACTCTACCCACTGGACGGGCCACGCAGAAGGAAGCGCGGCGAAGAAGAACCGCGGAGTGGGTGGACCTCGAGACGCGCATCTTTTCCAAGAAGAAGATGAAAGCTATCATCGCGAGGCAGAACTACAAAGATCTCTGCAAGTTTGGCGGAGATCCTGTGTGCGATGATATCAGTGATAGCTGTATAGTGTTAACACAGCCTTCTTCAAAAGTGAAAAGTGGTAAATGTCACCAAGTGAGTCTGGAGGACATGAGTGATAGGGTTGGTGTCTCCCACCGGGAATTAGGAGACACCTCCCTCAAGTGTGTGTTTTGTGGAAGATCTCATTCTAGTGCCAAATGCAGATCTTATTTAAAACTGCCTATGGAACAAAGATGGGGCACGGTGAAGGACAAAAGATTGTGCTTTAAGTGTTTAAAGTTAGACCACTCGGTTCCACAGTGCAAGGAGAGGCGGTGCGGTGCGGGCGGTTGCAAAGGCAAGCATCATTACACCCTACACCAAGAGCCCAAGACTCCAGGAACCAGTGGTAGTGATGCAGCACGCGTCGGAAGTGTGAATCACCTAAAAGGTGTCGCGAGTGCAATACATGGACAAAGTGTTCGCGGTACGTCACATACACCGCGAGGTGACGTGTTCGGTGACTCAGTGTCGAACAGTAATACGCGCGATCCGAACTGTGAAAGTATCGCGTGTCGTCCAAGTGGGGACGAGAACATCGCCGAACATAACAAGTCGAACAGTACCGCGCACAGCCCAAGTGGGGGTATGTCAAACAGTATCGCCGCGTGTGGTCCAAGTAGGGACATAGTGAACATTGCCGCGTGTAGTCCAAGTAGGGACATAGTGAACATCGCCGCGTGTAGTCCAAGTAGGGACATAGTGAACATCGCCGCGAGTGTTAAACTGTCAAGTGAAAAAGACAATCGACACACCGTGACAGTTACTGCCACCGGGATAGATGAATACCCGGTGTTGTTGCAGATAGTGCCTGTGCAAGTGAGTGGCCCTGCGGGGCAAGTGGATACCTACGCCCTCCTAGACGGGGGCTCCACAATTACATTGGTGGATGAAGAGGTCGCGGACGCCGTAGGAGTACCCGGAACTGTAACCGGGTTAAGAATAAACGGCGTCCACGGAATGACCCATGAAGAGAAAGGGTCCCGACGAGTCGAGTTAAGCGTGCGTGGACACGGGGTCAAGAGCACGTACAGTCTCGTCGGGAACACAATACATAGCTTCCGGCTACCTGAACAACCTTTAGCTCGCAGCAGGGAAGAGCTGAGGACACCGGGATGTGTCTTGCCAGTGGTGCGGCCGAGGATACTCATTGGCCAAGATAATGCCTCGCTGTTAGTGGCAAGACACAGGAGAGAAATTGCAGGCGACTCTGTTATGATGTCCCGCACCGCCTTAGGATGGGCGGTGCATGGCGGGAATGATAGCTGCGAAGAGTCGGCCTTTACTTACCACACTACCCGGAACCCAGGCGCCGATGTCATTGAGCTGGTGAAGACCCACTTCACCATTGACTCGCTGGGAGTCACACTGAAACAACGTCCACCAAGAGAAGAAATAAAGGCACAAGAACTGATGGAAAAAACGACCTCACAGGGGAGCGATGGTACATGGCACACCGGACTCCTGTGGGATGACGCGGATGCCACCCTCCCAGATAATAGGGAGGGCGCCTTGCGGAGGTTTGCCAGCCTGCAGAAGAAGCTGGCAAGAGACCCAGCCCTCCGCAAGGTGTACGGCCAGAGTATAGAGAAGCTACTGGCAGAAGGCTACGCGGAAAGAGTAGAGGGGGGGAGCCTGGAGGTTAACCACCCACGGAGGTGGTACCTCCCACACTTCGCGGTACGAAACCCAAACAAGCCGGGCAAAGTGCGCGTGGTTTTCGACGCCGCGTTTAAGTACCGCGGAGTGTGCCTCAACGACAAGCTGATGACGGGGCCAGACTTATTAACATCCCTGCTAGGGAACATACTAAGATTCCGCGAGGGGCCTGTCGCCCTTACGGCGGACATCAAAGATATGTTCTTAAGAATACGCATCAACGAAGAAGACACGGAGGCGCAGCTATTCCTCTGGGAAGAAGAGGGAGACACAATTACACTCCGGCTAAAATCAATGATGTTTGGCGCAAAGTGTTCGCCCGCGAGTGCGCAATTTGTGCGCAATAAGGTAGCGCAAGTGAATAGCGCTACCTACCCCGCAGCAGCCAAGGCTATACAGTCCAAATTTTATATGGACGACTATCTCGACGCCTTTGACACCGAAGAAGAGGCGTCCAAGATGGCCAAAGAAGTGGCCCAAGTACTAAGAAGCGGCAATATGCACATCACTAATTGGGCCTCCAACAGACCCGAAGTGCTAGAGGCCTCAACAGTGATGCCGCAAGAGATTGTGATAGCGGCGGATCACACAGAAAGAGTGTTGGGGGTAGTGTGGAACCCCCAGGAAGACGCCTTTCAGTACGCCATGAACCCGTCGGCCAAGTGGGGAGACGCGTGGCCGACTAAGAGGGGGATGCTGAGCGATATAATGAGGATATTCGACCCCCTCGGGTTCGTGGCATGTATAATGATTCGCGCAAAAATCCTGCTCCAAGAGGTGTGGAGGAGTGACACAGAGTGGGATGAAAAGATCGGGCCGCAACAAGCCGAAAAGTGGCAGAATTGGTTGCGGCTCGTAGCGCGTTGCAAGTGCGCAATACCGCGTTGCTGCCGACAACGAAGAGCGTCAGCAGCGACAGTGCACATCTTCGGGGACGCATCGGAGGATGCCATGTGTGTGGTGGCTTACCTCGAAGAAGAGGGGCGAGTGACCTTCCTAAGCAGTAAAGGGAAGGTTGCCCCTCTGAAGCCCCTCAGCATCCCGCGGCTAGAGCTACAAGCAGCATTGATGGCAGCTAGGCTGTGGGACACCATCCGGAAGGAAATGAATGGACATATAGAGCGAGTCGTCCTATGGACAGACTCGACAACCGTCCTACAATGGATCCAGTCCGACCCGCGCGCATACAGCACGTTCGTCGCCAACAGACTGGGTGAGATAGATGAGCTCACCCAGGCGGCGGACTGGCGTTGGGTACCGACTGGTGAGAATCCCGCTGACCTGGGAACAAGGGATACGGAGGACCCGGACATCAGCCCGGAAGGGCTATGGTTCAGTGGTCCGGCCTTCCTCCGTAAACCCGAGCCAGAATGGCCACAGAGAAAGGTCCTGCCGGCGTGCACCATAGAGAGAAAGGGGCATGCCGGACATACAACAAAGGACCGCGGCACCCGAATAGTGGTGCCGGATGCGAAAAGATTCTCCTCGCATGAAAGAATGATTCGGGCGGCGGCATATGTGTATAGATTCATCGATAAGTGCCGCCGCCGCGGGGACACTGGAAGCCTAACGGTGCCGGAACTGCGGAGAGCGGAGCTGGCGTGCTTGAGGAAGTCACAGCATGAAGCCTTCAAGGACGAGCACGTCGACTTGTCTGCAGGACGCGCAGTTGCAACAAGTAGCAGATTGGCGGCCTACGCTCCCATGATGACAGAAGAGGGAGTGATAGCTGCCACCTCACGCCTCAAGAACCTGCAAGGCGCAGGGGAGTGCGCAAGACCTCCCATACTAGACGGCGGGGACCCATACACCAGGCTGTGGCTGAAGCGGCTGCATGAGACAGCGGGCCACAGCGGCGCAGAGAAGTTGGTAGCGGACGCGCGGCAAGATTGCGCCGTGGTCCGCCTGAGAACGACTGCGAGAAAGATCATCAGAGATTGCCCCCGCTGCCGTATGGCAAGAAGTAAACCGGCGCAACCGATGATGGCTGCATTGCCGGAAGGCAGATTAGCTCACCACCAGCGGCCCTTCACCCATTGTGGGGTGGATTTCTTTGGGCCGATGGAGGTGGTGATTGGTAGGCGGAGAGAAAAAAGGTACGGCGCGTTGTTCACCTGCTTAACGACGCGCGCCGTTCACCTAGAGATAGCCGCCAGCCTGAGCGCCGACTCATTCATTATGGCCCTCAGGCGTATGACAGCCCGAAGGGGCACACCAGAAACCATGTACTCTGACAACGGTACAAACTTCCGCGGCGCATGGAAAGAGTTAAACGCCGCACTTAAGGAAGTCGCCGCAGACGAGCGGACGAAAGAGTATGTCACCACTAGCAGAATTGATTGGCGTTTCATCCCACCAAACGCACCTCACATGGGGGGAGCATGGGAACGCCTGATAAGGTCAGTGAAGAAGGCGCTCGGTGCTATGCTGAAAGAACGAGCGCTACGTGAAGAGACCTTGCAGACCGCACTGGCGGAGGCCGAGCACACTGTTAATACTCGGCCTCTTACACACGTCAGTGTGGATCCTGAGAATGACCGCTCCCTCGCGGCGTACACGTACCTAACATCAAGTGGGTAGTGTGCGTCTGCAGGCACGATACACTGAGTATCGTACGCCGGCGACTCGCAAAATTGGGAAAAAGTTAGAAAATTCGAATATTGTTACCACGATGTCATGTGTGACATCATTTGAAAGCCCATTAAATTTCACGAATATGTAGACCTGATTCAGTGTAATACGGGCACCATAACGAAAGTTACGGAATTAAATGTGTTTTTCCTAATTTTGCGGGTCCACGCGCGTGTGTAAGACACTGTCTTGCATGCGCGGCCGGTGACGACATAGTGCCACAACGCCTCTTGCAAGTGACTGCGTATAGAGGCGAGATGTATATTAATGTAATATTATATATGAGTATATTAATGTGTAATATAATATCAAGTTTGGATATTTTGATGTAATATCTAGTTTGGATATTTTAATGTTAAATCAAGTTTGGATTTAATGTATTATCAAGTTGGATATGTAATGTTAAGTCAAGTTTGGATTTATTGTATTATCAAGTTAGATTTAATGTATTATCAAGTTAGATATGTAATGTTAAATCAAGTTAGATATAGCTGTTGCCTTTGTGTAGGGATAGCATTAGTTTGAAGCATCAAGCTAGGATGTGAAATTATTGTTGTTTTGTATAATGGTAGCATAAATTAAATATCAAGTTTGAAATGGATTATTGTTTAGCGTAGCGGAGGTGTAGGCGTCGCACAATTTGTCTGCGACGCATGTTTCTTCGTGTGCGTTTTGCAAAAAATGACGCATCCAGCGTTTGCGGCCGCAGAGTGAGCTCTCCGGCATGCGCTCGACCGTTAAACACGGCCGAATCACACTTGCAGCGCGAGGTTTATCGGAAGATATCTCGAGCTGTGGGTGTGATATGGTTTTGAAATTTAGATCACCAGGTAGAGGGTGAAAAGCCACATAGAGTGGAGATATTTTTAAGTTCCGCCAACAAGTGTTTGAGTTGGCAGATAGGAACCAAGCAATCATGTGTAACATAGAACTATAAAATGTATAATGTAATGTGTTAATTTAAGGATAAAAATAACATGTGTCATATTAAATATAGTTTCTATTTGTAAATAATGTATATATGTAAGTGTCTCAATTGTATTTAAATATGTAAAACTGTATAAACATGTTTAATTCTTGAATAAAGATACTTGCGTACGTGAGTGATGCGTCGATCGGTTGTGTTCCTGCGCTTAGCGCGCACGCTGTACTGGACAGGTTTGCGTCTCCACTTAGTATGTGGTGGGACGCGACTGTCTAGTATAAATAGGGGGACCCAATCGATCGGTCGTCACTTGCTGCCGAGCTCTACTACTGAACAGACGTGTTATTATTTACTGCCACCCTGCCTACTACCTTGCTTCTACATTGGACCGTTGGATACCTACCTTGCTGACTTGGATTGGAATATTGGACCCGTTGCTGACTACTCTTGGATTGGATTTGGATCTCTCTCTGGCCTTCCACGACGCAGCACCATCTCAGCACCGACGAGCTTCCGAAGTAGATCTGCATTGTAGTAGCTGCCGCCTCAACGCTTCTCTCGATACACCGCCGTACGCTCATTTGAATACTCAAGATAGCCGGTGCACTATTGGTTTATTGCCCGTAGTGTGTGCGCTTGCGAGTATTTCATTGGGGTGTGCCTAGGTGTTGACAGTGAAGCTGCGAGCCGTGTAGGTGCTCAAGCAACTGCTAGGCGGTTTCCGACGTGCTTTGAAGGTGTTTGCCGAGTGGCATTCACTACTGACGAACCGGAAACCTACCTACCCTTCCCTACCTCCCATCTCCCGCGACGGAAGTCGCATTCCCCGATCTACCTACCATCGAGATCGTCTACCATCTACCAAGCGTCAGCGCCTGCGAAGAACCAGCGAACCCCCACTCACCCCGACTCCAGCCCACCACGGAGATACAGTCTTTGTACGCGCCTTCTTGGAGTCGAAGTTGTGCCGTACAGAGAGTCTTCGAGTCATTCCTGGCCGCGGCAGTTTGTGCAAGCTGTATTTTGGCTTCGACATCACGTCGTCTGTCTTTGCGCACAGAGTGCTTTACCAGGCGGTCTAGCTCTCTGTACGAATTTCTTAGGGCCTCCAGTTTCGTAGGGGACTTTTCAGCATCTCTGAGTATCTTGACTTTTTGGCGATCTTGAATATATCCCCAGGACTCCATAGACATCCATGGTGGTTTGTTCCTCTCTTTGAACCCAATGGACGCAACCGCTGCAGCCTTCACTACTCTCTGGAACTCCTCCCAGGCCGACTCTACTGAGTCAGTATCGGAAAGATTCAAATCCTTGGTGCAGCTCAGCCTCATACTTCATGGGAGACCGAATATTCCCCAACCCACAGACGTCAAACACTCGCGGTGCAGCTGGTCTTGCAAATTTATTGAACCTTAGCTTCATGGCTCCGACAAGGAGCTCATGATCCGTTTTCAGGTCCGCTCCACGAAATGTCCTGACATCCTGTAGATCAGAGCGGTCTCGGGCCTTAACCAAAAGATGGTCAATTTGGTTTCTGGTACGTCCATCAGGTGAGGTCCACGTGTATTTGTGGATATCCTTGTGAGGAAACAGTGTTCCTCCAATAAGGAGTCCTTGGAGTGTTGCGTATTCTATAAGACGGGAGCCGTTGTCATTTAGCACCCCCATGCCATGCCCCCCCATTACGCCAGGACCGTTTAGTGGGTCGTTGCCCACTTTGGCATTGAAATCGCCCATCACAACGATCCTATGCCTTTTAGGAATTTTGGATGTGACGGCTGCCAGACAGTCATAAAAACTGTCCTTGACCGTCCCCTCCGCATCCTCTGTGGGGGCATAACACAAAAGTACCGTCAACGGGTCACCCGTTGCCCTAAACGAGGCGCGTAGTAGCCTGTCGGAGATGGGTCCCCAATCAAGAAGCGAGCCGGCGGCCCGTTTGCTCATTAGCAAGGCAACACCATGCTTGTGTTTTGTCTTGTGGCCAGAGTGAATCATGGAATAGTTCCCCGCCTCACTCCTTCCACAATCCAAAAGACGTGCCTCAGACACACCTAGCAGGTCTAACCCATAGTCACTCGCTATCTTGGCGGCAACCAACTCCTTGTCATGCCTCAGCGTCCTCGCATTGTATGTTCCGATTTTCAATTTCCTTATTCGGTCCAAGTTCTTATGGTCAGGGGGGCTACATGTAAATGGACCCCTCCCCTGTAGAGGTCCAAGTGTCCGAAGCTTTATCCTGTTTCTGTTTGCAGTCGGTCACTTTAAGTATGTTGGGAGACAAGCCCAACGATACCGAGGCCCGGGGAAAGGACGGCTCCATCCTACCTGATTGTTGTTATTCTCAGTGGAGGCTCAAGACTGAACTGCCTTGAAACCATAACGTAAAAATTGAGAGATTACTTTTAATCTTTAATACTTTAGATTATTGATGGTAAACTATTATTATTTTGTAGTTATAGCCTTATAATGGACGACTCAACAGCACTAGACTTACTACCGGTTCCATAAAAATAAAGTTCCTGGTTAAGTCCGAAGTGTCAAAAGTTTATTAGTCTATTATTTACTATGGTTACTACTAGAAGTTTTTTTCCACGATAATTTAAACCCTTTAAACCATATTTTCATTTATATGGAACAAGTCATAAATGTATAAATTGTTCTGCAGCCCTAGTCAAAACACATTTTAGCGTCACTTGTCGTTCGACTACAAACGAAATTACGACTATAATTGCAACAATAACGCATAATTATATGGTACATGTAGGTAGATTGTCGTAATTTCGTTTGTAGTCGAACGACTTCATAACGCTAAAATGTGTTTTGACTAGGGGGCCTGGGTAACGAAATGGTCCTGATTGTTTTATGTTTTGAAGTTGTCGTGTCATGTCAGTTCGTTATTATTCATTCATATTGAAAGAAATTTATCAATCAAATTATTACACACTCCTACTTATATACAGTAATAGTAAAATATTCAATTCTGGAAAAGTTTAATTAAGACAACATTTATTCCAAGCAGCCAATTTTCATATTGTAGGTTTGAATAATAAAACACATAAAAGATTCTAAAACGTATTCAAAGGGCAATCAATACTATAAAAAGGTACAGAATCTTATTTTTCATTATCTCTTGTCCTTTACATTCCTATAATCGCTAAAATTCAAAAAGCAAAATGCCGATAAAATAAAATAAAGTGTCCCATTTAATTTTCGGCTATGTGATGCAGAAAAGTTTATTACTGATAAAGAATTTATAATATCGTGTTCCTACTACATTATGTAGACAAAACCGTAACAGCAAATCTCTTGATTCTTTGAAATGAATGTGAGGGTGATGATAATGGCACAAAAAGAGATGAAGTTAAAGATTGTCTAAATTTGGACATGGAATAATTTTCCAAAAATATAGCTACTTAAACGAGAACATGGAAACAGCTTTTTACGGAATATTCAGGGTATTCAGCTATACAATATTCCTCCCTGCTAGAAAGTTAGTAAATAAAGTGTGATATTTTATTTTTAATAATGATTCTAGAGTCCATAATTTCTAGTTAGCTACTTGTGTATTTTAGCAACGAAAATTGACGCGTTCTCGCAACGTCGTCAACATTCGAACGAAAACGAAACGAAAACGTAACACTTAAATGTGTTTTGACTAGGCCCATTGTTGTACACTCAAATTACCATGAGCCAATTCGTTAGATTTGACATACTCCTACTTCATTTATTACTCTATGATTTTGCAAAATGTGTGTCATAGGTGGGACAGGCAATAAACTCACTGGTGTTTGTGTACTACGGTTTTACCTGGTCTGAAATTTTATTTCAATTACATCTTAGAATTATTTTTTGAATCTGAACATTGCCACGGTTATTAAAATCAGTATATATATCTACCATATTATTATATATATATATATGCCAACAACTCGTCAAAGCGAGTATCGTGAGCGCTTCAGTTTCACGGCGGATCTGACTGTGCTGTATCCACTCTGCTGTGCCATCTCAGATGACAAATAGGCCAATCTGAGACAAGCACACTCTGTCGCATTTGGGACATGGATGTTCTCCCGCATATACCATATTAATAAATACTCATAAGGAATAAGTATTCCTTATTTGGACACCCTGTAAAATTTTTGACAAATTGAAATATTTATATTACATCTTGTAACGATTAATATGCTAACAAACGGCAGAATAACATGTTATAATACCTAGGTACTAACAAATCACATAATTTTAGGCATCTTGTACAAGTAAAAATTTGTTTATTTTTTTTGCGATTTGTTTCTCTTTATTGTTTTATTTATTAAGGATCATTTGTATAGTGTGTTAAAGTTGATTCTTTATACATTTTTTTGCCTTATTAAATGTGTTTGAACATTTTTAGTGATCGCCGCTAAAGTAAAGCAATAATTTTAATTTCTGTTTTATTTTCATTTTATTAATAATTCAAGAGTTTTTGTGTTTACGCTGTGGAAATCCATTTTTAATTTTAATAAATAAAATATAAAAATATATTATTGAGCACTGTTTAATCTCCACTATGTTAGGTTAAATACCGAACGTTTTCGCCTATACTTGTAGGAAACTGAAGTTTCCCTGAAGATGCCTACAAGTATAGGCGAAAACGTTCGGTATTTAACCTAACATAGTGGAGATTAAACAGTGCTCAATAATATATTTTTATATTTTCATTTTATTGTTTTCTTAACATTTTATTTAAAATGCATACACCTACCTACCTTAATACATAGAAATAAATAATGTGATTATTATTTTGTATAATATTATTTGCATTTCAATTGAAAAAAGACAACTGATTGACATGTGGCACTAACTAGACTGAAACTAGACGGCCTATTTTCATAAAATAAATCGTATAGGGATGATGAGTACCTAACAATGAAGACTTTATCAACAATCGGATCGAATCGGTATAGACTTAAACTTCTAATCTCTTTTAAGTTATTACACTACCGCACACGAAGATAAGCGTAGGTACTGATGCTGTACAGCTGATGTTCTTCTAGTAGGTATCTTAATATTGGTCCTTCCTGTTATGGACACACACTAATTTAATTAGGTGTGTAGGGTTTTTGGATGAAGTATTCTTTGCAAACCTGATATATTATCTTCCTCTTATAAAGATTTTCCAGGGTAAAGACTGCATTATATAACAAATGATGTTATGTATTGACACATAATGTAAAGACCTGTAGTCTCTGCAATGCGAGAATGACTGTGGTTCAGGCTGAATCGTGTTTCGAAAATATTCAATGGATTGGTCAAAAAATAGAAGAATATTATTAGATCACATGATAATATAATAGTTGAAAAGGTTTTCTGGTTCGTGTTGGAAGATTCGGTTCTTAGTATCTTTGCAGTTGAAATTCCGTTTGCATTCGAGTATACGATTTAATATTTACCTTCCTTGCCCTTTGTTCAAGTGTCCATTGTGCCCTGTCGCATGCACTATCGAGAATATTTTTAACGTAACTCTACGTGATATTGAAATTTTTCTGGGTTTTGACACGATAAATAAATACTAGTTTAAAAGATAAAATAAATACAACATGTATGTAGTTATATTATGAAGATGATAGTGATGGCGTCTGAAGTCTGGTAATCCAGCAAGATAGGTTGGTTGTCTACCAGACCTACTATTAGTTTCTATGCTGGCGCTGACTTTTACATCGATGAGTCATATTAATTATTGTATAAGAGGTAGTAAAAGATACTCTTTTATTTATTTGCAAATTATTATAATTTTTACATTTAATATCATAATTCAGCCGTTATTTTATATTGTAGATATGTAATATTATTAAAGATAAGTAAGTACACATCTTATAGTATTATAATACAAGGTATTGTACCCGGCACATACATGAATGAACCGATATTTCCTTATAAAAAAGCTCCTCTAGCTATGTTTCTAACGAGCTTCCTAACTTTACTTACTTCAGAGGAACTAGAAGAGAAGAAGTAAGAAGGTACTGACTACTGATAAAGTTTTTGTACCACAGTGAAGGAATTGAATCAAAGTAATAATGTACATTTAAAACTTTACTGGTACCTTTCATTATTAGGGAAGAAATGATTTTAATGTGGCACAAAATTGCTCTGAACGTAGAAAATTTATTTTCACATTGTATTTTTAAGGCAATCAATCAGTTGCAAGAAGAATCTTCATTGTGTATCAAACGATTATTTTAAATTTGATCTGAGTAAGTATACTTTATATTTATATGCTTTCTAAGACTAGCAAATTTATTGAGGGTGTAGGTATATTATATGAATAAATCCAATAAAAAAATATCATGTCGCTTTTAGAAAGGTGACACGTAAAGTATATTATAATACATTAAAATACTTTCAAATGAACAAACGATAATTTTATAGTACAGATTGAGAATATGTACAAAACCATTCATACTACGTGACGATACAACGGGTTTGTGCCAAAAGTCGATAGATAGTCACAAGTGGTATAACCCAGTAGAAAAACAAACATAACATACATATTATTTACTTTACAATTTACACAGATCGAGCTTGTCCCAAACTAAGGCATGACTATTGCATTATGTGTACTAACGTAATGATACTAATATACAATGCACCTAACATAAGGGTTAGTTGGAAGAAATCGCGCCTCTGCGATAAACTCGCCCTCTGTATATTGATTGTATGATTGTCTTTGTTTGAAATGTATTTTTGTGTAAATTTGCTTGTTATCAATGTACAGTAAAGAATAAATAAATAAATAAAAAAAATAAGTATTTGCGTGTAACACCCAGATCCAGGACGACAATTTGAAAGAGGTCATTTTTCTTTAATATAATACGAATCCGAGACCTGGTGACTCAAAGGCGAGAGTGTTCCCTCTACGCCACACCGGCCGCCCAACTAAAAGATTTAGTCTAAAAATAATCTTCTGATAAGAGGTTCATGTTTCGAATATTATTAAATATTTTAAATACTATTGCATACTCTGAGAATGTTTGATGTGTAGGTATTAGAATTCATCAAATTCCACGTTTACCTTATAAAAACTTGAGACAAGATTAATGATTTTAACTTGACTAGTTCATTATTTTAATTTATTTTCATTCTTTACTGTGCATTCGTTACAACATCAATCATTACAAAGTATTGTAAAATTTTAAGTTATACAATTCAATGCACAGAGGGCGGGTTTATCGCTAGATTGTGATATCTTCCAACTAACCCGGTTAAGATAATTATAATAATAGGTAATAAGAAAATTACCGCAAGTGGTCATTTAACATAATTGAACGATTGTGTCTATAGTCTAGTCTTGAAAACTAATGCGCTTCCCAGGAACCGGAAATACGTAGAATTTTGTTCCTTAACAATGATCCAGCAACTAAGACAAAATTGGATTAATAATAATGTTTTTTGTTAATCCATCAATGAAATTCTACTACTTATGTGTCAATACAATAAATGAAAAAAAACATGGTTATTTAGCCAAATTACTTTTGAAATGAAAAACATTTTGGGTTGTATCACTTGGTAAAGCAAGATACAACACGTTATATTTGTTACCAGAAATAAGAATTAAATTTGAATAAATAAGGTTAAAAGGTTAAGTTGTATTGACATAAAGTTTTATTCAGAGTGACATCATCTTTTTGCTTCTGCCAGATACCTGCTGATGTGAAGAATAAGAAATGGTGAACTGACACTGGCTGATGGGTGAACAATTGGACTGCTAATCGGATGATCTATCTACCCGCGGTGAATCACTATTGACTTTATTTGAATGGTCTTAAGAAATAATGTTTCAAGCTGCACAAACCACAAGCAGAGAAAAAAAATTGTTTTGCAGGTATTTACCATACAGGTACGTATATACCTAGGTATAAACATACACTTACATTCACACACGCACATATATATATATGAAAATAGGTATCGCAAGATATGTATCACTTGCAGGGTAAGGAAGAGAGTTGAGTATTAGGTGTTCCGACGCTTACGAATCGGCCATGGCTCAAACTTGGATTTTCCCCGTATTTTGGTGATCTAGTCTATTGTATACCTGAGATATTATTATTCCGTGCTCTTTGGTCTAAGCAAAACCGCCAAAACAGACGCAGTATGATAGACGCGAATAGAACCTGCATACACACATTGACTGAATAGACTAGCAACGCACCGTTAATTTTCCCACACGTATCATAATTATCTATTTCAATATCAATTCAATATGGTGAACTGATTATAACTTAATATATTGAATATATCAATCAACATGTTGCGCCAAATGAATAAGTATATTGTAATGGCCCTTCCTAATGGAGAATAAGTTAACAGATTTATAATATTAACAGATAATACAATTATTAACATATGTACAAAATATACCTAAACAAACTGGTAATAGGCGATCATTGTTGTAAACGAGCAATAAAAAAGTGTACTTCTTACATTTGTATCTACAGTAACATATTTGTAACATAAATACATCTTCAATGAGGGATTCAAGGAAATATGAACGTACCTTTTTGGACCATTGTTTTCTTTAAGACTAATTGATTATTTTGGTCACATGACTAATTTTTCCATTGAATTTCTAGTCTATACAATGAAGGTTAGTGCACATACATTCACTGGACATTTCTGCTCTCAATGCTATTCTATATTAAAATTATACCTTGTTAGTGAATACACATCGATGGTATTAGGTCAAAACTTGATACATGCAATTTTATTAAATTTTGTATAAATGTCAGAATGAGTAACCAAAGGTACCTATATTTGTTTCGTTTCATCAAATCTTGATTACTGGATAGTACCTATATGAAAAATGCAAGAAAAACAGTTAAGTTTAACTTAACTTCAAAATTTTGAAAACAAGCTTTGTTTTTGCTGCCCTGGAAATGTGCTCATTTGCAGATACCAGGTTTTGGTCTAAGACGTTTTTACTAAACCTATATGAAGTATGAACATTATTTGTAATAATCTCTCGAAAATAAGACTTTGTTGCCATCTATTGAAGAATTGTAAAAGCGTCGAAAGAAAAATAAAACAGGTAATAATTTGATGATCATTGACAAACCATAAAACCAATATTATATGAACAGAAGATATTTATAAAAAAATAAATGTTTGATTCCATAATTATTTGTATAGATGTCCTTATAGGTAAGGTTTTATATTCTACTTTTGGATGTCTCCTTCTTAATACTCACTAATAATATAAATAAATATCTTACCTACTATGATACTTTTGCAACTTTTACATAAAAAAGAACTCACTTGTTTAAGATTAACTTGATAAATTCTCAAAAGTGTGCCTGTAGGAATAGTGTGGCATTTTTAAGTCATGTTATATTTGAGTGTGAATTACTGATTAACAGATGTGATTTTATCCGAAGATTCCTAAGAAGTGGAGTTGCTTCTCACACGTGAAAGTGTGTGATTTTGTTAAGTTAAAATTATCAAATAAATTTGTCAGTGAAGATTACATAAGTAATGTACTTATGTAATTTTGAAATTGTATTTATTTCATTTTTTTATTATGAAATGCTTACCCGAGACAGACCAAGAACACAAACATTAATGATTGACAAATGAATAATAATGTTAGACATCCCCTAAGTACATTTCACAATTATTTTTTTATTTATTATAGTATTTTTATTCAAATTTGTCAATAACTACTATACTACTACTATACCATCACCGCATATCCCACAAGTGGTGTAGCCAGCAGACCAGCTGTATGTAAGAAACATGCAAGCTGTCTTCTCCGTGCCAATATAAAATCAAGACATTCAGGATGGGTGGCAAACCTCATCGCTGAATTTAAGATGTAAAATGTTAAGATTTAAGATGTCAATAACTAAAGTATTTAAAATGTTTTTGGACTGAAGCATGTCTAAAGTATATGATGTATTGTCAGTAGCGTAGCGTGCCTTAGACGGGCCCTGTATAAAAACATATAAGGGGGCCCAGATGAAGTCACATTCAAAGCCTCTGTACCCTGGGGCCCTCATATCTTTGATATAGCTAATACGGCAGTAGCTACGCCTCTGTATATTGTATAAAGTGTATTATTTCACCTCTGGCTTTCCTTACTACGGAGTCTATTGAGGATATAACCACAAACATATATACGAACAGACAAAAAATTATGTGTATATTTTTTAAAAGTTCAATTGGGATTTGATGTCCACCTAAATATATACCCAAACACCATCAGGTGTTATTTAGATTTTAAATTAAAATTTCTTGATAGAAAATTTGAAACTCTACAATCAGTTGCTGTATTGTTTCGAATTAAAAAAGTCTTCTTTATGTCTCTCATCTGCCTGAAAATCTCCAACATTTTATCCTTCAAAAGTTCCCTGGCAAAATTTGTGTAAGTCCCAACTTTTTCATATTTTTTTGACTCTTCCAAACAATTTTTTTATAGTCTAGACGTGGGTTATTATGTAAAAGAAACAGTTTGACAGTGACTTCGTAAAAAAGTCAAAACTAGGTTACTGTATCTACTATGAAACATTGTAAAACTCAAACTTTTGTGTATATTTTCATAAAGTAAATGAAACACTTGAATCAACGATAAAATATATTTTATTATTCCACTGATTTCATATTATTATTACATTCAAAATGCCTGTTGTCTAGAATCTACTTTCATTACAATAATAAACTATTATTCATTATTATGTTATTGATGATATAGATTTTCTTTAAACATTATATGTAGTATTATTATTATTATATTGTAGAGTGTGTCTAAAATCTATTACACAAATTGGGTTGGTAATTACAATAATAACATGTGGACATAACATAGAATAATAAATAAGTATGATATTTAAACATACATACCATGCTGTGTACTTTTATAAAGATTATAATATTATTAATTGCAGTATCTATGATGTTTTTAGATGAGAAGGTATTAGTTAGACAGTATTTTGGCATTTGCGGTATACAGACAGCTGGATGCGAATGTCATTCATCAAGCAAAAATCTTAAATCTTTCAGCGACAATTCGGAGCCTTTTCCGAAGAAATATTCGAATGAATGCCTTCGTAACGTCTCATGGACGGGTAACGAATGCATTCATTTGAATATTTCTTTGGAGAATAATCTGAATTGTCGTCGAAAGGTATAAGATTTTTGCTTAATGATTGACATTTGCATCCAGCTGTCTGTATGCCGCCATTGATAACAATGTTTGAAATTAATGAGAAATTTCAAGTTCACTGCAAAATATTGTTGCCACTTCAGATTATATGCGTACTCAGTGCAGTATTACGGGATAAGACTATTCAAATATTTTACCGGTAAAAGGGAGATAAAAATTGCAACACAGAAATTAATATTCTAATACTAGAGTGATTGTTTTCTCTGTGAACTTTCAAATTTTCCATCAGAATATCATTCTATCATCTGGATGCCACCAGATCCCCTAGACAAACCGCACTTGGCGATCGACTACAAACGAACTTTTTGACAATAACCACAACAATAACGCATAATTATATGGTACATTGTAGGTAGATTTTCGAAGAATTCGTCAGTAGTCAATAGCCAAATGTAGTTTGTCTAGGTATCCTGATATATAATTATGTTAATTGTGAAGAAATTGAAATGACTAATATATTATTTTTAAAAAATCTCTACAAAATGTATATAAGATATATTTGTAACACTATTGATATGCTATATTGATATGTTTCTTTTTAAATTTGATCAAAATATATTTAAGAAACTATTTTTCTTTTATCTTAGGATGTAAAATTTATAAAAATCCAGTGATATGTAAAATGACAAGTCGTGGATTAAGATGAAAAACTGATCATAGAAAAACCTATTAAGCAAAAATTTACTCGTTATCGGGTGCATTCATTTACTGATTAAGTGCTTTTTAGAAAAATAAATGTGTTTTATTTTATTTTAATTATTCAATAGGAGACAAACTGTTGTATAGAAGTTGAACTGAAAACAACTAGTAAAACAATCAAGATATTTTTAACTGTCAACGATCATAATATTTCAAAAGTCTAATTCAGATAACTCTCAAAGCTTTGTCAATTGTGTAAAAAAATTTTTTAAATCAAATAAGCTAGAAATATTAGTAAGACCATTGTGTATATAGGTGGTAATGTTTCATTTGTTTACCTTGTATTTGGAATTCTACGTTTTGGTTGCTTCATACATAGATAATACATATTATATATTTAAATGTATTAGTGTAGTAGATATACATACTTAGATTATAATACTTACTCTCACACTGTCACAAAAACAATGATAAAATGCTCTGCAAAATATCCAACTCAAGCAGACATCCAACATATATATATATATATATGTATATATAATATACGGTATATATGATGTATACATATTATACACACAGTCTAGGCGATGCCTAATCACATTGAAGAATTTCTAACATAAATATAATTTATTTATATTTAAAATAGTAATAGTTATAATTAACATCCATATTTTAATATTTTCCTCTAAAAAAGTTAGACACAACATCAAAATTTTGATATATTTTCTTTTCGTAAAATAATTACACCAAAAAAATTTGCCCGCGTTTCACAATCAAAAGAAGAATCACGACAACACGAAAGCATACAATAATTAGAAAATTTCTTACTTGAATGTTCTCTACTTAAAAAAAAGAAAAAATCTACTGTGTTTGTTTTCTAAAACAATATAATATAATGTTACTAATATTTATTATAGGATATTAATTCTACATTTAGTCTATAATATTAATTAATTGTTACATCTTATATAACATGTATAATAAATACATTTAACATAAACATTATTTTTTTTAAATAAAAACATCTTATAAACAATACACTTAAATTAAAACATTCATCTAGGGTGTGTTATATATACCTAATATTAACATATAGGTACATAAAAGTGTTAATAAAAAATATAAAAAATAAATAATAAAGTTGTAAACTGAATTGGAAACCATATTTGTATTACTATTAAACTTCTATAAAGTTGATTCTTCAGCTTTGTAATACTTGAAAATTAATTGACTTTTTTGGGTTTGCAAAATTAAAATCAGAGCAAGTGATTTGTTTTTAGTACCAAAATTCATTATTAAATAGGCCGTTTAGATTAGACTAGTGCCAAAAAATAAAACATTTTTTTCATTTATAAAAGATAGTTTTGAAATAATTATATTCATTATGTACTAGATATGCAATAACAAGAAAAAATTAATAAAACTAGTTTTGTTGTCTAAAAATAAAAAAGTATGAAAAACAGTGAACACACAAACAACCATGAATTTCTAAGAGTTGAAGATAATGAAAATTCGGTTCATGTACCTCATTTCTTATAAATTATACATTTTTGACTGAATAATAAAGATTAAATGAATTATATGATCATGTTTTTATGTATAAGACCATATACCCTTCATATTGTATGTATATAAGGAGCAATCTAGGACGATAGCTACCAATTAGTTTTCCCACCTATAGTTGAAGGCTGTCAGCACTGGACACCTGTATTTGACAAATGACATAATATTCTGTCTCCACTTAATGGAGTAGCAAGATCTAGACAAGAAAAAGAAAGTAAGTGAGTATGTAAGCGGCATGGGATCGAAAGTCAACAAATCCATTTTTCCCCTCCTCTGAGTGCGAATGTGGCACCAGTGAAGAATCTCTGGATCATATATTTTCGACTGTCCTAAATATCCATGTGGTTTTAGACGTCTGCGCTTCCTCACACTCCCTCTTTCAGATTAATACATCCTCTTCGTCATCCTTTCATCATGCATTCGCTTGACATGTCCAAACCATTGTACATGTTTACGTGTATTCTGTCCATAACGCTTCTCTCACATCCACTCATTCTCCTGATATCCTCATTCTTCACTCTATCTCGCAATGTTTTACCAATCATTCTTCTCAGTGAACGCATCTCCACAGCATTTATTCCACTCTCGTCCTTCTTCAACCACGTCCAAATTTCGCTTGCATACATAAATTTCAGTACCAGAATGGTATTGTGCACCAGCATTTTTGCCATGTTCGACACATCGTTATTACCAACAATGAGTCGAAGTGCACCATTCACTCTAGCACGGGCGACTTTTCTTCTTTCGATGTTCTTATAATATCTTCCATCCCTCACAAACAGACTTCCCAAACTTTGAATTTCTCCACTATTTTCCACATAAACTTCATAGGATTTAACTATTTAAGAAATTTTGTATTTATATAACTCAACACAAAGAATATATTCGCATACCTGCTTAGTTAAAAAAACAATTGGATTTGTCAGATTTCAATACCAAATCAGGCATATTGTAAGGGAAATTTAATATTGCAAAAATATTTGAAAATTTAGTTTTTTTTTAAATAACAAGGATTGTTAAATGAAATTGTATCAATTGTTCGTAGACATTAACTGAATTATCAGTGTTTTCAACTCAATGTAAGAAATAATTATCTATTTGTATTCATAAAGCTGACACCATTTTTCTCTTAAAATCTAAATAATTAATACGACATAGATTCATAAAAATCCACAATACAATGATAACATAACATCAATTTACATTCGTTTATTTAGTCTACAAAGAGATATAACCGCATAAACTTTGAAAATAAAAATGTCCTAATTTTCATTAGTTCAAAAAAATTGCAGTGTTGATATGTTTAAAATGAGTAAAATATAACAAATGCTAGCAGACATATTATTTTTCATAGCAAATATTGCACTTTTTAAAGTGATAATTTTTGCAACAAGTCAACATATTGGAAGTTGATATTTATGAAACTATGCAGTATCGAAGCGACATTATATTTTATTCACAATAAATACACATTTCTACCAGTAAATTTCTAAGTTTTGTGCTCTCTTTCTATATATAGCAGTATAAATATCTAAAATTATGTTGAAAGATACATTCAGCAGTAAGAGAAATTGTTAAATAAAATAATGTTCATTTTATTAAAGGTTCCAAATGTTTTCTAAATAATTTCAATGTAAGTAGGAGACTTATAAATTGTGAAAATAAGATTTCAAAATAAGATGTATCAAGCTTTTATTAAAATTATACTGACATATTAATATTTGTACTGACATTTTGAAATTTATAGACCAGTTGATTAGCAATCACCTACTATGAAATTCTCTTTGGTAATTCTTGATTAAATCTAATTGTTTGGAGTTATGTACTTAAATGCATTTTATATTTCTTTTAGTGTGTATACTTTTTTTTAACTAATTAGTTTTCCTTTTAGGCCTGAGTAGGTACTAAAAAATGTTACAGAAACAATGCAAGAAATCTTCATAAGCTCATAGGAGGTTATCGAATCTAGAGTTTCATATCAAAATTTTTATATTTCACTACAAAAATATTACATTACTTATTTTATATATTAGTAACACTCTAAATGGACCAGCCATACTCGTGAGTGATTAATGATAAATATAATAGCAAAAAAAATTATTACAATGTTGGGCAACGACTAAGTACCAATGTTCTTAAAAATCTCTGTATTCTTCAAATCTAAATATAATATATTATGCTTTTTAAGCCACATCAAATTAATAACATTTATTCTCATGTAAATATGTTGATTTTTTTAAATATGTATCTGTGCACAAAGATAAATAAGCCCTACCACATACACAATTAACTACGCACATCAAAACTTCATTTAAAAGTAACATGATATCAAAAAAATTACGCTAACATTGAGGCATACTATCAACTTTAAGATAGATTTTAAATTTATAAATAATTGAATACAAGCACGACAAGATAGACATCTTTATTTTTTATGTTTATTGTGATATAAGAAATCATTTATCCTTACCCACTTACTTGCAATTATCTTCTTTTTTTAATTGTTAATCAAATATCAGAATATTACCTTTAATTTGAGTTGACTAGGTTACACCAAGTTCATTAAAATAAATAAAATTTTCAACATGTCTATAAAACCATTTTGAGAATAAAAAATATAGATTATTGATGATTGATTTAAGAACAAACTGGTACCTAGTGACCTAAGGAGTTGTTGTTAGTACAATATTTAAATAGTCTTGTGGTATACAAAAGTGTAAATATTACATTATTGATAAGTGTCATCATAAGATAGGTTCCAATTATTTAATAACAATAATTTACTAAAGCCAATCATTTCATAAACACATCACTTGAAGTTGATATATATTATTTGGTTACCTACTATAATTTGATGATGATAGATAGCACACATGGAAATCCTCGTAACACATTTGTTTTAACTCCAATTTTTAACTTCCAACACCTCATCAACACTCTCCATTTTCCCGCTTCAAACATATTATTATCACAATTTCATTCTACGCTTTACATTAAATTATTTCATCCTGAACTTTTATTCTTGTTTTCCAATCCGAAATAATGTCTCGCTCTTAAATCAAAGATCACTTACTAAGCACATTTCAATATAGTTTTTCCACCACATTGTCGTACACTTCTACAATAATTTATTTGTTAATCATTTTGCCATGTTTTAGTCTGGATCAGACCTTTTCCTGTGTATTGGTAGCCAAATTTACACATCAAACAAGTTTAATGTTGTGTTTAAAATGGGATTTTTGTCTAAAGTCACTTACTTAGGAAATAGTATATCACTAAGTTATACATAATAATAAATAGATAAAAGTACATAATAATATGTAAAAAAATTGGTGTAAAAAGCGAAAGTCTTTTATCAAAATGTTGAAAGAAGTGTTCTCTTTTTACTAAAGTTCCTTTTATTCATTTTTGTGCCATGCATTATTGGGACAGTGATAAATAACTAAGGCAAGATCTCATCAATTACGATAACATAATTAAAAAGATGATATAGTGTCTCACTATTGTAAAACATGTTTATATCATTTATGTATTATTTATTATATTTATACTTATACCTGGTGCCCTGCTACTATACTATAAAGCACAGTAAATTGATATGTAATTTTAATATAATATATTGCAAGTGTTTTTTCTTCTAAAGATTCATAAGCAGAAACTTATTTATTACTTTGTGTTTTACATTATCCAAAATAAAACTATTTCTAAACATGTGATTGATATGTTTGTGTCATGGTACTTTAATAATAATAATCATATGGATTTATTTTATAACCGTTATACATAATTGTAAATATTGAATTATATAAGAAAAAATTTGAATACAAAATATATAAATATGAGATACGTTGTACTTCATTTAGATTTAGGCAGTTTATAAAAAATCATTCTAGTTAGAAATAAAAAGCATATTATGGTTACGTTAAGAAGCTTGAAGTATTGTAGATTTTGGTTTTGTATTTTTTTATAAGCATGGAAACTTTATTTTATTATATATATATATATATATAATAGACCCTCACTCTACCGGGAAAATGTTAATATCTTATTCTCACAGCGATTACAAATTTATTTATTTTGTGCATTATATATGATAAATACATATCTTAAAATTTAACATTACAGATCACAATGAACATGAAAAGCGACACAGATTTTTGTATATCAATAATATTATATTCATACATAGGAGTATATTTAATTAATTTAATGTCTAAAGATTGTACAAAACATCAAATATCATTTATTCTTCCATACTTCCATCCTAAAACATATTATTCTTTATATAGTCTACACAGCAATTTTTCCAAAAAATTATGTGGGATACATGAACCCGTTAAACATAATTTAATTTTTGAATACTTTTCCAAATTAAATTGTTTAAGCGCTCTTCGTAACAAGTAATTAATATTTATTTCCACACATAAACACTATATGTTTAATTTCACAGCAATTGGTTAAAATTATATATTTCTTTACAGCATTTTTTTCACCAATCATAATAAAATCAAAAGTGGTTTATCAACAAATTTTACAAATAAATAATCAAAATGCAGGAAGACAAATACTTAATGTAATGAAATTAATTAAACACAACTAAATTACAAATGATATTTATAATGTTAATATGATCAATGATAGTTCTAAAACAAAGTCTATAATATGATATAATCTGCAATTCTAAGAATATGTAAAACATGCAACTTAACGCTAAATTATTTATTAAAAAATAAAAACATTTTCTTATCATACAATAATTATATATAAATAATAATATTTCTTACAAAACAATACTCTAATGTGCTGTGCATAAATATTATTTTGTAACATCTCTGTTATCTATGTTCTTCAATTAATTATTTTTGCTTACTTCCTACAGCTGATGTCATTTCTCAAGAGATTCTCATATAATATCAAAATACTGGGCACTGCATAATATGTAACCATTGTTAATGTTTTTAAAAATGATTATTTCTGCAATAGCTCAGTCAAACGATATTTAACTTCTCAACAATTCCCGGATTCATCAATTGTATAGCTGACAAAATAATATGATAATTATATTTTTTTTGGATTTACTACCACTATACCATTATGGTATATACCTACCACTGATTTTTACTTTTTACCTTAACCAATACCATGATAATTGGTATTTTATCCTGATTGATTTACTCACAGCATACTTGAATCTCTACATTCAAAATATTTTTTGTTCTTGTTTTGGCTTTTTTGTGGGGTGAGACCTACGTGCTTCTGCCTACAAGGTATGTCTATCAATGCCGTATTAGGTCCTATGGTAAATACAATATAATATTTAACCCTTTCTATCTACCATATTTTTCTAATTAAATCACATTTGACCATTATATTATGATCCATTCATATTTATAGTGCACACAGAGATGCAGCCAATATTGGTAATATTGTTGATGCGATGGCCACCAGGATCGGCACTGGTGGGTATTTGTTACCATTGCTGCTAAATGGATGGATGATCGCTCCTTCGCAAGGCTGCGATACTTCTTCTGAAATAAAAACCAAAACATATTTAAAGATTCAATGGGAAGGAAAATATACCTACAAGCCCAAATTTTGCCATTGGTTAATCAGTACAACAATGTGCTAGGCAGATTTGAAAACTGTTACAATTGGTCTGCATCAAGTTAGGTTTTTCTACTCCACAACTCCCTATCTTTTGATTTCATTGAAATGCTATATGGTTTATGGCTGGCTCGAGGCAACTCTAATATGTAGTTGAAAGATATATACCTAATACTCTAATAAAACATTTAATCAATCTTGATTTGCTTTCTATTTAAAAATTTACTACGAAAATTGTTTCGTGAAGTACATAAGAGGAAGATGTCAATCATAATTATTACTTTAATACACTATGTGCATGGAGAATAGAGTTTGCGGTGTACCAACTTGTTATGTCAAATAAGTGTCCACTGTCCAGTCATATTGTACCAGTGTTATACTACTGTCATATAAACGAGGCTGCTATTTTTTTATTGTACTTACATAATTATATTAACTGAAACTCTCTTAAAAAAACTCCCGAATGTATGAAATTTCTATAGCACATTGTCACAATATTACCTACTAACCAAATCATAGGCAAAAAATATTCACATATTAGAGGACAAGTCGTATTGATTTATAAGCACGTTTTATGTTTTTGTTGCAAATTATAACAAAAATTCTTGATTAAATTTTGAGCCAATCGCTAACCTCGTTGAATGTCATTTCCAGTACTAAGATCGATGTGTTAGTGGAGAAATAGATAAATGTTATAGGTATACCTACCTTGTATTGCAATTGACAGAATGAAAAACTAAGGAAGACTGTATATTTGAGATAGTGATAGTTTATTTATAGACGTCCCCACTAAACACACCCTTTCTTGAGTACACTATTCTAAAAGTTTCCCTATTATGTCACTAGTAAATGTTAACATTCTCACCACGATTATTATGCAGCCTGGGCAAGAACTGGTTCCAGAAGGCACATGCCTCTGCTCTCGGTCCTTTTCCTACTCCGGAGCCGTCAGCATTGAAGATATAGTAGTTCGGCTTCTCCTTGCTATACAACGGCCAATTTTCTTCTTCAGGGACAGGTCGGCTGAAAAATTAAAACACAATATAAATATTGGTACGTACGAATAATTTATATTTTTTTATAAATTTCACGACTATTTGCGTTGTTTGCTACAGCTCGGTTTTCGAATGTGACGCGTTTTTGTATCATTTTGATTAAAAATGATGTTATTATTATTTACAAAAATAAATTAGATAGGTATATGAAAATGATACTGTTGCGCTATTAGAGTGCTTACCTATCTCCCTATCTGTTAAATTTATACCTGATGATAACTTTTTATTTTAAAATGATGTTATTATTATTTACAAAAATAAATTAGATAGGTATATGAAAATGATACTGTTGCGCTATTAGAGTGCTTACCTATCTCCCTATCTGTTAAATTTATACCTGATGATAACTTTTTATTTTAAAATATAATTCAAGCAATAGAGCGCTGTAAAATTCAACATAGATACATAGACAATTTAGTAAGACGATCCCATGAGTTTTGACACTTTAGTTGCTTGATGTAAAGTTACAGAGAAAATATAAGAATAACATAGAGCCATTATATTCACCTATAGTACGTAAATAACATCACGCACCTTCAGTACTAACTCCCTCTTGAAAAAATCACCTAAATGTCTTGATTTTTTAAAGCACATAAGGACGATTTGTGCATTTACTAGACAACTGTGGTAGATATTACACTCAATAAACTGAAGGATTCGTACTGCCTAATACTTGGTTATGACGAAACGTAGCTACAAGTTTTTCAAGTAACAACTGGAATACTATTAATGTTCATGTGTCAGTCAAAGATCTCTAAAGTTAAGCGACTAATATGTAAGTATGTGAACAATTTACACAAATCAATACAAGGTAATTAACGTAGCATTTAAAACTTAGGCACTAACACAAAACAGAAAATGCTTTAAATTTGATTTATATAAGTTATTATCCTATAACATATTTTTTTTAATGTAAATTTATTGTAATAATAATAATAACAATAATGAAAGTTTTCATTCTCTTCTCCATCCGCAAAACGAATTCCGTGCTTTGATTGCCCTTCTAGTAAAATATGTCCGTAATTAATGACAGTATGTCACGCACTTGGCAAAACATTTTCTTCAACTGCCTACTGCTTGTTTACTGAGCGCACTCAAGGTTAATAATATAAGTACCTACCTACCAATAAAATATTTTTCTTAAAGATTCTCGCCAATAGGATAGCAAGTTTTACCTATCCTATCTGCTCTATCATATTAGTGTAAATTTGTTTAGATCTCTTTACTCGTATAGAAGTAATTACTTATCGGAACTTATTATTTGTAGGTATATAATCTCATAACAAAATAAAATAAATAGAATCAATAAACAGAGGGTGAATTAATCGCAGAGGTGCGATCTCTTCCAACTAACTAATATTATTATCATCTATGTATTGTTTTCCTAAAGTGTCTCTGGGGTTTTAATAAAATAGTGAATTTGGAACAAATTTATTATCCCAGTTAAATAAACATAAGATCGACAGAAATTAAAATATAACTAGTCTTATAGTAAGGATTCTTCCGTCTGCAAGGGTTCCGTCGGCCCAGGCGTCCCTCTTTCACAATACACCGTTCCTATGACAATGGCATCAGAGCGCAGGAAATGCCGTGGGGAGGGGGTGACGCGATTGGCACAGAGACGCTCTGAATGGAGAAGGCTGGTTTCTGCCCTGTGCTCCCGAGAGGAGCGTTGAGGGCGATGATAATAGTTAGAGTTTTCAATGTATGCACGCATTATTTTGTCTAACAAACTTGCCTTAAAGTTATGTACTTTGGTGTACCACATTTAAATTTCTAATTGTGTCAAAAACTTCTCATCAAAGTTATATTAATATGGTACCGCCTTAATGCATCTTAATTGGAAATCGTATTATTTTCATACGCTCCTGCAAAGAATCTGAAAACTCGTACGTATTTTTACCATACCTATGCGTGTAATGTGATAGCATAAATAATCGCAATCATTATAAATAATTTAAAGTACCCTAGTTACATATTTTCATATTGGTAGTTATAATATTACAAAACTTGTTGTGTATTTATTGCCACTAAGAGTTCATAAACAAAATAATAATATTATAACAGTTAATTACAAAGTTACAGAGCTTCGTGCTCAAACATAGTTAGTCTTGCAGTAATATACTTAGGTATAATTATACACACTTATACATACACACACCAAAAATGATTAGGTTAAATATTTTGCAGATTGAAGTAAGCTAACTTCAGGGATGTTAAATGTATTTATTTTCGCGCACTCTTTCAGTATCATAAATATTGTCCTTCCTGGTAATTTATTTTTATAAAAACAAGAATACAAAAACAGAAAAAATACTTAGCTATTTGTTGTTATTCTAGAGTAAAGTGAATAGAAAATTATTATCAGGAATGTAAGGAGGTAGTAAAGATGTATTTTAGTTTGTGAAATATTGAAATATCAATGAAGAAAAATATATCACAATTTCCATAATAAATTAAGAATTTTCAATGATTTTTATTTTAAAACCGACATAAACACCTCAAACACACCCTTATAGTTAAAAAATAAGTATCAGTAAAAAAATGTATAATGAGATAAAATTATTTCATTCGTTCGTTCCTTTTACAAAATATTTATAAACATCGAAAAATTATAAACCTAAAAAGATCGTGATGTAATAATCGTGGAACAAAAAGGTTTCACTCATGTTTTTACACAAATATGTAAATTAAACAAAAACGTTGTAAGTTACAATAATATTTTGTTACCTCGAGGCACAGTGTAACACAAACTCATTTCTCTCCCAAAACTTATGCAAAGATATAATAGTTAATTTATAAAGTATTTTTCGCTTCTAAGAAATATGAATATAAATTTAAAACTAATTATTATTACGTAATTTGAATTCCAAGTTTACAAAATTGGTATTTAAAAATCTAAAGAAAAAGAAATTGCGTGAAACTAGTAAAAGCACAATGGCTGAGTAACTATAACACTTGAAAGAATTATGGATTTTATGAGATCAATAATACCTTGAATCTTGCAACCAACTTGATTCTTCATTTTGACGCATGCATGTTGTAAAACAAGTGAGTGTATTTCAGTTCATCTAAACCTAGATTCGTCTAAATTCAGAAACATAGTAATAGTAGTTGAGCTCTAAGAGGTCCAAGAATGGATCAAAAATTACTATAAAGTTGAAGACAATATGATGTAGATTGAACTGTAATTTTCAAATATTCGAAAACCAATAGTAACTATAGTAACTCAGAGAATTTTGATATCTCGGATTTTTTCTCAGAACGATTTACGGAACCAGGAGCTTATGTTATTGCGAAAATATTTTATTACAATTTATAAGGAACATTACAGTTTAAGAAGGTAAAATTCACAAAAAAGACTAATAAGGGTAGTCTCAATCGTTTACACAAGTACCTACAACAATGAAATAATGTCCAATACACTCGTAGTTAATAAGCTCTATTCGAAATAAAAAAAGTTGTATACGTCAGAGATTAATAAGAACGATATTTGGTAATTAGGGATCTTATTTATTCTGCCAACTTATGTATATACTTGATGTATTATAAAAATATGGTTATAATGTCATCTATTTTCAATGCCTTTTTTACTTTTATAAATCGATTCATATTTTTGCCATAAGCCATCGCGTGATATTGTTAAGCTGGCACCAGTACCTACTTTAGTTTTCTTAGATTTAAACTAAGTATAATTATATTTTTATAAATGAGCTTTAATTCCAAAGCGCAAAAACAACTTAATGCATAGTTTCAGTTTCCGTTTGTTGGCGTTAATAAACTATACCGAATACTCATTATAATACAGTTCATGAAATGGTTTTGTGAAAATATTAAATTCAATTAATAGTTGCTTGGTCACAAAAGAAGAGGTCGTCGAGAATGTTTGCTATTATGAACAATAATTGAATATTAATTGGTTCTGCAAATAAAAATATATTCACTAGCAATAATGTGAAATATTAATAAAAATAGAACAGATGATGTTGATGTTGGATGATTTGTTCCTTAAACGCCATTTTACGATCCTTCGACCTAAATCATATGATATAAAAACATCTTTCACCAATCCAAATTGAATATTCTAGTGACAGGCCAAGTCTCGTACCATATAAAAAGGCATGAGCCAAATCTCCGCCCGACTGAACGCAGTGAAATAGAGTAAAAAGATTACCTCATGTATATATTTCACTGTATGAAAATAAATTATAAATATAATCATCGATATTTGTTATATTGACAAATTTAAAAAAAAAAAACTTTGAATAAAGATCGTGTATCTCTAAATCTACTAGTTAGATAAAAAGATGATTTATTTAGTTCAGGGATTCCACAGAAAAACTTTACAAGAATTTTACATGACTTTGAAATGTGTAATTTTTGTAAGTACTTATTCAATATTTTTTTGTAAGTACTTATTCAATTTATCCCGTGGAGCACCCGGTAAAGAATTGGTCTCCCACTCTTCTCCATAAGTTTTCGAGTGTCCTGTAAAAGGCAGATGTTCGAAAAATAAGACATCTTAAATTCAGCGATGAGGTTTGCCACCCATCCTGAATGTCTTGATTTTATATTGGCACGGAGAGGACATCTTGCATTTTTTATATGCAGCTGGTCTGCTGGCTGCCCCACTTGTGGGATGTGCCGTGATGGTATAGTAGTATAGTAGTAACTTATTCAATATGAAATAAACTTACCCTGTAAGTGCGAATCTTGAAAATGCTTGCATGATTTTGTTGCTCAAATCCCTCTCCTTGGCGTTGTACTGAAGTGACATATTAAGAGGATGTCCAAAAACATACTCGATTTCGTCACCGTGCATCACACCCATCCACTCACCCCACAGAGATGTGCTGGTTCGCTGGAAGAAAAAGACACCGATTTTTAGTACATATTTTGACATTATCATAGTTCGCAGAAAATAATCAGCAGAAAAGAACAAATTTGTAAAAAAAGAAAAAGAAAATATTTTTGGGAAACGGTGGTGATATTTATCATACCTTAATGTCAAATTATAAGGCAGACTTCGAAATATGTCTTACCGAAGTAATAAGCGAAAAATTAATATAAATGAGCTAAATCATAAAAATGTATGTGGCTGTTATTTCGTAATTTATGGTACTTGGTTGCTAAGTGGTTGGACAACAAAAAATATAATTAATTTGGAGAATATATTTAGTACATAGATCTTCAAATTTTTCAGATTGATGTAACCTAGAATATGTCCTTCTTATTTTTTATTTTCAGGAATATTAGAATTTGCTTATCATTCTCTTCTAACTAATATTATCAAAATCTATCTAACAGTGTCTGCAAGCTTTTTTTACAGACCAAAAGTGATAAATTACCTACGGATAGTCTTAAAATAATATCTGTACCTGAGAGCCATTTGTGTATTTTTGACAAAATTGGCAAATTTACAAAAAAAGCAAAAATAACACAACAGTTGTGAGTCTTAAGTACAGAAATGCTTAGGGTCATAATAATTGAAGTGCGAATCACTATGTTATAATACTATATACAGCTTATTACTAGTAAAATGTTGAGATTTTTTCGATTAAAAACTTGAATTTGAAAATGACATTTTAGTACTTAAGACTAAATGGCTCTCAGGTACAGATATTATATATTGTGATTAGTTTTGATTTGCAAAGACAATGAATGAACGTTAAAAGGACTGACAAATGTCTGAAACAATGGGAAATCATAAAACTGTATAAGGAACAAAAGTTTGATACGCTTTTCCGAAAAATTCTTTTTTTTCTGAATTCTTCACAAAATAAACGGATGAATATTTTTATTACGCGGCGGCAGAATTGCCATCCACACTTCTCAGCATTATACAACCAGATAAGTCTCCATATGATCAGTCATGGTCACACAAAAACTTAACAGTCTAATGCCGGGAAAAATTCACCCATCCAGATATACAGGATATCAAAGGATTAGGCTCAGAACGCGGGTTCAAAATACCAGCATTGTGCCTGAAATATCTGTGTTCAAAAACTTTTTTACAATATTACAAGTGTTTATTATAATAGATTTTTGAATTTTAATGTACAAATTAACCGGTAAATCTAATTTTTGTAAATTATTTATTAAAGATTTCGGAGTTACCCCTGTAGCTGACATGACTAAAGGTATTATATAAACGGACCTAGAATGCCAAATATTTTTTAATAATCCTGCTAGTTCTGTATTTTTACGTATTTTTTCTGCGACGGTTGTTTGTATATTATGTGTATTTTTAATTTTTTACACTTAAGTATTTTTTTTATTATTATTTTAACAAATTAGACAAATCTACATGCTTCCACAACTAATATAAAATTATTTATAATTCTAAGTAAAATCTTAGTCGAGAAAATGTATCGGAATTCATTAAACTTGTAGACATTTTCATCCATTACTTATGTTTTAGATTATCTAGAAGCTTACTTCACAACAAGTCATAATATAATGAATTTAAACTTAATCATACATAATGTAAGTAGATTTATAGTAGGGGAAGTAATGTATTGTGTAATGTGTTCTACATTACCTTGAAAGGAAATGTTCTCCTTATCGGGGAACACTAACTTATTCTTGTAGTAATTATAATACAACCTACAGGATAACATACTGAGGTTACTATATTATATTATATGATTATATTGTTTATCGAATGATATGATATCTTTTATTATTTCGATTTATACGTAATAATTTATGAAGGTTGTTCCCTATTATATCCCCATATTGTTCTTGTTTTCTTACCCTGAATATTCTGATTAATATCATCACGATAATAATATAACGCTGCCTGAATTAATTGATCGTTTATTAGTGAAGTTGCGTTATACTCTTTTAATTGCGTTGAAACAATTAATTATTACGATTTTTATTTTTATATTTATATAAAGGCAACCTAAACTGTATTAAGTCGAAACGAAATCTTTAGTTGGAACCACGTATTTTTTTTTAAAAGATAAAAAATCCTCCTTATTATTACAACTGATGGAGAGTTGAAAGACAAAACAAGTAATTCGCAAAAAAAACACTCATTTCTTTTGTTTTGCTTTTTCTGACAAGAAATTATAAAGGTAAAAAGAATTAGTTCAAAATGTAAATTTACTTTTGTTTGGATGAGACGATAAGAATATATTTGAATATTTTATTTTTCGGTGTACATTGTACAATGAAGAATAAAATAAATAAATAAAATCGCATTAGATACCTGATTAAAAAATCATTCAAAACAACATATTTATAAAAGTAGTAAAAATTAATAAAATAAATATTATTACACGATAAAAGTAATGACACAAAGCGGGTTTATTGCCCTACAGCAATCTTTAACAATAGTAATATAATTATCATATTCAACGTTTCAGCTTATAATGAATAATATTATTTCATACTTGTGATTATGCAAATTATGGTTTACAGATTACGTTAGCTTTCTATTGCTTTTACATAATGGATGAATATATGATGTAAAGATAGTCTACTCAGCTTAATGGAAATGTTCTCCATCTCTGAGGTTTCATTAATATTTTATGTATAATAGTTTGTTTACTACCTGCTCGCTCATACAAGAATCTTCCGAAATTTACCTGTATTAATTTATTATCAACTGTCAAATGGAAGTACTAACACGGAAGATTTTTCAAAATCTTCTACATTTTGAGCAAATATAAGCGTTACGTTTTCGTTTTAATATAGACGACGTTGCGAGAAAGTGACAATTTTCGCAGCTAAAATACACAAGTAGCTACAAAATTGTCACTTTTTCGCCAGCGACGCGTCGTCTATATTCAAACGAAAACGTAACGCTAAAATGTATTTGACTAGACCTACTGAAATCATCTATTCAAATACAAATAATTCAATTATATTTCAATTTATTTAAATGCTATACTAATCAATACTAACGTTGACCTTATTAAAAAATAAAGGAAAGAATAATATTGTAAATCTTTAACCAAGAAATAAATATGTATTTGGAAGGCTCGTAAAATAAAGTAAAGTAGAGAGGAAGACCTCTTATAACAGTTTGACTATTTAAAAAGGATTTTCAGGTGATTGTTTTTTTTTAACTCTTTTCTATACACAGAACTTTATGATCTCTATATAGCTGGCGGACTTATCACTTACGTAATTTCTTCTAGACAACCAGTGCTGTCTCAATTTTGCTGAGACAGTTCTTTCCCAAACCCTGGTTGCGCAAATTCCTTACGAAATTCCACGACCCAGCTGGGAATCGAACCCAGGACCTCGATGATGCAAGTCGACTGCGATAGCCGTTGCACCACGTGGTTACAGAATCTAAAGGTTAGAAAAGTCTATATTCGACAGTGGATAAAAAAACTGACAATGCTGATTTATTCACGAGCACAAACTAGAAATTTTTGTGTAAAGCTCAATCCTGGACAGTATTTATTGGCGGAAGAATTGAAAAACTCTCACCACAACATAAAACAAATGTCTTAGAACTAGCGCTTTACTACCACCGTAAAACGTAAACCTTGGAAACACACATCTTATAGAAGTGTAAGAGTTATTTTTTATTTATTTTATATTACTCTTTAAAACTTATCTCTTACTTTGATAGTTATATTAGCCACTTAGGGGAAGACGTAGACATAACTAAACTTTTAGATCTGCTGTAATAATTAGAGCTCAACATTTCTTAGCGGTAAGTTTTTATAAGTAACTAAATATTAATCTGTAGCAACAGTACTATATTAGACATGTTTTTGTCGTTGACTCTTTCACAAACCGTTCTGCACTAGCTTCTTTCAGAAATTTCCGTATGAGATTTGTTCCATACAGATCCAATTTTAATATTGACAATGATGAAACTATGAAAAATAAATATAACATAAGTATATCGGTCGTATACTTGAGACTGACCGGGAACACCATCATTGGTGAAGGTCATAAAAATTAAAAAAAAAAAAAAAGTATATCGGTCGGTGGATGGCGCTGGTAGTAGCTGGCTGAAACCTCTGACGTCTCATTTTCAAAAGTACATATTATTAATTGGTTAACTAATTTTTTTTTTTTTTTTAAAGATATATCTGGGTTTTGTTTGTTATAAACCCAAATACAACCTTATACACCTTTCACAGTAAGCTACTAAATGTTCAAATTGTTAAATGTTCAAATTAACTAAATTTTAATACATTTTTCTTAGTTTCAACAGTTTTATAAAGTAAAATTATTGGGTTTTATTATTTTTAAACTAGTTAAAAATTTCAAATATAAAATGTGAATTAGTGAATAATATTTGTGACAATTAATAATACCTTCAATTGGAACTCACAAAAAATTCTCGCATTTTAATCAAATTTGTGACATTCACAAGTGTTTTCAAAATTTTAATATAGTAAAATAAAAATAATAGGCGCCCTTGAGACGGTCTAGGGACTGATAAACGGCGTCAAAACAAAATCATCCATAATCATCATCAGAATAAAACATTATTCACATAAAGAACTCTGTTCCACAATATAATTTCATATATTACGTGGAACTTTCATAAATACGTTTACGTAACTAAGTGTGTACTTACCTTATTTATTTTCAACGAGATAATTCAGACGAAAGTTTTCGTTCTCTTTGTTAGGAATTATTCTCTAGGCAGGTTAAAATAATATATTGTTAGACATAAAAATATTTAAAACAATATTCGAGTTCATAATAAAACACTTGAAACTTCTTCAGAGCGTAACTTCTCTACTAAATCTCATTGTTAGGCAAAATAAAATGTGATAAAAAGAAGATATTACTTTACAATGCTGAATAAAATGAAATTCAAGCCGATGTTATTGTATCCTCTCCCGAAATTATCTTCCAAATACAGGGAGCATCAAAATATACCTACACTACTACTACTTCTACTACTACTACACCATCACGGCATATCCCACAATTGGGGTAGACAGCAGACCAGCTGCATGTAATAAACATGCAAACTGTCCTCTCCGTGCCAACAAACAATATATCTGTTATAATTATTAATACAATCAGAATTATTGTTGAGTAAACTCCTATAATGAACATTGTACATACGTACAGATAGTGTTCCACGAGGAATAAAAATTAAAATATTCATTTTCGATATGATAGTAATAGAATATATAGAAATTATAAACTTACATATTGCAAAAGTCATTCATTCATACCATCATGCCACTTCCCATAAGTTGGGTAACGAACGGCCTAACTGCATGGAAAAAAAACATGCAAATCATCATCTGCGTACCAACAAAAGTTTAACACGTTCAGAGTTGGTGACATACCTCATCGCTGAATTGAATATGTTAATTGTCATACAAGAGCCTTTAATAGGACACTTGAAAACTTTCTGTAAAGAGTAGAATGTCTGACAAGAAAATAATTCTGACAAGGATTATTACAGCTGAACCAATGAGATCTCAGAAGAAAACTTAACGATAAAACGATATCCAGATGACAACACAACTACAATATACATACTTTCAATTTCTCCTATAAATTTCGCATAATGTGTTACGTTAAAGATAATATCTCTAGCCAGACCATTAAACATTTGGACAGCCTTCCTACTGGGGACTTTGCCAATATATTTGTTCTGCTTTGAGGATGGTAAAAAAATCCTGATTTCGTACATATAATGTATATTGTAATTTTCCAAGACAATCAATCACATAATGAAGATGGAAACAGGTAGGGATAATAATATATCTTTCGATATAGCGACCTAAAAATCTTCTATGTGATTTTTCCACCATCAAAATAAATATGTCTTCTGATGGACACCAGATAATCGAAACTGTCTCCAGAATAGTTCGAACCATCATACGAAAGTTTCAACTTATTATTATTATTCAAAAATGTATACTTTCATTACACTTTTCATAATCGCGTCAATTTATCTCATGTTTCGTGGTTTTTTAGTTCATGAATATATGTATTCTAATTTACTTTGAAAATATTTAACATTTTTCACCAGTCAAATTCACTTAATCCACGTCGTAAAAAATATAAGCTTTAATTTCATTTATGTCACAGACAACCTCTTTAATGTATGAAAACACAGTAGGTATTACTAAGAGAATATCTTTACGAAATCATTGTACCTATTTAAAAATGTTTTCAGATTGAAAAAAAAACATTTATGTGTATATGATCCTATGATGGTATTAATTTATTTATTACACCAATAATTAGTCTACAGCTTTTGGTCTTTATAATATGAGTCTTTAAATTTATATACGCTCTACTTTTAATTCAATTTTAATATCAAAATAAGAAGAAGAAATTATAACTTATTGCAATATTATCTAAGAATATTAATGCAATTTTACAACAAAGCTTTGAATTTCATAGAAATTTGCGCTCAGTATCAGATTCTCGTCTCAGGTAGTTGGAAAAGCATCTTTCACGATTTAAAGTTTTAAGTAGTAAAAGGCTGCTCAACTTGAATTTCTCCGTTAGAAATTTAACAGTCCTCGTCAGATGAACATCTTCATAAACGTGTACATATTATTATGTCAACAGTTCATCAAATTTGTTCTAGGTGAAATGTTTTTTTAGAAATTATTCTATACAGCATCTCCCAGCGATGTGGTAGCAAGTGGACTAAATGTATGTAATACGCAAAAAAGTCTTCCTCTCCACATCAAGAAAAAAAAATTAAGATGATACATCTGCTGGCTACCCCGCTTTTGGGGTGTGTCGTTATAGTATAAAAACATTTAAGATGATGGCATACCTCATCGCTTAGTTGAACATGTTAAATATCTTAAACATATACTAGTAGGTACATGACAATTTACAAAAAAGACTGAAGGATTTTTTATCTTGAGGACAATCGATACATACTCGTATAGAGAATGTCTAAAAACTTTTTATCTGCATTTATCATAACTTTTAGTAGCATTAATGTGAAATAAATTGTTCTCACTTATTACTGTCAACACGAGTCTATAAGGAACAAGACCATAGTGTAATGAGTATTATTTATTTCACTTTCACTCGCCAATCCTGAACAAATGGAAACAAGTGCGAGTGGCAAATTTTAATGAAAAGTCATAGAAAGTTGAAATTGAGCTATCCCACAAAAAATAATATGGACTCAAGTTTCAAATTACCGGGACAAAACATGATAGATTTTTTTAATCAGCTGCTAACAACGCTCATTTCATCTCTGTAATAATATAATGATGTTCTCATAATAGTTGTGTGATGCGGCCAGGTCTGCCGTAGATTTTGTGTTTGTATGTAACGCTCAATAAAACAAGTCCCTTGCGACCAGAAGGAAACGGAAGGCATCATTAATAATATACCAACAACAATATGAACTTAATGAAGTGTCGGCTATGTCCACAATACAACGTCAACACAGACCAGTATACGGTTGTTCAACAAAATGAACCACGTTATCTTATAAACACAACAACACTTTTGTAATTTTATAAAATAACACTTTTTACTCTTTTCACATTGTGATACTATAATGTAAAATGTATAATTCAATTTTCTAAGCACAATCTTCTGAGATAAAATAAATTACTTGTCACTTATTAAAAGAATATAAAAAGAGAGCATAAGATAGTCATTTGTACAATGTTAGATGTAGGGATTGCAACCCAGCAAAGTGGGATCCCGCAATCCAGCGGGATCCGCGTAATTTTAGGGTTTGCGGGATCCCGCAAATGCTTGCGGATCCGCATGTGCGAATCCACAAACTGAAGATTTTCCGAAAGTTGCCAACTAAAGGTGATACATATTTGCAAAAATACTTAAAGAAGAAACAGGAAAAGAATTATGCTTAATCCTAGATTGCTGCACTCACTAAAACAGCTTGCTTGATATGTTAGAAAGATTTTAGTCCCAAAGTTTGCATTGAGAAGGCTATCATCGACATAGCATCTGACATAAAATTTACGCACAAAATCAAAAACGTGATTGACAGCTTGCAGCCCTTTAAATTGGTCGTAAAGTATTATGCAGAAGAGAGTCTACACTAAAAACAGCAGATATAACATTTCGATTTATTTTAGAGAAGCTAGACACAGTATTAAGCGATGTACTATCCGGGGCGCTGCGTGCAAGAGTGAAAGAAAGATGCAGTGAAATTACAGCTATGTTGATTTATTTTCCGCATCCAAAAAAATATGACTAAGAGTTGAAAACGTGCAATTCAATATTTTAAATGCCGAAAAAGAATAAGTTGCGGCAAGAAATTAAAAACATGTTACATCGAGTCATTATAGAAGACGCTCAAAATGTAGAATTTGTAGTTGTAGGTGATGTAATTGCAGATAATTGTCAACAGTCTCTGAATGTGGAAAACAATTTAACTTTACAAATGGAATAAGAAATGCAGCAAGACAATGAAGATTACACTAAACAGACAAAAACTGGACAAGAGAAATGCTTCGAAAAAATATTGAAAAAAGAAATGGCAGCATTTAAAAGTGATGGAGTTAAAGAAAAGTATTTGAATTTGTTGCACGACTTTATCAATACAAGTATCTAACCAACAATTAGTGTGGGGGCAGAAAGAGCCTTTTCGGTCGCTGGCTACATATGTAGTTCCTTAAGAAGTATCTTGGAAGATGACACCATTAATGCTATTTTTTTAAAAATCATTTTTCTAAAAAGAGAAGTGACTTTTCATTTGATATTTTAAAATTTGTTCCATAACACTTGATTGATTAGATAATGAATTAGTAAGAAAAATTAAAGACTAATTGTACCTATAGTTAGTTATGTCAAATTCATATATGATAGTATAGTTATTTATGTTATATTCAATTATGTACAGTAAGATGTTGTTATTTTTTGTAATTTTTAATAATCCAGCGGGATCCCGCGGGATCCCGCTGGATTGGAGTCAATCCAGCAGAAATCCCGCGGGATTGAAAACGGTGCGGGATTGCAATCCCTAGTTAGATGCAATTTTGTAAACGCTATATGCAAGCAGTTTTATAATAAAACATTCGTTACTTTTTTTCTTAAAATGTATTCAAAACTGTAAAATGCTTACAAATATGAGAATATATTATAAATCAATTCTTTATTTCAGGAGTCGAAAAAAATGCTAATTCAAAAGTATCTTAGAAGTATCAATAGCCAAGAAAATCCTCTGTATAACATTGGCAATGCCAACAATATAAAAGCATTAAGAATATCAAAAACGGAGGAGGCCATTCTCCATCCTATGCGATTGTTACACTATTTGGAGCCTGTTTTATAATAGATATGTTGAACAGAAAGAAAAAAAAAACAATGTAAATTAAATTAATACTGCAGGCGCAAGTTTCAAGTAACTTCGACAACATCTGACTTGTTTCTCAGGAGGAAATAGTTGAATGCGATGTTACTAGAAAAGATTTGTATATCGAAAATAGATCATCACTTTCGGTCAATTGAGTTTTAGGATACCCCCAACGACATTGTCTAAGAACTTATGTAAAAAGAAAATTCTTGCTACCAATGCAGGTATCAAAAACCCCGTTTACAGAATTACCAACAACTGAAATAATAAATTCATAGAATATGATATATTCAATGAAACACCATATTATGGTATAGTTTCTATGGGTGCATTTAATTACATTTGTTATTTTATTTCTATATTTCATCTGAAATTCTGGTTCTTCTTGTTGTTAACGATCAAAGAGTATCTACAATAATGGGTGGATCAGTTAACTAATACTTTTAGTGTACTGATATCCAGGGCAATGCATTGATTTTACTTCTATTTTATTTTGTAAACTATGTAAACCACACTCGTATTTTTTTGCTTGTTCGCACACATTTTAAATATTTAAATAAATATATTTCAAAAGCCGACAAACTAACGCAATTATGTAAGAAGCCATGATGACTTGGATATAAAATAAAAAAACGGTATATTTTTTGGGTCTAACTCCATGTGTAGAAAATTAATGATTTGATTATATATACGTTAACTTATTATATGAAGAGATAAAAGTATTTTCACAATCCTTTATTGCTGAATACGAATGATGTCAAAAACAAGTAAATGAAATAAGAATGTCGTATCATATTACATATAATTTTATTTATGTTACATATAAGTAAGTATGAATAAACGCATTAAATCTGTTTCGTCTACAAATTCAATAGCAAACACAAAATTTGAATAAGTTCCATTCCAATATCTTATTATTACATTATGTAGGTACATATGCTCAAAGGTTTTCAAAATGTTGTCAAATCTTATCCCCTGTCCCTCAAAGAACGAGATTTGTTGGTACTTTTAGTCGAGTTGGATTTCAAAATAAAGCATAAACTGTATGTGAGCATGCATGTGTGGTGATTTCGTGGAGTTTAATGATGTGGATCTTAAGGAAATATTGCGTTACGTTATGTGTTATATTTCAATGCCAAAATAAATATTTATTCGATTAAACCTAAATTCCACACCACACGAATCTGATAACCCAATGAAATAACCCAAATAGCTTCACATTTAAAATTCTCACCTCATGCCTGGATATTTCAGAAATCGCGAGACTTATATTTATCAGCAAGCAGTACACTTTTGTCGTGAAGGTGATATAGGGTGGTTAAAGCAGAAATGAGATCCGGGATATTCCGAATGGAAGTCTAAGGCTCTACCATCAGATCACTAACAACCTTTGCTGTTTGGTCATTTGATTTTCTTAAATTTAATGATATATGTTTAAATTGTCTCTGTTATACTTGTAAAAGTTATGTATAATGTGTTTTGTCATGTAATAGGCTAATGCCGTGAATTTTTGTAAAATAAAATAAAGAGACTCTCTTCTATTTTTAATCAATATTTCTTTACACCTTCCCGGTATCTCTCATGATTGGGGTAACCAGACTGATAATAGTCACTGAATGACCATAGCAGCATTTTGTGAGAAATATATTGTTATTAAAACATTTGAGAGCTACAGATTTTTATCTCGTTGAAATACTCGTGCATAGCTAATATAGATAATATTATATATTGGTAGCGTGCAATGTGGTCATATTTTTTCAGCGCAATCAAACATATTAGACTGCGTTATTACCTATATATAAACTCGTAACTACGTTCAAAACATATATAGATAGAAAAAGTTATATAGGTATGTAGTATAAATACGTTCACTTTAATTGGTTACCCGGGTAGAAAGTAAGAAATAATGGTATCTTTCTAACATTTAACAATCTCATTTTACAGCATCTATTATTTTACTCTGTTTCTAAACTCTGATACCAAAGATAAAAAAATTATAATATTTGAAAATTTAATGATTATAAAAAACAGAAATAAACATGTTCACACAATACTCTTAATAATGTTCCAAGTACCTATACTTATTAGATTTCATGAATATATGAAGAATATTATAAATTATTGGATAACTCTAAGGTTTGTACATTCACAGAGTGAAAATTACATCGTTTTAAGTTGACTAAAACTTATCATATGCTTACAACTGAATGGTATGAGAATTAATAAGTAAATAAATAAATAGTTATTGGCCATAATTTTACGTTTTCATTTTTATATCTATAGATATAAAGATGAAAACAAGCGGTTACAGTTACATTAAAAAAACAAAATGTAATATAAATAATCAGATAACAAAATTATACGTTTCGATAATATAACATTCCCCACAGTAATGTAACTAGTTACTGTTGTGTTCTAGTATAGTAATGATATTAAAATGTCTCTTTTGTATACTAAGAATTACCTTGTTTTTTTTCTCTCAATCATGTGTTGAAAATACAATTTACTTTTATGTGCGTATCTTTTTCTTTACGTGACATTATCATGTAATGCCACCTCCACCACCGAGCCACCGAATAATACCACCTCCACTGTGGCATTCCATTACACGCCTGACATGTGATTTAAAGAAATAATATTATATAACTAAATTTCAATAAACAAACGACTCTGACTATAAGCCTCCCTATTATTTTTACAAGAAATATACATTAATAAAAACTTTTTCGCTTTGTTATACTTCGATGATAATTATTGATCATATTTTGAATAAAATTTTCGTCTTGTTCTTTGACTTCAAGCACGATATTCTAAGTTAAAATCCGTATGCCCATACTTTCACTATAGTTTCCTAATTTTATGAAGCTTTGTCGTTTATAACCAATTAGTTAATTTCAAAAATATGTAGATCAATGATAAAAGGACAAAAATATGTGATGAATTGAATGCGATGACAAGAATATTGTATATTTTTCTAAGTATGATGAAACAGACTGTTTGGAGTTGACCATATTTTGAAAGAAAAACATGTAACACTACAATTAGTATCATCAACAGAAAAAAATGTGAATGTGGAATAAAACAAAAATTATGATAAACAAAATTACGTGTTTAGTTACAAGTTTTTGAAAATCCATAATCATATTAAAACCAAGATCTAGCAAGATAATTTTCTTTATTTTTCTCGCGCTTTTCACAATTCACAAACATTGCGATGTCAGATGAAGCTGTGAGATGGTGTCACGTTTAAAGGTCATGAAAAAACCTGAAAGTTAATTCGTAGTATGGCGACATACAGCACAAAATGGAAGACAATGAAAAACTTCATTTTATATTAAAAACACGTGGATTGTGTTATGTTGTATTGTATAAAAGTCTCTACTTATTTCACATAATGTATATTCGTGACACATAAATAAAATTTAAAATGTATTATTTTATAACTAAAATCAATACGGTTTTTGGAAAGCTTTTTCACAATAGGGTCAATATAAAAAAGGTGAACTTTTCAAAAAACCAAAAAATAAATTTCTTTATATTTTTCACGTAAATACTTGTATATTTTATAACTCATTAAATGAAATGATTGTCAATAAATGTGCTTTTGCATAAAAGAAACACCAGACTAACTCTAATCTAACCTACAAATCAGTCAAACGTAAAAATTTAAGTACCTACTCGTGACAATATGTCAAACGCGTACGAAAAATGCAAATAATGAATTTGGTGCTTACAAAAACCACAATATTTCACCGGATTCTTATTCTCCAGGTAAAATACTACGTATCTACATAATTCAAAATAATCGAAGTTTAGATGCGTTCACTTAAACTTAGTAAATTCCCAAAATAGACATAATATTGTGTGAAAATACAGTCTGACTAAAAAAAAGTAGGAAATAATTGAGGACTCTGCTATCGTTCATAGAGCAACATTCAATATTATTATTCTATGTTTAAAATGTGAAGCATGTATGATAAATGAAAGTTAAAAAAAAAACTATTTTATGGAAAATAAATTAAATACCACATTTATTACAGACTAAAATATTTTGAAGACTTCCTATATGTAATATAAGCGATTTATATCTACGGGATAGGATGAGAATATATTTATAATTGCCTTCTGATTGCGAAAGGAATAAAGGTGATTTGGATATGAGTTACATATGCCCAAATCGAGTGTTTGTTAAAGATACGGGTCGAACGTTATACGTGCTAATAATAATTAACAGATATAAAAATATATAAGTTACTGTGAAGTTAATTAGTATGTATTTGTTATTATTGTTGTTAAGGTCATTGTGTTGAATAACTATATATTACATTTCAACTTTTTGAATATTTTAATATTTTATCTTGTGGGAGTTCGTTACTATTAAAAAATGGAAAATAAAACAGTGTAAGTATGGTTTTGTATATTATTATTCCAATCATACATCCATCGCATCAAAGCATCTCCCAGGGAAGTAACAGCTTGTAAAAAACATGCGAGTCATTTTCCTCGCGCTAGTATAATAAATATCCAGGATGGATGACATACCTTATTGCTGAACTATAGATCTGAAATACTCTTATCTTAAAACGTAATATTTTATGAATACCTGTCTTTTAAGCACTCAGAGCAAAGAGTCGGAAGTCTTTTTTTACCGGGATAATATTGTACCTTCACTATTAAAGTACAATAACAGATATGTATGTGTTTATTTATAGGTATGTATAATCCTTTTGTGTTTCCAAGAATTTCATTCCATTTTTTCTTTCAGTAGAATCTTTCAGCAAATAAGGGTAGATACAGCAGGCAAGGATAATATTATTAGAAGGTACAAACTACTCGTACTTTATAGCAGATTCTTTCTTTATTATGATAAACGGTTTGTTTTGGATGTTCTGAGATTTAACCAGTTGAGCTTAGCTAAGCGGAGCACGCAAACAGAGGCGGTTACAGAGGAAACAATGATACATAAACCATCTCTGAGATATGAAATATTATAATATAATATATAAATAAGTATATAGTAACAGCAAGAACAAACTTCGTAATGTGATTGTCAAACTTCACTTACAAGACTTAACCAAGTATTACGAACACATAATACTTGTTCAACGAAGAGGAATAATAAACATCCTGATTCCAAAATGTTTTTATACATTTTTATTATTTCATATTTACTGGCTTTTACCCGGCTTCTCTCAGAACATATAAGTATATACTTAGGGGCGCATCCAACTGTTTATTACCCAGATTTTATTATTATTGTTTTTTATTTTTTTTACAAAATAAAATTAATAAATAAAATCATTAATATTTAAAATATAATTTATGAATTTACGTTGCAAACCAATGATAACCCTAAGTAATTAAATAATTATTAATTTCATTTTATTTTTATTTACATAATATACGGCGTGAGCCTTTTACATGTTGATCAAAAAGAGTAGGTACCTAAGGGACGATAAAAAAACAAAATAGTCGCACAATCATATCGTCGCAGTCATAACCGCAAAACCGCAAGTCAAAATCGATATTAAGATAATTTAACAATAATAAAAAAAAGACATGAAAAGGTCTATAAAAATAATAATAATTCAATTTTGATACGTCAATACAAATAAGTCAATTCAAACAATAAATTAATCATTTCTATCAAATCTCGATAGCCTGGGCATATTACTACTATCACGCTATATCACACAAGCGAAGTACCCAACAGACTAACTGCATGCAATAAATATGCAGATAATTCTCTCCATGCCAATAAAAAATATTTTACTTTTTCGATGGGTGGTATACCTCATCGCTGAATATTAAATGTGTATCGTCTTATATATTAGGCAAAACGAATACTTGCCTTTTACAGGATACTCGAAAACTTACAAAAAAGAGTGATACACCTATTCTTTACCATGGACTCCTCGGCGAGTCAAATGTAGGTAATATAAATATTTAAACATGATATTTCAAAATAAGAAAATAATATCCTGAAATATTTAATAATATTGTGCTATATGTAGTTAAGTAAATTGTTTGGATTATGGTAGGTATTAAGAAAATATAAAAGTGCAGTTGAGAGTTTAGCTTTAAGCTAATACATTAAGCGAATATGTAAAAACATATCCACCACAGCTAAAAGGTTTGTGCACTCTGCTATCTTAGTGCCAACACTTATGTATGCAAGTGAGACGTGGACATGGTTAAAGAAGGATGAATGTGGCATAAATGCAGTTGAAATGAGATCACTGAGAAGGATGTGTGGTAAAAGTCAGAGAGATCGTGTGCGTAACAGTGATATACGAAAGGAATGTGGAATGAAAGTTGGTGTAATAACAAGGATGAATGTAAATAAGTTCAGATGGTTTGGGCACGTGGAAAGAATGAATGAGGACAGAATGACTAAGAAGATATATGTGGCTGAGAGGAATGGTGCTCGGAGACGTGGACGTCCGAGGATTAAATGGCAAGATCATTTAAATCAAATCCTACAGGACGGTCACGTGTTGAGCACGTTGAACAGGAGAGCATGCATGAGGAATTGTATGACAGTGATGGAAGCGAAAGATGTATGCAAGGATAGAAGGAAGTGGCGCTCGATCCTTTCTGCCTACCCCGCGAGGGAAGCGGCATGATGGTATGTATGTATGTATGTAAGATGTAAAAATAATAATAATATAATATACCTACGTAAACAAAAAATATCTTTAAAACGACCCTTTTGGGTTTCGCTACACTCACGGGCATGAAATATTTCATAATTTAGAAAGAAACAAGTATGAAACGAATTCAAAGTTTCTCCACTCGCGAGTGTATAATATTTTATTAAATATTTGTGTCTGTTCGTACGTGTTTATATTCGTCTGCTTTAGCCACTTTGTCCCTATACCATTTCTTATAAGTATTCTATTTTTTCTACTATCTACTTGTCATCTCCATACCATATTACAATTTTAATTATTTTAATTCTTGACATATTACTAAACATTTCATTGACATTCTATACTGATATTACAATTTTTTGTGATTTGACTACAGTTATTGATGTTATGAATTGATTCCCATCTGTGTTTTGTTCTTCGTCAATTTTTGTTCTTGTCTTGCTCCAACTGAGTTGTGAATGAGAAATTTCATCTGTATAATATTTATGGATTGTATAACTTATAAAAGGCTTACGCCGTGGATGTGAAAATTGATAAATAAATAAATAAATAATTGGGCATAGGCCTCCATTTTCACTTTCTAATCTTTTTGTTTCCATTTCTTTTCCACAATCTCTCTTAGGTATACACTTATATTTATTTATTTATTGTTTTGATGACCAAGTTGAGCAAGTGTACAAATGATAAACATCTCGTTCCTTAACCTTTAACTGTGGACGTGATTTAATTTTTACACTACCTTGGACGTGAGGCTTCACAGACCGTTATGTTTAAATCCATATTTTATAATAAACACTTATAATATCGCTTAAAAACTCAAACCATATTAAATAATTGGCACATGATAATAAAATATGGGTGTAAAACATAAACATTTATTATTGGATATATTAAAAAAATAGGTGTTATAGTACTTAGGTAATTTTTAGTCTATTTTTGACAAAGCCATAATTTATTCAAAAACTATGATCTAAAATCCAATCAAAAACATAATATTCCATTTTTTCTTAAATTATAATATATAAGGTATAAAATAATATATAAAAATAATAACTAAGCGCGAAAACTAAAATTCTGGCAAATGACTAATTCACGTAATTTATTGACAAAAAGTTTAGAGTATTGCAGACAAATGGGCTGTCTGCATCCAATAAAAACATATATTATGATATCTTTATTTTAAATTTTTGGACAAATTCTGTTCATTTTCATCTTCATTTTCATCACTTTGCTGTACAAATTCTGATTATTGCGTTAGAAATTCTTCAATGTCATCTTCGATATCCGACTGATCTGAACCAAGTAATATCTTATTCAATTCTTCGTCAAAAGAAGAATCAGTCGCTTGAAATATTTTTTTCTTGTAAATTACTCTTCCGAACTTTAAAATGGTCGTTTTTTAGCCATTTTGTACTAAAAAATAAAAAAAATACAAAATTTTCCAATGAAAATATTTTGTATGATAAATATGGACAAGCGGTCTGACGGGCCGCTGCAAATTTTTCAAATAACATAACTTACGTACCAATGAACAAATGACGCGACCTCCACTCAAAATGGTTAACTCACAACTAAATACGAAGCTACTGAGCTAGATAGCAGTGCAGAGAGGGTGGAAGGATCCAAACTAACAAAATGAAATTGATGCGGGGCCTGTGAGACCGCACGTCCACAGTAGAAGGTTAACTTGTGTCCAAATATTATAATTTTGATTTAGTGGATTGTGTAAACGTGAATATTAATTATAATTTTTAAAGCCGCCTTGAGACGATGTCATTACTATTCGTAAGGTGTAATATTCTCATTAATCACAGTAAAACTATTAGAAATCGGGCTTAACGCTAGTGCCTGTGTAAGTAGTACCTATTATTATTTAAATGGCTTGGTATACAATCTTAATGTACGAGAAGTGATCTTTATATTTTCAACGTATTATGGTAAGTGCTTTATCTTTTTTCCTCTTTATGAGTGAGTATCTGAATGTTTTGAATGATTAGTTATATAAATAAAATACGAAAATTCTGTTTTTGAAGAAACTTTTTTTGTATCAAAGTACTCACCTACCAGCTACTATGCATATTTTTTTGTTATATTTCCGTATAAAAATAATAATTATATTATTATAAATGCACATACCTATGTGCACTAGAATTTTAAAACAAATTAATTATTTCAACATTCATACAAAACTTTCAAAAGTCAAAATTTTCAGAACACAATTTGAAACTGTTATTATTTTTTATTTTATTTTTCAATAAATACAACAGTTTGATAAGTAATACAATTTACAATTATGGCTCCAATTAATTAATCTAAATTCTCAATATTTTACTAAGAAAATATTAACAAAAAAATTCTTAAGATAATGTGCTTTAGAATAGATAGTGTGTAACACCAGGTACCTACCTGTTGGAAAATTCATAATTGTTTATGGTTTTCAGCACATAAATCATCTTAATAGTATTGTTATTTATATGCTTTGTTATGTGGTGACGACTCCCAAGATTATTGCATGTTAAATATTGTGAATCCTTTTGACATTTCAATAATCTGAATTCCGAGAATATTTACATTAAGCAAGCATCAGATATTGTCACAAAAATTATTCCTAAACATTAAATTTATGTATTTTCATAATAATAAAATTATTTCTTCCACTTTAAAATGAATACAGTACAATGATAATGTTTGACTGCGAATACTGATATTTTCGCCATAATTACGCTGTCATAATGCGTGAATTATTGGAAAAATAAGGAAAATTTTATCATATTGTTTATGTATATAAACAACAAAATAGGTTGCAATATCTCATATTACTTGTTGTTCCTAATTAATCTAAAATAAATACAATGTCCCATCAGAAATCCTTCATTTACAAGATATGTCATAAATATTTATCTATCTTTTGCCTTTAAGAGTTTGCCGTTTATAAAACTAGCTGACCCGGCAAACGTTGTTTTGACATATAAATTTTGCCATGTACTAATATCGCTATTAAAAATAGGGGTTAATGGTAGAAGGGTGAAAATTTAGGGCTGTATGTATTTTTTAACGCCTTACCATAAACAAATTGACCAAAAAATAAAAAAAATCGGGATGGACCACCATTAACTTTTAAGGGTATGAACAATAGATGTTGGCCGATTCTCAGATCTACTCGATAAGCACACAAAATTTCATCAAAACCGGTCCAGCCGTTTCGGAGGAGTATGATAACAATAACACCGTGATACGAGAATTTTATATATTAGTTAATAACATAACATGTAGTAAGATGTAAGAAAGTACTAAGTAAGAAAATATAGAAAGATAAGATGTCAACGTGTGTACGTATGACTATATGCAACAATTTATGAAAAAAACGTTAAATAAATACAAAATAGTAATAATATTATTAAATATTATGTTTATGTTAATACCGTGCATTACACAGTAACCTATTAACGTCCATTAAGTATTATATAATTATATTAGAATTACATAATATATCTATCTATGTGTGTGTATTGTATCGATGCTGAAGAGATAAGAAAAAGGTTATTGTAACGACCTACACCAAGCGCAGTCAGAACCTTGCCTTGGTGCTACCATAATATCGACGTACTAGCCGACTTCCTTTGTGACCTTCGAAATAACACAGATATGAAACCTTTTGTTAATCAATAAGTATGAAATGAATTATTTGTTTTCTATAAAAGAGATACAAACAAATAAAATTACTTGAATTTCAACAAAAAATTTCAATAATATTTCAAAAAAATATTATGTATTGTATTACTCTTTCTGTATTTTAGAGCATGGACAAAATAATGAAAATATTAGGTAATTATTTTTATCCTTCAATAACTAAAATAAAATTCCTGTTAAGCTGAACTTTTACATACGGGATGTACTTCCATAAACATAATGTCTGAGAAAATCACCTTACAATTATTTCATTTGTTACCGAAATTTACCGTCCGAAACAGAATTTTGTGATGTGGTTGATTCAATGTAAATCACTTAAACCAATCTATGCCGATTTGAAAGTATTTAGTCATTTGTCCTGGTTTCTTCTTAAAGAATTGGCACAATTTTCTAATTTGTATAAAATAAATTAAATCTTTTTTCTTCTTTTTTCAATATAATGTAAATGTTAACAACATTATATTACTGCGCTTGAAAAGTTGAAGAAAACTATATACCCAAGAAACGTGCTTATTTTCGCTACTTACGTAAATAAATACAATTAAAAGATACTTTTAAAAATAATTTAATCGTTTTAAAGTCGCGTCATCAATTGTTGTTGACTCCCGAAGGGAAATCGATTATGTTTCAGATAGGACTACGTGAACTACTTTAGGGGGTGAAACCAGGTGTTTGGGGGAGGTGGTATGGTACCGTAGGATGGGAGGAGAGGGAGTTGGGTAGAGAGAGAAAGATAATCGAAGGAAGGTCGAATATTAAAACTTTGGAAGACATGTTTTGTCTATCGAATTGTTACTACTTTCATTACAATTGATTGATGTAGGATTGAAAAGCTATAGACATTAAATGATATTTTATGGTATTCTTGATTATAATAAATTCATTACGGCTTCATATCATAATCGTACCTTTCTGCTTACCATATTAATAATCCTCATAGAATTAATTGAGAATTATATTTGTTATCTGAATATTAATCTTTTATTTTATGTTAGTCTTCGCATACATACTCATAATTTTACAAATAATTTAAATGCATGTCCAATACAAAGTACAAACGGAGGTATATTATGGATATATTTTTTTTCAATGACCTGGTGCCGTTCGATGATTCTTAACTATCTCAATACAATACTCAGAAACACAATGCAATACCTACTCAAATTCTAAAACAAGAATTTATATTTATTATTTTATCTATTCACCAGACATGTTACCATAATATAACTAATATACAAAATAATAAATTTTATACAAAAAATAAACCGATACAAAAAGACAGTACAGTTTTTTTACGCAGTATTAAATTTTAGGGTCATATCGAAAAAAGACAAAACATCTATCGCTGTTCATTCATCTTTACCTGAAAAACTGTTGGATCAGTAAACTGGTTTCGTTTTATAGTAGTTATTCTACAACTTATATAGAGATGGCTTCAAGATAAGGGTTAAAACAATCAGTTATTGCTACTAGACAAGATTCTATTACAAATAAAAATACATTTTTGAGATACATATATGAAAAACACACATATTTGAATGCAAATGATACATTATCTAGTACTACACTTAATAAATGATTAACCCAACGTGTAATTAAAATGTTAATTTATAACCAATTCGTGTAATTTTATTATTGAACTTGAAAAGGAAACATGTGGTTCACTCACTTGGATTCTGCAGTACTAACAAAAGAATTTCAATAGCATTATACATTTACATGTTCTCATTGAATTTAGATTGTTTTTCAAAAAAACTTTTTTACATAATATATTATCACGGCATTTTTTTTTTGAAGTAGCGAAACCAGTGAACTAACTGCGTGCAATTAAGACGCAGGTTGTCCTCTCTTTGCTACAAAAAATAAGACAATCGCAGACGACAATAGTTAACGCAATTTATGGATGTCTTCCAATAAAAATCAAATATTGTTCTGTGATAAATTATTTGAATCCTTTTACGTGATGCTTTGATATACTTTTTAATTGCAAATCAATACTCTCAATTCTATGAAAATATTTTTGTAGTAATTGGGTATAATCTCTTTTATCATAATATTTCTTGTACTCTATATTTTCTGAAGGAAACCCATTTGTTTTGTAGGAATTATATTTCATTATTTCTTGGCCATGAAAATTAATTTTCCTTGTTGGTTTTCATTCAATTAGTAAGTACTGAAGATCCACCGAGTAATATAATAAATTGTTAATTAGAAAGTCCGGCAATCATTTATTGAATAAAACAAATCAAAGCACGAGCACTGCTCAATTTTGAGGGTCAAATATGTCATACCTAAATGTGTTTTTTTAGTGATAAGGTGTGTATGTAATATTATTAAATTGTAAATTTTGTTTAAATAAAAATTTGAATTTGAATTTGATTATATTAAAGTTTAACGACACAGAATATTGTTTAAATAATATAAAATATTTATGTATGTTCAATCTGTTACTCGTCTTTTAGAACTCACTATTGATTTAGGGAAATGTTTACCACCTACGGGCGAATCAAAACTAGTACTGGGTAAAAATTTACCTAAATCGATAGTGATTTTTAAAAGTCAAGTAACAGATAATTCAGTACAAAAATACTTTATATTTAAAAAAATGTCTCGCAACTCTTAGTAATATACCAAATATAAATTGAAAGTAATTTCAAATGGAAAATTTATTGAAGTAATAAATATACGTAATTAAAATATGGTATCAATAGTTACAACTTGTTTTATTTTTATCTTACATTTAGGTACATTGGGCACAGAAAATATGATTATATTATTTAGTCACAAACTAAGTCAGTACTGCAAATATACATTCAGTCAGGGCAACAATAACTTAAATAAATAAATAAAAATACATTCAGTTCAGCAAATACATACAAACAAAGGTGCATTCAGAACTTAAAGATACAATAAAGTGCATATGTACCTAAAGGTGTATTCAGTACTAAGATCAATTTAATGCAAAAGTGTACACATTCAACACAGCAAAGACGTATTTAGTACTTCAAATTTGTATCAATATTTGACTGACAATTTCTATTATATTATTTCATGGTTAAATAATGCGAAATAGAGTCACACCGATAATTGATGGGATAGTTCACATTCTTGCGACACAAGCTATAATACTTTATTACAATAATAAACAGAGATACTCAATGCTGAAAGTTTTCACTTGTTAAACATTATAATATTATGATCCCTGAAGGTACAATAAGGAGATAAGACACCCTTTTCAAATAATTTGATATATTATGTGCGAAGGTTTCAGTAGGTTTACAGGAATTATAAATGCCTTTCTCGGGTCACATTTTGTCTACCCATCTCTGTTTTCTCTAAAGTATTTTATTTAATTTAAATAAATGTAAATTAATAAACGATTTCTGTGTAATATTGTAAAACTTACTGACTGTAATCTTTTTTATGGCAAGCACGTGTCGAAAAACTGACAAAATATACCAAGTTCATCTGTAGTTATTTACATTTCAAATTGAAATTTACGTAATTTATTATCACTACCCGAATTAAACCCTCTCCCAGCAGAGACACGAAATAGTTGTTGATAAATTCTCTCCATCACAGTTTTTGACTATTTTTTAGTATTTTTTACTTTCATAGTTTATGAAAAATGTCATTCAAACGTCTAATCCTTTTTGTGACTTTTGTAAACGTATTGCCAACAGGCAAAAATGTTCTAACTCCACACTAGATAACGTATAAAAATATTATCTGACATTATTTCACTTCTCTTTGTAAAAAAATTAAAAGAAAAGACATCAAGTTTCTTCTTAGAACTTTGAAATCTCAAATAAAAGAGGTCGCAGTAACAAAAATTATGAGAAGCTACAGAAAAAAAAGAAAATTTCTCTAGAATAATTATAATAACAACGATTTGACCCATATTTTTAATTTCTATATTTTCTAAATACCGTTTTTCTAAATTTCTATATTTTCTTAAAACCAATTTTAAATATTCTTATAAAAAAACAAATAAATACTCAAGCTTAATTTTGTTAGCTTATATTACTTTGTTAAGATAGTCATAGATTTGAAAAATTCCAAATCAGTGATTTTTTATTGATACAGAAAGAACAATCTGCATGTTAATCACATTTGTTTTTTTCACTGGCTACTATAATTATGGGATATGCCACTATGGTATTTTAGTAGTAAATACAGTGAAAACATTGAGAGATCTTTGAAGATATAAAAAGGTTTCCAGAAAACATTACAATTTTCGTTCCTAGAAGGAAGATGGTAACATAATAAACAATTTGTAAATCATACAAAAATTTTAAACTATAAAACTTACTAAAAATTACAAATTTATTTACGCAGTATTAAATTAAGTAAATAATTGTCACAAACTTTACTAGATTTAACTTTATATTTCGATTTTATTAAAATTTTATCACTTAATTTGAAGAACTAAAAACAAACTATAAAATAAAATACAGTTTACATTGGTTAGAAAATCTATCTATCTATCTATTCCCTCACGCCGTATCCCGAGTGGGGTAGGCAGAGAGAACGGAACGCCAATTAGATCCGTCCTTACATACTTCTTTCGCTTCCTCTACAGTCATACAATTTCTCATGCACGCACGTCGGTTTCTTTTACTCAAAACACGGCCGTCCTTGAGAATTTGATCTACATGTTCAAGCCATGTAGTTCTCGGACGCCCGCGCTTCCTCACACCCCTCCTTTCAGCCAAGTATATCCTCTTTGTCATTCTTTCCTCTTTCATTCGTTCCACATGACCAAACCATCTCAATTTATTTACACGCATTCTATCCACAACACTCCTCTTGCATCCTAGTGGTTAGAAAATAAAAAAAAATAAACTTAATCGGTTCAGGCAGCTACAAGAGTGCTGTATATCCAGGTGTGAGTGATTATACGTATTGAAAAAGTAAGAAGGCTGGCTACCCCACTTGTGGGATATGCCGTGATGGTATAGTAGTAGTAGTAGTAGAAGACATGGAAAAGGTGACCCAATGTTTTACACAAAATAGCAACAAGTGAAGCTCTCCATATTCCTATATCTAAGTTCCCATCAGGAACAATTTAAACCAATTCCGTTTGACAAGTTGTTTTAATAACCATTTGAAAAATTCTATTACCTTGTATTGATTGTTTGTTTGAATTAACAAATAAATAAATGTACATGTATAAGTTACTTCTGCATATACAAATAACATTATTTAACAGTTTTTTTTTAAAAAAGTAAATAATGTGAAATAATATAACGGGACCATCATCAATCACATGGATTTTATAAAACACAAAACAAAACAAATTTACAAAAGCTTCATTAAAGTATATCGTTCATACTGATGTAGAATATTGATCATGACATTGCTACATAACAAAATAACCCATTCATTGTTACCGTTTACGGTAACAGTGAATTTAGAATAACAAAAAACAATACTTTAGTATTGAATGTTTTGAACCAAAAAATAAATCACCTTTTTGAGATAGCTTAGATCAATTTATTCATACTATCATGGCATACCCATCAAGTGGGGTAGCCATCGAACTAACTGCACGTATTGAATAAATAGGTCATCCTATTTTTGACACTCAAATTTAAAAAAAAAATTACAATGCTCAGAGACAACTCATACACCTCTGAGTCCTAATTAGCGCACTTGACTCGTAACACAGAGGTGCTGGGTTCGATTACCAGTAGGTGCGATTGGCTGGACGATGTCGCCATACAGTGATATATATATATATATATATATATATGGACAATTTGTAAAGCGCCGTTTACTCATAACATGACCTCAAGGGCGCCGTTTATCGTATCCATCACCCGAAACTTCCAGCAAAATGGTGTGTCTTCAGTCCTCTTTTAAAACTCTCTCCATTCACCTCCTCTCGCAGACACAGAGGCAGCTTGTTCCAACATCTGGGACCCGCAACACTAAACGCTCTATCTCCAAAGCCTGTTTTGCGAGATCGAGATGATAAGTGCAATCACCTGTTCTGAAAAGGTCGGTGTGAGACAAGCACAAGAGATAGGTACAGGTGGAATAGGTGAACTTCGTCATGTTATTAAGCGCTTAAGCCAGCACTGATATGATATCAAGTTTTTTTTTCAAAACCAAGAACATTGTGTCATTTCATAACAACGTTTTGCAGTATTTTTATTTTAGCAGTTTATTTTAACCCTGGGAGACATCAGGCTCATAGGCTAGTAATATTATGTATGTATTAAATCTGCTAGTTAAATATAATTCAAAAACACATTGAACTAGTAATAAAGTTCAAGTTAGAGAATAAATATTTAAATATTAAGAACTGTATAAAACCAGCATAATTAAGCAACGTTGTATAAAATACTTAAGTTTTCTTTTGTTTATAAAAGTTAGTTTCAAAAACTACGGTGATTTTTTTCAAAATCTTAAAGAAACCATAAACACAAGTTAAAAATGAAAAAATAAATCTATTGAAATTATGTATTTATTGAATTTATATATAAATAATTGATATACTTACTGGAATATGAAATATGAATTCCTACGTGAAAAACAATATTTAAGTAATATTATTTTATTATTCTTATTAAGCTTTCAAAGCACTCTTTCCGCTCTGCCTATCCAATTAGAGATACGACGTGAGAGGAAACATTAATTTGCACTTTTCTTATGAAATGAACATAGAAAAATATGTATTTATTTATACATATTAAAAAGAAGGCAAAAATCTCCCAATTTAGATTTCCAAAAACTAGCACAGTTTCTTCTATGATATGTTATCTTGAAGATAAACTTCATGCAAATCATAATAAATATACAGATCATCCTTTCTGGGGCAGAAAAATGTTAATATACACGAAACAATGGGATTAATCTCGATGTTTTGTTACCTATTTAAAGATGTTAAACGTGTCTAGAAAGTATGAATTATCTTAATTAGTAAATCCTCTTAGTTCCAAATACCATCAATTCAATTTAGTTGAGTTGGAGTTTTTGTCTTGATTTGAAAGTAATAAAATTTATGCGAATAATATTCTCATACTGTATGCTTAGTGAGAATGATTTGTCATTTCTTAATATTTTTGAATATGATTGAGTGACTGAAAAAACAATAGACGAAAACAGATTAAGAATATATTATTGATGATGCGACATTGACCCGAGTGCGACCGATAGGTGAAATATACAATTTTATTATGTAGTGATCGATTTGCTTTATATGTAGCTCGCATGATGTCTGATTGATTGATATAATATAACAACTTCAATGAAATGATGAAATAAAACATAATTGTTTTACTTCATTTACTAAAAGGTTTGTTCAAATGTCATTTGAAATACCGTTTTTATGAACTATATTAGAGCACAACTTCATTTATTCGTCTTAATCATAGTTTGATTTAACATAATATTATAATGTCTTACTATATTTTCAAAAAACTCAAGACCTATGTTGACCTATGTAGAATATAGAAAAATCTGATCGGAAGAAGTGAAGAAGGCATCCCAATGCTTACGAATTTAATGAACACTTTCGGTGTTTTTAGTGTTGAACTGGATTTGGACACAAAGCTCAGATAGCAAAACAAATCAGATATCTCCATTGGATATCATGACAATGATAGTGGTGGCATTGTCGAACGTTATCCTTGAACACCGAAAGTGATCACTGAAGCCAGCCATGAACAAATTTGTATGAATTGAGACGCCTTTCTCACTTCTTTCGATTAGATTTTGCTCAATGTAGCATTGTATAAACATGGTTCTTCAATTGAGATGTCCGATTGATTTTGTCATCCGCGCATTGTACCCAAATTTATTAGTATTCTAAATGTTTATTTATTTGCGTTTTTAATATTATATATTAAATGTCTCATAAATTGACTCAAGACAAAATCGTCCCTATGGAATAACTTGTTTGAAATAAGTGTATCAAAACTTTTAAAGGACATAATTGGTTTGAATACATTTTTAGGCCAAACTTTTTAAATAAAGGTCAAATCAAAGTGATATCAGAGCGTTGGGAAGAGGAGACTTCATCGTTACAAAATCGCTTTCAATATATAAAGTTTGATTCCATTCTGTATTCGTAGGAGCAACATTGAAAGGAAAGAAGAAGTAAATGTGAATTGATGTCATATATTATTACTACCGTGTGATTGTTGGGTTAGATTTTTATAAAATTATTCACAAAACACAACAAGGAGTTGAATATTTTATTATGTTTACCAAAAAGACTAATGATATCCAATACATAGTTACTAAGTATTACCGGGGCTTTCTTCATTAGTACGTACAGCCTTCTAACAATACAATCGTATATACAATACCTTGTATTCCATGTTTATTAATTTTTAATTTTTAAATTACAGAGGCATGTGTTCATTTAACGACTCTTATATTAGAAAGAAAGATGGGGAAAAATTAAATTCAAGGTTATTTTTAATTATTTGAACAGATTAGAGAAATTTAACAGTCTATCCTCTTTAAGCAACTACAAAAATCAATGAGTCGATATAACATCGTTAAATATTTATTATATTATTAGTATTTTTAAAGTTATTATAATATAATAAGGGGGTTACGCATAAGGGGGTGAATGAATATACACAATGAAAAAGTGAAATTATTTATTGAATTTGCACAAGAAATTTTTGAAATATATTAGTAGTATGTACTAGGCACGTGATTAAGCGTATGAATAACTCAAAATAATAATTATATTCTACTAACTTCGTGCTTGTATTGTGCAATTTTCAATAAGTACCTACTCGTTTGTCTAAAGCACAATATTTTCAATTTAATTAAGCCTCTTAAGAATTGTACAAGACGCGCCGCACCATGCCGAGCCAGGTAATTTAATTTAAATTCATGAAAAGTTTCATGTGGAGTCTCAGAGATTTTTGAAAATAGAGAAGAATAAAGCAAAAATGAAATATAAAAGGTTTAATCATTGAAAGGGCCTATATACCTACCAGATTATTTTGGATTCTGTTGAATTACAGGTGCATCTACACGCCTCGATGCGTGGACAGGATGCGATTTTTTTCACACTAGAACACGACCTTACAAGATATTTCGATAGATATTTTTTCGCATTAGAACTTAATATTCAAAGATATTTAGATGGTATTCGAATGATTCGAGTAAAGTTATCTATACATAAAAATGTAATAAGTGAAGGTATTATAGAAACTATGGGTTTGGCAATTGATAAAATTAATAATAAACAGTGATAAAAAAATTATTCACGTCTATGCATAGGTGTGTTGAGTAAATGTTAAAGAATACAATGAGTATCAGAATCGACATAACATAACTCAAATATGTTTGAAATTATATACACATTAACAATAAACAGAGTACAATATAATGATACTTGTACTGTTTTTTTACAAAACTTTGAAAGCAATTATACAAACACTTTGAAAAACCTCTTCATCAAAAATTTATGGAATTTGACCCAGTTCTTAAGGGTTTGGAATGGTTTTTAATACAAGGGTTAAAATAAGTATAATCTAAGTTCAACACGTCTTTTCCATTATAGAAATATTAGGTCAAATTTCCAATCATACTAATGTGTCTCTCTGACTTGTGTTTCGATATTTAGAAATCAGGGCATGAAGAAAGTAATATCGAATTATTGATTGTGTAAGTATTATGGAATATCGATTCATTATTTTTTCTGAATATCAAGGCTGCTTCAAAAAGCAATGTTAATCAAGAACTTGATAAAATAATACATATTTGTATTTTTATACCTCTTCGCTGTAACATTCTTACATCAGCGAAAACTTTTCAAAGATGTGTTTAAAAGCTTGATATTACGATGTAATAAAATTTTATTTATTTATCACGAAAAAAAGCGATTTTTCGGTTGAAAATCTTTTGATTATTTTTATAGAAAGTAAAAAAAATGTTGTTCTAAATACTTATTTATTTCTTAACACAATAAACGGCTATAAAAACCTTTGACGTTTAAATTAAGGATGTAAATTTAATACTTTCAAACGAGAAGATAACCTTATGACAAATGCAGTAAAAGAAAGGAATACGTTATTTTATACTATTGCTGGACCATTTTCCATATCTTTTACATTTACGCTCTTCTAGTATCAGTCATGCCCATGTTCTACTGCCAACATAAGTTCCGATAACCATTTTATCGCCATTGTTAAAATAATGTTATTTTAGTTGTTTGTCGAGAAGATACATACTTCAGCTATGAATATAATACTAAGACAACGATTACGCCATTATGTACATTCGCTCAGTTTGTCATGCAGACTTGACAATTCCATTCCATATTGTATCTTATTACCCTGTGGAAATTTACAATAGCAGTCAGCTTAACTAAATAAGCCGCGTGATACCAAAAAGTGCACGTGTCTCAACATTCTTCAAATTCTAACCTCTAAACTATGTTCTTAATAAAGATGTGTACATTTTCATTGGCCGGTTTTCTCTTTCATTTAATTCATGTAATATAAAACACTGAACTGTATTGGGGTATGTGGAGGAACTCTTCTGAATGGTGGATTATAAGGAGGCGTTTGCAGAAATGATTGGAAAAACCTGATAAAACACGAGGCGAAAAAGAAGTTAGATAATATATATCTGACTTAAAGATCATTTTTGCATTTACAACCTGATCCAAGATCTTTCATGATCCTAAATCAGTCAATAGTATTTAAGTAACAGTTTTACACTTCGTACTGTATTTATATATTGTTTATTTATTAAAAAAATATTGAATATGATGCGATCAAATCAATTTATAAAACTTTGTAACTTAAATACTATAATAGTATCAAAAACAAGTAACATAAATCAAAAATGTCATTAAAGTTGTACGTAAAGAACGGTATTACAATAATCATCAATCGGAAAATTATTATTCCTAAGGCTTATCATGAGTCACGCACAAAGCGAAAAAAATATAAACCTAATACAGGCATTCGTTTCATCAAACCAGATAAAAAATGGCTAAGTCATTATCACACGAAACCAGGGCACAGTATATTCAAAGCGAGCGCCGCGTCGCGACGACTTGTTAAGGACGCGAAAAAAAATTATTTGTTCATTGAACTGAGAGAATCTTCAAATTATGAACTCTACATTCATTATAATGTTTTAAATTCACATGAACTTTATGAAAATTTATGAGTTTTTAATTTATTTCAGTATTTTTACGTAAAATAATAAATGACATAATATGCGTACGTTTGCTTAAAGCTAGAACAAAAAATATTTCTTTACCATATTTACATGTTATGTAGTGGATAGCTGCAAGTTTTTAAAGATTGTTCTTATACAAATATAAAATTAAAAATACGACTCGAATGAATGTAGAAGTACAATCGAGCTTGCGACACCCTGTGTTGGTTTCACGCAGAGCTTTTAATGAAATCACCCACTATCTATATGAAATTACGTTCTTTGTAATTAATCAATTTCAATCGAATCAACTAATAATTGAAAAATAATAAAAGCGTATTAGGTTCAAAAGATTCACGAGTTGTCACTTGGATTATGAACGGATTAATGCATTTAGATCCTTTTAAATTTTTTACGAAATTCTCTTTTTTGTTAATCGTGTGATATTTATTTTGGTACGTGATATGTTTTGTTGAATATCTGCAACTGAAAAATATTTACAATAAGAAAGAGGAACCTAAAGTTCTAAAGTTATAGAGCCAATACTGTAGGTAATAAAATAATATCCACCATTCTTAGACTATATACATGAAAAAGTATTAGAATTGTAGATAATGAACATTCGTATGAGAGAAAAGTACAAAGATATACTAATACCTATATATATATAATTCCATTCCTTCAGATTATCAAGAGAATCCTATCTCTATATATTACATTTCGGAAAGAAAAAATACCCAACTCGTAGAAATTTACACAGAATCATTCTGACACTAAGAAATGGACAATGTATTACGTACATACATATTCACTAGCAAAAAATATATCCATAATCCTGAAAAATTTTGTCGTAATTTTATCATAGAAATATTTTTCTCTTATTCAAGGTAAACGAAATAATATTAAGATATAATAATATTTTTTAATAATAGAACATTTATGTAATTATTTATTTTTTAAACTTAAACTATCAAAGTCGAACTTTTGTTGCAATTTAAGAACAAAAAGCAGAATTATTTACCAAATAGAAGAGGTATAAAAAAATAATGAAACCTTTTCAGTTCAATCGTTTTTTGTCTTATATTTATTTTTCATAATAAACATTAATAAAACTCTCAATTTCTATCGTGATTATTTTTTTTAATCAACTACGTATATTAAGCCAGACGTAATATGTAGTAGGTTTATATTCAACTTAATTACTTTCGTCTGAATTAGCAATTTATATGATAAACATTCGTTTCAACTTTGTAATACTTCAAAATTTTGCATTTCAATGGTTTCATTAAAGTAAAAATATATGAAAAATTTATTTCCTTTCAAACACATTTTTGTAATATCTACCTGCTTATAAAAATTCTTAGACGATTGCACTGGCAAAATAATACCACAAATATTTGTTAAATAACACCATACATTTTATTTTATCACACTACCTACCTCTTTTTTTATATTTTTCCTTTCGGGTGTTTTTTTTTGCCGTCTAATTTTCCATGGGCTGCCAGTTTTCGATCGGGAAATTCCAAGTGTAAATCCCGCTGCCAATCTACTTTACCTTCACTAAGGTTGAAAACGAATATATATACATATATTCGTATTTCTTTTATTTTTCAATGCAGCAATCATTTCACCAGAAGGAATAATCTCGACGCAGTGGTAAAATATTATACAGTTGCATAGAAAAATCGAATTAATATCTATTATTTAAAAATATATGTACTTCAACCGACTTTTTTGATAGTCTGAGAGTCTTAAACATCGTTAAACTTTCCACATTTGTATGATGTTTGGTTTCTCAATGCCGAAGTGCTTATTTTCAAGAGGCCAGTTTGACGTTTCCAAGAAATCAGTCAAGATTCTTGACTAAAAAGGCCACGGCGTCGGAAGTAACCCCTCTGACATAAATCTAGTACTTGTTTGCATTATAAAAGGTTATGTATCATCACGTTCTGTCACATCAGTTGTTCGGCAACGTGACCTTATTCTATGACTCTATTAAATAAAAAATCTAAATGTCACAGCACATTTTACATAATATACCTTATAGTTTAACAAGAAAATCAAAATGTCTCCGTCAGAATAGTGAAAAATTAATAGTGTCAAAATGTAGATTATATATTTTCGGTGGTAAGTTTATGAAATTCTAATAAGTATGTTATATTTAATATAAGTAAAAATAATATATAATACCTATTAATGAAAAGCAAGAATATCCCGTGAAGTCATTACATTTATAATTGTACCTATACTCTATTCAGCCCAATCGGCTTTAAATCTTTCTACCACGAATAGATCTTTTAAGTAATTCAAAGTATCTTTGGGCCAATCGAGTCACCTCGTCTCATACCATTTCAAAATGCGCAAAGAGCGCATTGATGTAATAGAATCGGTTCATTGTGAAACATAAACATCTATACCATCGAAATCTCTGTTGACGAAAAATAAGTGCCCCGTTTGGGAACCATTAGACATTCTCAAAACATGATCCAACCAGAACAAACATCTCTCTTGTATTACAGATTTTTGTATTACATATCACCTGACATCCAATATCCTCCTAAGACACTTATTTCCAAGGTTTAGTATCTTCCGCTCTTGAGTCTTTGTTAGATGCTAAGACTCACAGACGTATAAGAAGATTGGGATGATAACAGGTACAGAACAGACGTTATTGAGTCCACCAAATTATCTTTATTTTATTGAAAGCTAATCTTTATTTTATTGGCAGCTAACAAAATACAGGGTCCATTATAAATATTCTTTTAAGCAAATATAAATTCTGATGTTGAAATGCAATATTTGAATCGATGAATGTTAAAAGGTACCTATGTCATTTTTTCATTAAATGGAGATATTTAAAAAAAACTTAATATTTCAGTCTAGAGCGAAATTTTCTTTAATTTTTTTAACTAAATAATAAGAATAGGGTATAGTTGATTGAATGAAAGAGAAAAATATATAAAAAATATATTACATTTATTAAAAAAATATACATATATTTCTTGCACTTAGGTCCCTTTTAACAATCAATTTTTAAAAATTCAAAAATCTTCCCAAAAGCCACAATTAAGTACCTATCAGTCCTTTATTTCGATGTTTCCTTGGTCTGTTACCTCTGCGCAATCCCACTTAATAATATCTTGGTAAAATTCTGCTGCTTTAGGACCAATATATCGGGTTAGTTGGAAGAGATCGCGCCTTTGCGATAAACTCGCCCTCTGTATATTGATTGTATTTAATTTGAATGTATACCTTTTATGTAATTGTTTTTTATCAATGTACAGTAAAGAATGGATAAATAAATAAAATATATTTCAGTAATGTGATCACGTCGTCTATTATTTTTTTTATTTCCACTTTGCTCCTCGGATATGATTTAATAGGTGGCGTCCTTATATTTTCAGCAGATCTTATTCGTAAATCAATGGTATGTTTTACAAAGCTGTCTATATATGGATATGCAATAGCTACCCCTTTCTGATTGTAAAGAAATTCAAATTGTAAAAAACTAACTTTTTTGCCATATGGAACACGAGAATTCGACGTTTCTACAGAGTTTGTATTTTTTTATAAAATTCTGGCCACCATTGCTCGAAATTTATTGTCATGTCTGTGGTCACCATTTTGAATGTGAATTGTCGTGCTTTCGCACAGTGCACGATCATCTCCACATACTCTTAAGGCAGATATATTCAGTCAAAACGTTTGATTTTTTCCTTCATCAGGCCAAAGTCCCTATCGCATGGCAAAAACGAGTATCCTCTTACATGAAAGTGGTGCACATTTTTCTTATCGTTCTGTATTCACAAAAGCTCGACACATCCTAACCATTGTATTGTTCCGATTTTGCCCAACACAAGAGTCAGAATCTAAATAAAGTTCTTCCACGGATTCAGACACTTCTCCCATCACATAATCTAGTAAGAATGAGCATACATCATTGGCCCCCTTGATGGTCCGAAGCAGTACCCCAGTGGTTCCCCAGCCCCCTTACAATCCCGATTTAGATGCCTGTTTCTTTATTTTTGTTCCGCCGACTGAAGGAAGAGAAGAAAGAAAAGCATTGGGAGTCCGCGGAAAACATCCAAATGCGTGTTACAACGTTCTTGAAAAGCATTCCTGTGGAGGATTTTCAGGGTGCCTTCCAGGCGTGGCAGACACGTCTCCGCAAGTACTTTAATGCAGGAGGGGACTATTTCGAAGAATTTTGAGCATTTGTATAACTTACATGCAGCATTTTCCTACTTTTTTGCAGTAGTAGGATTGCCTCTTTGATTAATATATTCCTAGCCACGCAATCTTGATCTCTTTATAATATTCCTTTTATGAAGTTCATTTTTTTACTCCCCTTATAAATTTTTTCAAAACCTGTTCACCATTATCCTCCATTTTGAAAAATAACAACCAGCTCCCACCTCTTGTATTCGTAAAATGCAAATAACATCAAAATTTGACAGAGCTCCTGAAATAATCATAGATTACAATAGGATAAAAAATTCTAGGCAATCGCAAATTGAATGTTAAAAGGTATCTATGTTGATGACATGAGTACCTTTTAACACTCAACTTCAATATTCGTGGTATCGATTTTAAATGAAATTCTATGATTTTTAGCCTCTTTTTACACTCAAACGACGGGTAATGGTTCTAAATGAAAAATTACATCATTAACTCAAAATCATAAAAAATGGGACATGGGTACCTTTTAACATTCATCGATTCATTTGTTTCAAAATAAATATATATTAATGAAGTTCCTAGGAATATCAGGTTAGAATTTAAATGATGCGACAAAATTGGAAGTATTTAGGTACATTATAAAAGTATATGTAGTGAGAAATAAATACAGATCGTAGTTGAAATAGGATAGCCAATAATAGTTTTTTTTTTTCATTCGAAGTATTGAACATCGTAAGTATTCCAATGAGATTGTGACGAAAGAAATAATAAGGCAGTTGGTCCCAATCGAAACGGTAATAGCTTATAGAAAGTAAAGTTATTCTGATGCTATATAATATGTAGATTTGATAAAATACCATTGCTTTGAACATTTCCTATTCAAATTCAGATTCTCCAAATTGCAATTCACTTTATCGAGATTTGTTGGGAAGTAATAAATTATTCAACATCATATTGAGAGTATAGCATTAGTTTGTCGGTTATCTGGAAAGTTGTTAGAGAATATTTAATATTATTATATAAATTCGCCTCTTATTTTGCGTAATATTTTTACAAAAATTTTGACAAATAAATGTCAAAATTTTGTTGACAGAAGTTTACCATTTTTAACAGCAGTCTTGCTAAAGAAAATAATTTGAAAGACTTCAGTAGCTAGCCTTTCAAGAAGTACTATTATACAATGATTCCCAGCAAAAAAATTAATAATATTGATCTGATAGTCATCATTATTTGTACCTAGAAGAATATCCCAGCTCACGCCAATATACATAGTCCATTATGAAAGTAATGCATTTTTTAATAATTAGAAAAATATAATTTTTGATCCTATCGGTACAAATGCTTCAGAATCTTCGAAATAGTCCTCCCCTGCATGTATGTAACTAACATACATATTTTATTCGTATTTAAGTATTTCAGGTATAACAAATTAAGGTAAGTATAAAACAACATGTAAAACGAAGTGACTACTTTATAATCCTATTATTTTTTCGTTCACTAGTTTTGAATAGACAAGTATTTGTGTAAATTACAGTTAACACGTTTGTACATAATTCAGTACTTGAATCATACTACGAACCTCACACTACAAAAATGCTGAAGTACTCACGTATACAAAAATTCTACAATGGAATGAGAAAAATTGAGACGTGCCAGATGAGAGTCTTGTAATATTCAGACATAAAGAACACACACATACATATCTTACTTTATCATGTGAAATGAGAAGTCTTTATGTTGGAACTCTAGATTTATACAAACTCTTACTTATCTGATAAACCAGATACAGTTGATGTGTAATATTTCGTTTCTTAGCTCAAAGCAGTATTCACAGTAACAAAAAACAAATAGGACTTTCTAAATAATGTGATAAATACGTGTGGTGAAGTGTTAACGTTTGATCTCTATTCCGTATTTTCAAAATAAAGTTCATAATAAATGTTGTATACTGTACAAGTGTACATTCAAAACAGAAACTCATGAAAGAAATATTTGAATTTGGATTTGAATTTGTGAAAGGTTCACCTTCAAAAAAATATCTATTTCGTCCCGTGAAGCACCTGATAAAGAACTGGTTTCCACTTTTTTCCGTAAGTTTTCGAGTGTCTTGTGAAAGGCGTGTGTTCGAAAAAATAAAGACATTTTACATCCTAACTTCAGCGTTGAGGTTTACCACTCATTCTGAACGTCTTAATTTTATATTGGCACAGAGAGAACAGCTTGCATGCTTATTACATGCTGGCTACGTCACTTGTGGGATATGCCGTGATGGTATAGTAGCACTAGTAGTAGTGGTAGTAGTAGTTAGGAATTCTTTAAATAAGTTGAGATTTTTAGCCACTTTGACATATAATAAAAAATAATGCAAATTGTGTTATAAATAGATAAAATGTTAATATTTCCATGAATATGTAATGATCAAAATCTTTTTATTTTAAAAGAATTTATAAATCTCACAACCCACGCAGTTAAAACTCTGGAATTAACAAAGTAATCTTCTTTTCGACTTACTTCAAGCAAAATAATTTGTTTTATACAATTATTCACTTTGTCTAAATAAGTGGATCACACCTTGGGCGGTTATAAATAGACTTTTGAAAGTTAAACTCAATCAAAGAAGATACGATTATGACCACAAAAAATTATAGAAAATTTCTGTACAAAAATCAAAGGTGGTGGTAGCTATTAGAAATGCCTTCTAAGAAAAAACTGTATTTAAGCAAACAGAATTTTGAACATAATATGTAAAATAACTGCGGTTTGATGGAAAAATATTACTGTAGATTGATAATTTCACATTGATTTCAAATGTAAATGTGTTTAAATGATACTGAAGAAAAATCTCCTTAATAAATAAACAAAGACAAAATATTAATTTAAATAACTTTTCTATTTTTGAAGAGGTAACACTATGAAAGCTCATTTTTAAAATTTAGGTAATAAAATAAAAATATAACACTGTATAACTTTCACTATTTAATATTTTGCTTAAAAGCTTTTCGGACATACGTCCATCTTCAGTAATAAATATCTTATAACTGGATGGACGTATGTCCGAAAAGCTTTTAAGCAAAATATTAAATAGTGAAAGTTATACAGTGTTATATTTTTATTTTTATTACCTAAATTAATTTAAAATCAATTGATTTCTTTAAAACGAAAAAAAAACTAATATTGTATGAATATAAACATGGATACCTACTGCGAATGGCGAACAAAACACCATCAGGAAAAATGCTACAGAAATAATATTTATCCGTCTATTTTAAAAAAGGGCAAATTATAATGTGACCTATATATTGTGTGTACGCCCACGCAAATTTATACAAATAATGAAAAAATAAAGTTTAGAGAAAAATAAGTTTATTTTCCTTTTATATAAATAAACATAGATCTCACTTTTCCTCCCGCTGTAAATATATAATAGATTTAATATAATATGTGTAAATTTCCTTCCTATATTTAGAAACTCATTTACTTTCACGTTTTACAATTTGCTAAATATAAAGTCTGTTCATCCACCCACGTCTTGTATTTACTTAAATATTGTCACAAACATTTACATTTAACATCAATCTATTTTAATATAAAACTATACTGGGCCCAATTTTAGAGCTTTATTGAAAACTTTCATACTGACTAAATTCAGGACAAGTTGATTTTAAGCTTATAACAAATCTTATCGTCCTTAAAAGTTTCGCGGGAGCATTTGGTCGAAAACCAATTTTACATACAGGACATTTTTTTCTACTAAAGCTTCAATAAAAATAATTTGATTTGATAACTGTTATTTTTTATGGTGTTTTCAAGAACTATACCGATCGAAAAAAATGCCCTTGTGTAATGTAAAGATTGAACACAGATAGGAAGAGGAAGGGAAATTAAAGATGTACTACGTTTCTTCCACCGCATAAGAAACCACTTATCTATTAACTTTTTACGGTTTATCTCTAAGGGCAAATCACGGTTCTATTAAAATGTAGAGATCTTTTCACATGATTTCGCAGAAAACGAATATAACAAAAATCTTTACTTTGGAAACTACATATTTAAAAATAAAGTAAATCAGATCCATCAATTGCTACTATAACAATTTTACCTTGAAAACTGTATTATTGAATAGCATATATTTATTTCTAATAATGTTTCTCAAAAACATAAATATTTTTATAACACGCTTCATTCATTGCGTAGGTAGAAAGGCAATTTCATATTTTCTTTTACAGAATTTTGTTTTAGTTCAACAGCAACAAAAACAAATTTTGTGAAATTCTAGGAAGCCTAAACTAAATGCCAAATTTATATCAAAAGATATCATATTTTATTCGCACGTATTGCTTGTATGAAACGTTCGATTTACGGAAGCTTATATATCATTAAAGGTAGATATGTATATATTATATCGATATAACGAATTTTAATTGTATTTAATTATGACTTGTCTCAAAATATCATTTTCATTTATAAAGTTTGTATTGTTCGAGAAATAATGTAATAATAAATTATATCAGATTTTCGATTGCATACGAATTTTTTGACATCACTAATTCTAACTTTTATTCTTCTATAACTATTCTAATTTCTAATATAACTTTTAGTATAGGTACAGATTCACACTAACATAATTTTATTTTTTATATATTTTTTAATGGTAAATGTTTTAATGTATCATACATAATTATAATCGACTAATATTACATTATCTTTAACACGCGTTACTAGATTGAAATACATAAACTGCTACTTATCAAAAAATGCAAATTCAAAGTTTATAGTTCCATCTGACTAACTTTTTTTATTTAAGTGTCATTGATATTTTGATACTATTGTTGTTTAATCTGCATGTTTACGTGGAACACCTTTGGGTAATTTAGAGATCTTCACTGCTTTGTTATTTGCTAATTATGTTATAGATGTAAATAATAGTTTGTTTCAACTGTATGTATCCTGTGACATTCCCGCCCCCCCCTCCCCGTCGCCAAATTTTCAATATGGTATAGGAATTTTTGATTACAGAGAGATGTCGACGCCATTGGCATCAGGGATTGGAGGAGTACATGTCAAGATAGGGGAAGATGGAGGCAAATGTTGGAGGAGGCCAAGGCTCACAACGAGCTGTAGAGCAATTGATGATGATGATGATGATAGGAATTTGATATATTTCAAAAACTTTTCTGTTTTCTCAAATAATATTTACTCGAAAATCATATTAAGTGTATCTAGTACTTTTACCGAATACTTTAACAATGGATTTTTGGACCCCCGCTTACGACTCGTGAACCCCTATTTTTTAGTCACGTTAATGTAGACCCCCTTCGAGTCTCCCCTGGACCACTTTGGGAATCACTGGTATAGATCAATCAACTTGATAAGAATATTAAGTCATAAATTGTTGTATTATTATAAAAACGCGCATGTTTTCAATTATTCTAAAATTAAAACAGAAAAGTCGTCACTGGACGAAAATATCTAAAATCAATTTATCAATATTTATTCCCATCGTCAAATATTAATACAGTATGTGAAAATAACTATTTTAAGAAAGTAGATAATTATTCTTATTCACGACACCAAGTATTTTTTTATGTATATCATTCATAATTATATCTACTGATACTACAACATCATGGCATATCTCACAAGTGGGGCAGTCAGTAAACTAGACATGCAAGCCGTCCTCTTCATGTCAGTAAAAAATTATGACATTCATGATGGGTGGTAAACCTGATTCAAGACATAGACTGTCATAATTTTTTAGAACACATGCCTTTTAAAGGACACTCGAAAACTTACAGTAAAAGTGGAAAACTAATTATTTGCCGATTACTCAACGGATCATAATATCTTGCTTAAAATATGCATTCATATCACTTACACACAACACTAACAAATCATTGATTTTTAAGCCATTGATTTTACCAGAAAAAGATTATTTGTTTGATTTGTTCATGGTATATATTCAATTTATGCTTAGCACAAAGCACATGACCCTTATCATTCACAAACACAAATAATCACCGTAACATCGCCATTAACGCGTGACCCGCTGTCAATCGTCAATCAATCTGACTAATTAAAGTAGGGATAAGAAATGGGCGGATTTGATACCAACACTTTATTAGTTATTGACATTGGAAACGAAATACATTTAAATGTATGTATTACTTATACGTAATACTATGATTTCGCTGTCTATTTCAATACCTACAATACATAAACGTAGAAAAAAATTTACACATTTAGTTTTATTTTGTGTACCCTTGTAACTTTCTTCACTTGATTTGAATGCAACCCTCCATTAGAAACGATTTTGCGCTAACCGAGTAACCTCTATCATATACATTCCTCTTAGATTAATAAGTTAGTGGATTAGTTTTTATCATAAATACCAAATTTATAAATTTAACACATATGTATAACTATCATATAAGACTAAGAAAAGACAACATCACCTTATTTGGTAATACCCTGGACGAGATTTGAACCAGCAACCTGTTCAGCGAGGTTTCGCAACGAAGGTGTGCTTTGTCAAATAAAGTCACCTCGGAGGCCTCAAAACTCTCTTATGAACCACAATGACAGCTTCGTATGTAGCAATTGTTCTGATATATCTAATATGGGTACCATATCCTGGATACTTCTGTATTTTACATAATATATTCTGCGAAAATACATATTATGTGACCTAATACAATGTTTAATGGTAAAAAAGAACATCGATTAAAATTATACGTTTTATAGCAATGTATTTTATTTATTTATTTACATATATTCACGGCGTTAGCCTTTAACATGTTTACAATTAAATCAGAATAGAGAACAACAACATGACAAAAAAATTACAATTAATGTGTCGAATCAAAAATAGTAATACTGGTAAAATAAATGTATATAATACAATTCTTATAAATATGTCAAAATAAAATATTCAAACAAGTCATTTTAAGTAGAGGATTCATAAATATAAAGTCATACAAGTAAAAAAATTAGTAATGAGATAATTATTATTTTTGTCAATCAATAATACTTAAAAATTCAATGTCAAAAGAGGATAAATATTTAATGTCAAACAGGTATAAGTGTAAGTGAGATAATTATTATATGTCAATCCAAAATATTCAAATAGTCATTTTAATTAGAGAAATTATAATTGGAACATTGTTTAATAAGATTTTAAGTCAGATTAATTTAGGTCAAAGTGATATAGAAAGTATGATTAAATGATTGACTCAAAATTTACAACACTCGATAAAATATTGAACATAAATGGGTAGATGATCAACGAGTTGCCCAATGTCATTTTAACATTTGGTTATATTGTTTGATTACGTCAGATTTATATTTGAGGAAACCATCGGCAATGATGTCTGCATATCCCTCCACCAGATTACCCAGACGATGGATCCGAACTATAGGAGAATGAAACATATAATTGTTTTTTGCATTATACTCATGGAACAGAGATGTCTGTCTGGTAGATCGGGTCGGGACATGAAACTGAATAAGTCCGAGCAGCTCTGGGGAGTCAACTATGCCATTTATTAATTTATAAAGGAAACTAAGGTCGGCTATTTCTCTACGGTTTTGTAAACTGAGTAAACCGAGCTCACTCATCAAGGCAGGATAGTCAATATTTTCCAGTGGTATACCCATTTTATAATTGATGTAGAATGTAATGATGCTTTTACAAGCGTTCTCAAAAGGTATGGATAAATACTGATAGTTTGATGTACTTACGTGTGTGAAGAAATAATAGTAGACTCTCAATCCAGCTTTAGCCATAACTTCAGCAAAGTGGTTGGTGGGGCAAATAAAGAAGTAATCGCCAACAATGTCCGCAATCATTTTCTGGTTCAAATATCCATCAGTGATCTCTTCCCAATCGGTGTACTGCAAAAATAATACAGAGTTCATGGTTACTATATTATAAAATCAAATTAATTGAGTATTTTGAATATTTGACGTAGTCGCTCAAGGATCATTCGTATAAAATGTAAATAAAAAAACTTTTATAAATGTAATAAAAACATAAATAGCACAAGTCAAGCATCCCGCTGTTTTTATCATGATGAAAACAGCAGGATGCTTGACTTGTGCTGTGTTTTTAGGAGAAAATATCTATCGAATGGTTTCATTATAAGATTATTTAAAATATCTTATAGTCAATATTATAATTCTGGTAAACTGGGAACCAATAATTAGGCCCAGCATCCATTTGTGGTTGCTTTTAGTTGATATCACTGTAGTGTACTGTATATAGATTACGTGCGCTGTGTCTGAGTATTTTAATTTAAAAGTAATATATTTGAGCGAGAAAAATGGATTGTATCTATATGCCCTTTATTGCCTGATTGTATCTATGCCCTGATTGTATCTATATATTTGAGCGCCCTTGAGGTGGATTTTTTTCACAAAACGACGCTTTACAAATCATCCAAATAATAATAATAATGCCTATTGTGAAGAAAGAGAATTTAAGGATGAAGAAATTATAATCAATCATCAGATCAATCAGAGACCTTGATTTGGAAATATATGTCGCTGTAAGGGGAGAATATGTGTGTTAGTGTATTTAAATATATTTTGAAGCATGTTGGAAAGTATTTGATATTTCGGAAGCAATGAAGCATGTGTTCAAAGATAGTATTAAAGACTTTCGATTCTTTTTACCTATTTCATAATGGAAGCGGTGAGAAAATATGATTGTTTTATTTTTAAAACTTTTTTTGGAATGTTCCCTTGTCCCTTAATTCTTCTATATCCCAAATATCGATTCGTAGGAACTACCAATTTATTTAAATACCTTCTGAGGCATAAAATAATGTTTTTAGAGCAGACCTTGGGAAACAAAAATATAATAATAATATTATTGTAAAAAAATTGCAAGCAATTCGATTTGAATATTAAATACTATATCAATTATTCAGATAAAAAAGAAAGATTTGAAAATACTACGAAGGAGAAACAAGATAATTTTTTTTTCTTTTATTCAGCAATTTTAAAGATAAAATCATCACCTGAAATACAATAGCATCACGGCGTAGTTTTGACATATTTTTGAAGATAGTATCCACTATATCCAGGAACTTATCCCTTTGTAGAAAGCTAGGTCCATCCTTTTCAAAATAGTCGATGAAATCGTAAAGGATGAAGTATGTTCCTGAAACAAAAAAGAATTTCAATTAAATCAATAATCATTTATTTATATTAAATTTTCATTATGAAATTGATTGGAAATATGTATTTTAAAATAACAAACAAAATTTTATAATTGTAAACAACATTTTCATAAATTTGAAAACAATTTTATAATTATTTAGATACGGCAACATCAAATTATCCTTCATTGGCAAACTAAACATAAGAAACGTATTTTTCCGAATTTACAATAGTTAATTATTATTAACATTTTCTTAGAATTTATTTACACGTGGCTAACATTTTTCAATCGTTAGTTTAATGAGTTTCTGTAATCAGTTGTGAACTTTTCAAGAATTGTTATGATAAAAAATTCGGATTTGAAACTACAAACTTTTTCATAAATTTAAAAGTAACGGAAAGCTGGATAACTATTACAATACATATGAAAATCTTTAAAAGATTTATGAAGATTTCTAAGATTTGTATGTGAAATGAGCATATTCAGAAAGATATTAAAACAAAATTCAGAAATTACCACCCAGTCTGATTTTTTATATTGGGATGGAGATGACCCCTTGCATGTCTATATTAATATACTGGCTTGCACACTAATATGATATGATGTGATATTATAGGTATATAGGAGCACGGATAAAAGATGAGTTTTATATAAATATATATTTTTATAAGTTAAAGGAATAAGCATACATGAGAAAATATAAATGAGTGTAAAAATTAATCTATTTTATGCCTAACAGTAGTGAAACTCGCATTATATGTTATATACAAACAACAGTTGAAGAAAAAAAACGTTAACATGCAGAACTACCAGAAGAAATAAAAAATATTTGGCATCCTAGGTCCGTTTATATAATACTTTTAGTCCTGTCAGCTACAGAGGTAGCTCCGAAATCTTTAATAAATAGTTTACGAAAATCTGATTTACCGGTAAATTTATACATCGAAATTGAAAAATCTATTAAAATAAACACTTAATATTGATAGAAAGTTTTTGAACACAGACATTTCAGAAACAATGCTGGTATTTTGAACCCGCGTTTTGAGCCTAATCCTTTGATATCCTGTATATCTGGATAGGTGATTTTTTCCCGGCATTAGACTGTAAAGTATTTGTGTGATCATGACTGATCATATGGAAACTTATCTGGATGTATAATGCTGAGGAGGGTGAATGGCAATTCTGCTGTCACGTTGAAAAAAAATATATCTAAATGGTACAAGAGTTGAATCAAACTGAAATTACTTTTTCGAAAAGTTTATCTTGATGAGATTAACTTTAAGGGTTAGTTCATGGCTGAAGACATTTAAGATTAAAGGCTTTGTAAAGGACACGAATGCTTCATAAATTATTTGAATTCTTATTTCTTTCTTAAATTTTTATTGTAAGCACATCCTTAGGCACTGATTACATTTAACATAAACTTTGTAAGTACCTACAACCGATCTCTTTATACCTACTATAAAAATAATACGAGGACTATCATAAATCATATAAATTAGATTTTCTTAATAGTTGATATTTTTGCATCCCGTGGAGCACCCGGTAAAGAATTGGTCTCCCACTCTTCTCCTTAAGTTTTCGAGTGTCCTGTAAAAGGCAGGTATTCGAAAAAATTAAGACATTGTACATCTTAAATTCAGTGATGAGGTTTGCCACCCATCCTGAATGTCTTGATTTTATATTGGCACGAAGAGGACAGCTGCATGTAAGAAACATGCAATGTTTCTTACATGCAGCTGGTCTGCTGGTTACCCCACTTATGGGATATGCCGTGATGGTATAGTAGTAGTAGTAGTAGTGATATTTTTCAACTGGCGGTTCTTGGTGGAAGTACATGTTGAATTAATTATAAATAAAACGCTTTTTTATAGTTTATCTACTGTGACTCTTTATTGGACACGATTCGGCTTTCAAGAGCTTCCGCTATCATCATCAGGCTAGCAAAAAGGAAGCTCTTGAAAGCCGGCTCGCGTCCAATAAAAGTCAGAGTAGG